>JAPDEI010000046.1:0-342429 GCA_027569055.1 Aspergillus baeticus
AACTTTTATTAAAACCTTTCCCCACCCCCCCCCACACCCAACTTCCCGCCGACACAAACACCGCAATGCTTGGCTTACCTTACTTCGATACATACCCTCCACCCGCACCATATTTTGCACCCGCCCTTGTAACTTTAACATCGGGTGCCGTAAACAAAAACACACATGCATCATATCCCCCCCCCCCCCCCCCCCCCCCGGTCTTTTTTTAACGTCCTTAATATCTGACTAAGCAGGTAAGAAAGCGTAACCCTCCCAGCCTAAGATATATATTGTTAGTATCACACGTTCGGCAACCACAAGATCCGCGCCCACAACTGTAGGAGCTTTAGACTACAAAAATTCCAGTAAGATGGCTCCGATCTAATAAACCCATAAGCGCTCTATCTAGAACAACTGATGATTCACGAGACCGGAAAGTTCGTTACTTATTGGATCATTCCTGGATCGGGAGTTTGATGAGACGCGTGCCGCTTCTGGGTGACAAGCGCACATCCCGACAGAACAACGTTGGATCGCGGCATATCGAGGGGTATTGATTTGGTTTCAGATACCTGGAATTCACCTACTGATCCTACATAGAGATTAGTTTGCGCCCGGGCATCGATGGGTTTCACAGCACATTCGTTGCTCAATACAACCTTCTGCCGCGGTCATGATGGCTTCCCGCGGACCCTCGCTGCACCTAGGTCTGTGGACTGCCGCATGGCACGCGACTCTCATCGGAGCTTCTACTATGGGAGTATGTAGCTAGCGAGGGAAGTACGAAAAGCACCATGCAGAGTAGTAGTGCCGCTCCGTATTGCATTTCTCGCAGGACATACACTGGAGATCACGCCCGAATCTTTCCGCTTCTGGCAACAGATATGCTATAAGAAAGCTGTAACAGCAAAATGAAGAAAAGTGGTTTTTATCAAACTCCGGTAAACGCCTGTCCTACGCCATGCTGCTGTTATCTCGCCCGTCCTATCGTCAAGCATGATGGACCAGGAGTCCTACGCGGCAGCCCGAGGCCGTGCTTTCGCCTCCTTCTTGGCCTTGGCTTCCTCTTTCTTGCGCTTCTTCTGCTCTTGGATCTTCTCGTCGTGCTTGCGCTTCAAGTTCGCCTTTTCCGAGTCCGTCTTGGCAACCGGCTTGAAGAAGCCCTCAAGACGCGACTGTTGCGCGGTTTTCAGATTCTTCTGGAGGCGGGCGGCACCGTTGCGGACCCGGTCTTCATTGAATCCCTTGTCCTTTACAAGAAAGTCGACAAGGCCCTCGATGTCTGGCGCTTCCCATTTGAAGTCACATTCAGGGTCGTTGGCGTCTCGGACATCCGGCTTGACGAAGAGCTCTCTGGCGTCCTGGTACGGCCAGGACTCGGGCATTACCAGCTTTTGTTTGGGGTCTTTCTCGATCGACTCAACCACCTTTTCTAGCGTACCATGTTCCCGAATCAACTTAAGTGCAGTGTTGGGTCCGACCTTGGGGATGGGCTCTAAGTAATCGCATCCGAGTAGGATACAAAGGTCAATGAACTAGCGTGTGGAGAGAGACTGTAAGCAACAAGACACCCAGCGTTTGAGGAGATAATTACCTGATTTCGATCCATGCCCATACCCTCCAATGCCTTGTCCAAGTGGATCTCTTGAATGGGCTCCTTTCTCTGCTCGCTGAAGGTTAGGTGCCTCAGCAGAATGGGCGAATCGAAGCACAGTGTGTCCATATCCTCCGAAGCAGCGGCGTAGACTTTCCCTGCACGGGCAAGAATAGCGCATTGCGCTTCTGCCTCTGTCGGAGCGTCGATGTAAGGAATGCCCATAAATTTCAAGAGCTTCTTGCACTCCGCATTGTGCTCCCTTGTTACCCGCACTGTACGTCTCGAAAACTTCTCAACATCCTCTGCGGTACCGGTTTCCTTCGCCTCCTCGTGGGCTTCTGTAGCCTCGAGCTTTCGTGCGCTTCGCTTCGCGAGTTCACCAGATTTGAGCTTTGGCGGAGCTCCGTCGAAGACGTATAGGGGTTTGATTCCGTTATCGATCATGCGCAGTGTGCGGTAGAACATGCCCATAAGGTGTGACGTAGTCTCGCCAGTATCACTCATAAGCTGCTGTCCTTCCGAGCGAACGGCAATGAGAAAGGAGTAGATGCTCATGGACCTGCGACGCATTAGTATAAACTCCGACTGGTTACTTTGCCCCGCGATAGGTGATAACGTACGCATCCTAAACAAGGGACAGACAGGTTAGCTCATCCGACCAGCAGGCCAATTTAGGATGGTTGGATCATAGGAGGTGTAACTTACTATAGCGACCTTTCGGCCAAAGTGGTTTTTGATATCCCCTGCCTTAATGGCATCGGGCGCATTTTCAGCGATTACCTGATAGAGGTCTGGAAGCTTCAATCAGCATCTCGAGGATGGAGAAAGGTTGGAACAAATGTATTCA
The DNA here is from genome assembly GCA_027569055.1 of Aspergillus baeticus. Classification (NCBI taxonomy): domain Eukaryota; kingdom Fungi; phylum Ascomycota; class Eurotiomycetes; order Eurotiales; family Aspergillaceae; genus Aspergillus; species Aspergillus baeticus. Next base: position 2,427 of record JAPDEI010000046.1, read on the forward strand.
TCACAAGGAGATCCTTTACTCACGTTTAATACCCATAATAAGCCTGCTGCAATGTTATCAGTGACACAAAGTACAGAATGAGGCTCCAGCAAGCAATAATGAATGAAGAAGCTATGTCGCGATGGCGGAACGCGTTAGACGCGCCGACATTATTAGACCGCAAGCGGTCTAGCGCAGCTGGCCTCGGATTGTCGCACGTGACATATAGCCCCGCTTCAGTACCCCAAAGTTTCCAGTCCAGCTTGCTTAAGGCTCCGAGGCTAAGGCCTGGGCAGGTCGCTGGATTTCAGAGCAGGAGATTCGTCGGTTGTGCAACCCTGTGCAGACAAATACCCGCTTATCACAGGGGCGGAGCCATCGCTATCGGGCCAGCAATTCCAGCGGATCTGCGACCTGCCAACGGCCCCTCTTCTCTTTCTTTACGTGGGTGGTCCGCTGCCTGAAATTAGTGAAAGAACGACAGCTAGAAAGAATTTGATGAGTTGTCTCCGGCAATGAGCACTGAAATACTATTACACGATGAAACGGAGTCGCCCTCAGTTTGAAGCGAATGGCGAGGCGTCCTCGGGTTCGTCCCCTCAGGGCCCTCTACCGCAATCTATATCAGAAAATGACTCACGCCAGAGTCCGATGCATGTCCCAAAGATATCGCGAAGGATACGTGCTTGTACGGAATGCAAGCGTCATAAGGTCCGATGTGATATGAATGCGGGGGAGACAATTTGTCGACGATGTCGCCGGATGGGCTTAGGATGCATTGTCAACAAAAGCCTTCAGACATTGCTTGATGATGAGGCAGAGTAAATATTTTCCCGCAATTATTGTCCCGACTTATGCAGTTCATATTGAAACTTGGCGTTGCTAACTTGAATTGCGTTACACTGCAGATGGAAATCCACCATTGAGCTCGCCATGGCCGATCTGCTTCGCAAAGCCCAATTGCCGGAACTGTCGTACTACCAAGCGGTCGGAAAATCAACAGAGCGCCCATCTAAAAGGAGAGGCCGCAAAGCATCCACCGCGTCAATAGAAGATAGCCCCCCAGACCCGGCTTTGGAGAGAGCGGCCGAGTCGATTGACGCCACTGCTCACATTGTAGCGGAGAAACCGAATGTTCCTACAGCGGCCTTCCAGCAACAGCCGCAATATGCCATTGACCGGGAAGAGAATGGCGCAACGTCGCTTGTTACTGCCCCAATGGGGAGTTTGTACGAAGTGACTCAGCTGAGCGATATACGGACGACCTCCCCAGAACGACAGTACGCGACTGATCGGGCGCTGGTTACGGATTTTGTCTCGCGTGGGGCAGTGGAACTACACGAAGCAGAAGAACTGTTTGACCACTTTGATCGTGTTCTCAACCGTTATCTCTGGGATGGTATATTACTCGTCCATAAGGATCTTACGGCTCTGCGGAACTCCTCGTCCATGCTCTCCGCCGCCATTCTTGCCGTCACGGCTCTCCATCTCCCCAACAAAGAGAGGACGTTTGATACATGTTACACCGAATTTGCAAAACTAGCGTCGGAGTCTATGTTAGATAGACATCATACCCTGGATGATTTGCGCGCATTATGCATAGGGGCTTTTTGGCTTGCGGATGTGAGCTGGAAATTGTCTGGGTATGCAGTCCGAATCGCGACGGAGCGCAATCTACATCAAGCCTACCGGAAAGCTACATTGGGTTCTCCAGAGCACAAGGAACAGGCCAGGCTGTGGTATCTCCTCTACGTAACAATGCCCATTCCTTTCCTAAATTGGCCAGATTCTGACGTTTGCAGACTTTAGAGCATCACTTCTCTATTGCCTACGGGCGACCTCCCATAATCCACGAAGATTACAGCATCGCAAATCACCATACTTTTATACTCTCTCCATCAGCTCCGCAATCCGATCTCCGTCTGCATAGCCAGGTGGACTTGTTCATCATTCTCACGAGGATATATCATGCCTTTGGTCCCGATGTTGATTTGGAGGTCCCAGAAAGTGAATTCTCGAAAATCGATAAATACGATGCTGAACTCGGAGGGTGGCAATCGGCATGGCTGCCGCGGTTAGGTATGGCCGACTCTTCTCCTGTTTACTAGTACTGTGTCCTTTGCCTCTTACTGACTTTTCGTTGATATAGCCGGAAGTCGGTATGTTGGTGCTTACCCTTATAAAGCTGTATATCTGCACTATAATTTCTCCCGCTTACAGCTCAACTCGGTTGCTCTGCGAACCTATCATTCTTCAAACTCGACACGTCCCATGTCTGCTGAACGGAAGAAACGGGCAAACCTGGCTATCGAATCTGCCATTGGGACGCTTATGGTCGTTCTGGATGAACCCGATATTCAAAGGGCTTTGGTCGGTGTCCCACTGTACCTTCATAGCATGATCACTTTTGCGGCCGTGTTTCTCTTGAAGATCGCGGCTAAGGGCTGCTCGAGTGTTGTCCCCGGTATCCAGAATCAACAGAACTCGATTGCGTCGGCTAGTCTAAACATTGACGTTTCGTACGTGCGTGCGTTGGTCGGCCGCATCGTTGAACTGATGGTGTCCTGCAGCAAGAGGGCAAGTGAACGCCATCTTAGCTACCATATATCTCGTGGCTTGAAGAAAATGCTCACTGGTCTCGAGGAATGGGAAAAGCGGAACTGCGGTGTCCAGCAGTCCGCAGGACAGGGTTCCTATGACAACTCCTCAATGTTCAAGCCGGTAATCATACCCGGCGCACAACCACTAGGCGAACGCGATACAATCCTAAGCCATCCACCCCCGTTACTTGGTGTTGCCCCCTTATCCTCCGAGAGAGGCAATGGGTTCGAAACAGAAATGAGAGATCAAAACGGACTCTCGGAGGGCTCTATGGATCCAATGATGGCTGACTTATGGGGTTTTGATGAAGACTACTTCCCTACCGGGGTCTTCGACTTCCTCCAGTCCCAGATGCCGGCCTAGTGCATGCCTTTAGGGCACACTTCGCAGCACAGAGGTCGAAGAGAGATAAGGCTAGCTAGGAGAATTGCACCCGTCGCCTTTTTGACTCTATGCAATAATCTAAATAGGCCAGCTCTTCAACGAGGCCTTGGACTGCCTCAGTATCATCAAACGTGCCTCTGCTTGATAGCTGGGAACACGGTCTCGCTGCCCTGTCCTTTACCGACCGCGGAAGGGACGCAAGGAAGTCTAGGAAACAGGCGCAATTATTCAACGGACTGACAGGTTGGACTTTGAGTTAACAGAACCAGGAAAGATTCGCATTTAGTATGCTGTATCCGTCTAAGTGGTCTTGAGAAAACACATATGGGTCGTGATGAATAGTCTTGCTCCCCGGTGGTGCAATTTAGGCAAAAAATCGTAGCTATAGTATATAGAACTCTAATACTAATGAAGTATAATCTATTTATGCCGAGGAAGAAGTACCAGGATAAAGGCCTCCAATGGGGTTGTTGGCATCCGGGTATTGCAACTCATCTCCGCTACGACTCCGACGGGTCGCAAGGGCTGCCCGCGGATATACTGATCAGAACGCCCAAGGCTCTCCGCGGGATTCGGCTCAGATGGAGCAAAAGTTGGAGAACAAGCTGAACTTGAGTACAGACTCACTCCCCAAGGGTTTTTATAAAAGCCATGATTTGGGGCGAGTTGATCGATTCTTACATTTCTTGTTACTCGGTCACTCATAGTCTGCTTCGAGTAACATAATTGCCGAGGTTTGCCCCCTGTATGTACTTAAGAACTAGAAAGTCGGCTTTCCCCACAGCGCTCCCCGCCACATTCTTACTCTCTGTTGACCGAGGGTGATTTGCAATCCAATTGACTCTGCGATATTAGGGTCATTCACTTCACTTTCCTTCACAATGAATCCCTCGTCCCTTCTGCGCACCGCGTCGCGTTCGGCTGGCCAATTATGCAAGACCCCCCGCCTCACTGCTGTGCGTGGGTACGCTACGAGCTTCAACTGGGAGGACCCTCTTCTTGCATCGGAGCTATATACCGAAGAAGAATTAGCTATCCAAGACACTGCGAGACAATACTGCCAGGAACGATTGCAACCCAGAGTCCTTGGTAAGTCATGCGCGACATCGTCCAACACCGATCAGACATTTAAATCACTGTGTACTAATACTATTGCTCCTTCCGAATAGAGGCCTACCGGAACGAGAACTACGACCGAAAGATCCTAGAGGAGATGGGCGAGCTTGGTCTCCTCGGTGCCAGTATTGAGGGCTATGGATGCGCTGGCGTCAGCACCGTTGCTTCTGGCTTGATTACAAAAGAGGTCGAGCGCGTGGACTCTGGATACCGATCGGGGATGTCTGTACAGAGCTCACTGGCAATTACTGCGATACATGAATTCGCCACTCAGGAGCTCAAGGACCGACTTCTTCCGGAGCTGGCCAAGGGCAAGCTGGCAGGCTGCTTTGGTCTCACCGAGCCTAACCACGGCTCTGACCCTGGATCGATGGAGACGATTGCCCGTGAACACCCTACACAGAAGGGTGTATATCTACTCTCCGGTAGCAAGACCTGGATTACCAACTCACCCATCTCCGATGTCCTGATCGTCTGGGCTAAACTGGAAAGTACGGGGAAGATTCGAGGATTTGCGGTTGAACGCAGCAAGTGCCCGCCGGGGACGCTTGAGACCCCTGCTCTGAAGAATAAGTCTGCTCTTCGCGCATCCATCACAGGCATGATTCAACTGGATGACTGCCCAGTTCCGGTAGAGAACATGTTCCCCGATGTCGAGGGCCTAGTTGGGCCGTTCACCTGCCTCAACAGTGCACGTCTCGGTATCGCTTTCGGAGCGATGGGAGCACTGGAAGACTGCATTGACCGTGCTCGAACATACGCTCTCGAGAGGAAGCAGTTCAAGGGCAATCCTCTGGCGAAGTACCAGCTGATCCAGAAGAAGCTGGCAGATGCTGTCACTGATGCTACATATGGTACCTTGGCTGCAACCCAGGTTGCTCGACTCAAAGATGCTGGAAAGAGCACGCCTGAAATGATTTCATTGATCAAGAGACAGAACTGTGACCGAGCGCTTGCCAATTCTCGAATGTATGTATACAGCCTCAAGCCAATGTTGCTCAATATAAGGCTAATATTTGACCCCGTTTTCAACAGTCTTCAAGAGATATTTGGTGGTAATGCGGCAAGCGACGAGTACCATATCGGTCGCCATGTGGCGAACCTCTTCGTTGTGCAAACGTATGAGGGTCAGAGCGATATTCACGGTTAGTACTACATTTGATCTTACTAGGGCGCAAATACTTACTGATTCTTTGTACAGCTTTGATTCTCGGACGGGCTATTACCGGAGTCCAAGCTTTTGTCTAGATATATTGATTATTAATAGTCGAGGGTGTTTATATCGATGTTTGATGATAGTAGCACCTGTACATATAACACTCAATCATCAACACTATGAATTCTTTCAGAACTCTGATGATTTGCAGGATCGTACTTGGTATAGTGTGAGATGGCGCAGCGCATCACTTTCGGGCTGCGCCACGTGGGCACGCGAGCGGCGATCGGGCGGAAATGTGAGAATGATGGGAAGACGAACCTAAACATCGTTCCAATAAATTCGACAAACCTGGGTCGCTGTTGGCCAACATGTTGGGCGCCTTTAGTGTCCGCCTCGTCGCCTTACGAAATCATGAATAAAAACAAGCCCTCTTTCGAGAAGAACTGGGCACACATCTAAGAGTCATTCAGGCCACTCACGACGAAGAACCGGCCGTCGGCAGTGGCGATGCCCACACCCGGCTAGTCTACCGAGAGGCAAAGGGATGGCCATCGTACGAACAAGGCAGATACTGAGTCAGATTTTGCATGCATCCCTTGATATCTAGAAAGATCTACTGTAGGAGAGAATTCGAATTGAGACTGTCACTCTATACTTTTCGCTCAAGGCAACGGGTGGGGGTTCACGTGATAGTATTGTACGGGCCGGTACGGCGGTGCCCTGTTTTGTGGGAAACTAGGCGGGAAAGCCGGTTCGGATTGGTAATATGATTGTAACAGACGGTCAGGCTGCCGGTGGTGTGTAAGAATCCTCAGTCTCTTTCCACCGCAACGCTGGACTCTCCCTCTTTCTTTCTTCGTTTCCCCTCCAGCCTCGCCCGACGTAATCTTCATTGTGAGTATATCTCCCCCTTCGCCTTCCCCTTCCCCTTCCTCAACCTCTGCTTCCTTTCTCTTCTCTTCTTCATCTACGCACCTATACCCTATCAGTCTCTCTTTTCTAGACTTTATCAGTGTTTCTCCTACCAGCGTCACTGACTGTCGACTCTTGACTCTGCAGATACCCGCCTTCAAATTCAACCACACCCACTCATTCTTCAACCGTCGACCGGCTGATTTAGCGTCTTCTCTCTTTTCGCTTCTCTTCTTCATATAACCTAAAGATGGCTCTCAAGAGAATTAACAAGGAACTCACTGATCTCGGCCGGTAAGCCAACTGCTCTTCTTACCTGTCCCACCCCACCATATCGCGGGGGGTCATCCAAAGCGACCCCGTCAGAAATATCGCTTTAATTGTCGCCATCTTCCACCACAGTGCTGATATATGTTCTTATTTTACAGTGATCCCCCCTCATCCTGCTCTGCCGGCCCTGCTGGAGAAGATCTGGTACGCTTCTTTCACCTGCTGTTACTTCTCGACGGCCGCCAATCGCGGGGCTGTTCGGACGCAGATCCCTCCCTTGGGTGTTATCTATCGAAACATGAGACTAACATCTGATCTTCTCATCTCCATAGTTCCACTGGCAAGCAACTATTATGGGTCCTGTACGTATACCAGAGTCAGTTGTGGTTGCTGTTGAGTTTGCCTCACCACTTTGCTGAGTGGAAGGACCTTGCGAGCAACCGCGATGATCTCTCCTATGATACTGTTGCTAACGACGACATTGCAGGGCGACTCTCCATACTCGGGTGGCGTGTTTTTCCTGACGATTCACTTCCCTACCGACTATCCGTTCAAGCCACCGAAGGTGAGCTTCACCACGCGGATCTACCACCCCAACATCAACTCCAACGGCAGCATTTGCCTTGACATTCTCCGAGACCAATGGAGTCCAGCCCTGACAATCTCCAAAGGTTTGTTTGTTAGGGGCCTCTCTTGTTTAAACTGAATACTAATTCGACCTCACAGTGCTACTCTCCATCTGCTCTATGCTCACAGATCCCAACCCCGATGATCCCTTGGTGCCTGAGATCGCGCATGTGTACAAGACCGACCGCCCCCGATATGAATCAACCGCTCGCGAATGGACCCGCAAGTACGCTATCTGATCTTCGCCCGTCAAGCTCCACGGCCACACTTGGTCTTCTCAAGCGCTCGGCGTGTTCTCTCGCTCTGTGACAACGTACAGGAAGCCTGGCGTACCGTGATGTAGATCTCTTCGTTGTTTTATTCGCGGACCATTTGCGTGTTTTAAATTATTCCTAGTTTGTTTCGGGGTTTCTCCTTTTGGCGGGAAATGTCATATCCAACGATCATTATGACCAAATCATCATGCATTCATGGCATTTTTGTTTTACTGAATGGAGTCGGACAATGTTACATGATTCACACTACAACCCAAGCATGATGGTTTCCTCTTGGGTCGGGGTCGCAGAAGCGGTTGATGTGCTCGTTCAGAGTTTCTTTTCTTATGGGGAAGTCTGGCGACAGGATGGGTGAGTTGTTGAGACGGGGCAGCCATTAATGACGCTGGTTATGGGAACTGGAATTGTATTAAATAGTAAATATCGAGACAAGGCCAACTCAGACCAGTTGTACGAATTACCTCCCTGTGCCAGACACCCACGTAGATAAGCCTGAATGAAACTGCTACTTATTAGCCACGCTATGGGTGAGTTTCATCCGAGTGTGCTATGCTTGTGGGGAAAATGAAAGCTCAAGCCTTTCGAATTAAGCAAAATAAATTACATGAGATTCTTGCGTTAGCATTATAGAACATGAGGTAAATATGTAGTAATAATGAGACATATAAACGCTGATAATGTATGTATAGTATGTACTGAGAAGAAGCCGTACACCAAGGACAGTACTGTCGGTCAGGTCAGCTTTGTAATATGCAACAAGAAAACAAGGCGATCTGTGGATGCGAATCTATAGAGAAACAGATAGCGTAAGAAGAATATGTGTTGTCGTTTGGTCGAAGTCGAAACAGAGATCAAATTATGCGATAAATCGAGAATGGAGAGAAGGAAAAAGAGGCAAATGAAGAAGGAGAACGCGGAGAAGAAGAATAAGAAGAATAAGAAGAATAAGAAGAAGACCGAGATAAATTCGTATGCAAGAAATCAGGCAACCTGGCTTCCACGTCGACTGCTGCTCATCTTGGAACCAGCCTTGGAACCACCGCCCGCGGTGCTTCCGGTAGCCTTGATTGTCTTCTGAGTCATGCGTGAGGCATGGCTAGAGACTTGGCTGACGCTGTCACTCGGTCTGACAGGCTCATCAAACTTAGAGGAGCGTCTGGATGTGTGCGACTTGTGGGTGTGGTGACTGTGATGCGAGCGATGCGAATGCGAAGATCGTCTCGATGAGTCGCCGACTTGGCTAATCGAGTCGTCAGGCGTGACATGTGTATCAGCATCAATATCATCATCATAGCGCGCAGCAGATTTCGCACCGCTGCGGTACGAAGCGTACGAGGCCGTTGAGCCTTCAGGGAGCGGAATCTGACGAGCCGTGCGGGTAGGCGAGGCGGTGCTTCCGGCGTGGGATTTGGATGATTTTACGATGGAGTGATGGGAGGAATGATGGGAGCTGTGGACAGATTGGGCCTGTGTCTTGGAGGCCTTGATGGTAGATGTCGAGTAGACACTGCCCTTCTCGGAGATACGGGATTTCTCGCGGAAGGAGCTGATCAGTGTGCTCATGTCGCCGGGGTACTGCTGGGAATCGAGAGGGGGAGGGTATTCGATTGCGCGGATTGGGATCTCGCTTTGGTTGTAGATGCTTCCTTCTGAGGCGCGGCGGCCTATGTCGTCCATGTATACACTGCCCTTGGGGCCTCGAGTGCCATACTCGGTGCCTTCGTAGATGGTACTCGCCCAGGGATTCTTCGAGGTCACGCTCCGGGTTAAGGGAGGGCGCGAGTTAGCTTGAGAGTAGACGCTTCGCGCAGGGGGGGGCGCTTCGATAGCTCGATAATCTTGGTAGTCTTGTATCTGTGACGGAGCTTGCGACATTCCTGGCGAGGAGGGGAGCTGACGGAATCCTTGTCGAGACGGGAGAGGATATTGTTGCGTTGAGGTTGTTTCTGGCGCTTCCGAGTCGCCCTTCGACATGGCGTAGGCGATAGCCGCACCGGCAGCGGCACCAATAAGTGTGCCGACGATGGTTTTAGCAGCAGTGCTGTCGTCACTCTTTTGTGTGGTGTGAGTGTGGACGACATATGTCTGCGGAGGAGCTTGCTGGATTGCACGGCTTGAGACAACTGTGGGGGCGCGTTCTGAAGGAGTATTTCGGCTCGCAGAAGTAATGGCCTTGGATGCATAGGATTTGGTATCGGATTTCACGGTGTTGGCTTTCGAGACAACGGTGCCATTCTCAAGGAGGGCAACAGCAGGCTTGCTGACGATGGACCTGCTGGCCACGGAGCTTCGACTGCTTCCACTATCGGAACTGGGACGCCAAACAGCCTCGATGCTATTCCCATCCATGTCCATCACAGCAGCGCTGAAGTACCCTGACTGGGAGTCTCGTGTTTTTGGCTCGCCATGGAGCTTACCACCGGCTTTGAGGGCACAGATGAAGAAAGAATGTACAGCATCCTTGGATGGCGCAGGAAATGCAACATGAGCAGCACCGGCGGGGAACCTATTCTTGAATTAGAATTGGTCGGAAGCAACAATAGACCGGATCACTTACCCAGGTTTTTGCTCTGTTATCCAGAAGTCTGCAGGCTCGTCGGAATTTTGGCCGAATCCGATATAGTCATCATGACGGCCAATGAACTTGTAACCTAACGGCTGTAGACAGGATAGGAAGAATGATGTTGAGGTAGGGAGGTGGGAAACGGTCAACGTTAAATGTGACAGAGGCATGGTATGATGTGATGAGTATATAGGTGAGCTGGAATTACAGCAAAATTTTCTAAGGGATACTGCAGGTTGTAGAAGTGGTTGTATAGAAAGGAAAGAGGATAGAGAGGATAAAATGTAAATCTGTACTTCAATGGCGATGATATGCGGTATGGAGGAGTAGAAAGACGACCAAGTAAAGTAAGGTGGCCCAAGTTCGATCAAGTGTAGTGAAAGGATAGAAGCCCCGTTCAGAACTAGGATGAAGGTGGTAGATAAAGAGTAGGATAAAGCTTTTTACGTCCTGACTTAGTCTCCTGTCATCCAACCAGGAGCTGCCAGGGAGCTGGTACTGTAACCTTCCTTGCCAGAGCGAAACGAGCCTTGATATTGCGGGCAGAAGTGCATGGTACTAGGACAAAGCCTGGCCCTGTGGGCAGTCACAGGGAAAGAGGCGCCCCAATCGGAATTTGAGAAATACAAAAAGACCCACGATGCTACTATCGGTGAGCTAGCCACGAGGGGTTGAACAGCATTGGAATCACAGCCAGGTCATCGTGGAGAGACCTGACGGGGTCCCGTAGGTGGCCCCGTTGTTTAGGAAATGGGGTGGAGAACGCGCAAGAGGAAGCCAAGCGGACTCGATAAAGTCAGAAATAGTGAGGCAAGCGTTCCAGTAAAAGGTGAGACGTATGGATTGGACGAGAAACGCCAGCCTGACTGTGGGACTAGCCAGGCCTTAATCGTGACATTGAACTGCGCTGACTTCACAAATACTTCGTATGTACTGCGCACGAGAGAGCAATGTGACTCTGAGAAGTCGGCGTCTCTTTGTTGGGCAAGACTGTCTCGTTTTATTGGACAATATGCTCGTCACGGCTGCCAATCACATTGGAACAGCGAACAAAAGTAAAGAAACAGTCGAAGAAAGCGAATTCAGAGAACCACTCGCAAGAGAGTTGCCCCCCGGTCGTATGCGTCTCCGGTGATGGCCTGTTTCGTTCCTGCTTTGGGCACATCTGCTGCTGCTAGTTGCCGCTGGCGCTATCTGACCGCTGGACGATAATCCACTTCATCGCCCTCCGGCTCATGGGGAAATCTTGTTGGACAGTTGACGCTTCGGCAGTAAGTCATCTGCGGATGCAAGCGACTATTTTGGGAGAGTACCCATGGAGCGCAGCCTGGAGGTTGTTGATCGAAACTGCGGTCATGGCTTCGGACCCACGGCGATTATCCAAGGAATGGAGCCTTGAAGAGAACGGGCGGACCCTTTTGGGGCCCAACTGAAGCGGGAGATCCACAAACTCATTGAATACGCGATGTCTGCTTGCCACGTCGTGATAAGGAGGAAACACCGGCCTTGGCCATTGGGGCCACTCAGTCCGTACTTATTACACGAGGCATGTCCCCAAGGCTGAGATAATAAACTGTGAAAGAATGAGTCACACCCGGAGAGGATACTATGGATGAGGCAAAATGTGCTCAGACGAGGGGAAGTTGATGAACAGAGGAACAGGCGAGTCTATCAAACGGATTTTGATGCCTGAAACAGCCCCAGGCCTTCCACCTTAACCAGCACTCGATATAATTGAATGTTTATTGTATGATACGATCCGAAAATCTACACTTGCAACTTTGCGATGGCCTAGGAATCCGACTTCAACCAACCTCACGTATCGGTTCAAAGCTCAGGCGTTTCGCTTCGAGTGACCCGCATACTTCTGACATTACTTCTTATATGCGTGTAAGGAGACTGACGCTCACCCAGGAGAATGTATGGTACGAGGCCCCTTACAGAAACTCTTTGCATGGGAAGAGTATCAACCGTCAGCCGGCCAAGATATAGAGGATCACCTGGCAGAGAGAATAGACCACATGTGCGGCGGAGCTGGAGCAAATATGGACTCTTACACCCTGATCTCTCATACCCAAACAAGCCCGCTGCCGTCAGCTACACGCAAAGCCGCCCAAAGAAACCGTGAGTCACGCGAGAACGGAGTTTGTATCTCTAGCCTGTCCGTGTCGTGAACTGGAAATCGCTTTTTGCACAAGTGATATGTAGGGCCAAACAAAGAATTGATATATCCAAAACGACATTTGGCGATTAGCTCCCGTAATGACAGGTTGAGGACTGCGCCGAAGCAGACGGGCTATATCCAAAATCGGTAATCAACGCGCTTCTGATGGCACCCTTGATGGTCTGATCGCAAGGAAATTCGTCACATCGTCAAGATCGAACCGTTTAAGACAGGAACGGAGACTATTTTGTCGAGCACACAATCTCAAAGAATATCCCACACTTCCTCGGCGGCGTGGCAGAATTTGCTGCAAGCTACACTGGCACTTAGACTGTAGTTGCTGATACTGATGGCATCATCCTTGAAGGTGTCCGCGAAGTCATCCTGACCCTTGGCCATAGCGCCGACGAATATACAGATACTCTCCTTGGGCCCGAGCGACTCAATGTAGTCCTTAACTCGCACGACTGGAGCCTCATAACTCAGCGTCACCTTGCGGCAGTTCGGAGGCAAATGATCGGTAATGGGGTTCTTGATGACTTTGAGAAGCTTCTCTTGCGAATTTGTGGAACGAATGGAGAGTCGATGAAGTAGCTGAACCATAAGACCAGCGAAACGCTTGAACGTGCGAGGAATGCGAACAGCGGGGTTCACTTCAATTAGGACGCCTTTGGCGGTATGAATGTAGATTTGCAGCTTGCCAGCTTTGTTGATAGGGGAGTCGAGGAGTGTGAGAAGACACTGCGGAGCAAGAGTTTCTGTTAGCAAGCTATACAGCATAAATGAAAGGACAAAAAAAAATAGCTAACCTGGTGGGCGATGTCAGGACGAGCTTCACTGATGTCCCGGTTCATCTTGCGCATCACACCAATGTGCTCATCACTGTTTAGTAGCGAGTATTTCTCGTCGCGACCTGTACCGTTGCGTCCGCCGTGGGAAGCCCGGAATGTCTCTAGACTTGCATGGGAAAGCACCACGATCAAACGCTTGGTCTCCTTGTCGCTAGGAGGGATAGCGACATGCTGCTCAGCGACAAGCTGCGGTAACTCGGGAGGAGGGCAAGATTGCGTCCCTGAACGTTCGGGTATATCAGCAATCATGGCTGGGGAATCGACTGGGGGGAGGGGCTGCAGTATGGCGGGGATAGGAGAGGGCAGCCGCGGGGCTCTTGCAGCAAGGACTCGAAGTTACGAAGAGCCTATATTTGCGCTCAACGCTAGCTGAACTCCAAAGTCCCAGTAGTTGCGAGAACAAGAAATTAGGTAGAAATAAAGGAAAAAGGGGTGATTCGTCGGAAACAGGAGGGTGAGAAGGGCGGCAGAAATGAGGGGAAAAATTCGACGGAGACGAAGAGACTCGCCCGCAAGAACGGGCATTTTCATTGGGCAATTGGCACGTACTGGCGCGTTTTCTTTTTCCTGCAACCTGATGATTATCTGACATCTTGAGCAACCGGACTTTCTATAGAGATGCGAGGTGGCGATGAGCTGGAAGCTGTCAAAATATTTTGGTAGGCGAGGTGATAATAATGAAGGTCGGATCTGTCGCTTTTGAGGGTCTCGCAGGTGGGAAAAAGTATATGGAGGAAGAATGGTATCTTGGTGAGAATTGATGCAAAACGGTGATTATCAGGAGAAGCAAGGCCGACGGTCTTAAAGTAGGTCAAATGGTGATTTCCTGTAAGGAGAATCTGGTCGGCGTCGGAGTCACAGAGAGGAAGCGTGATCAAGCCAAAAGGCGGAGGAGAAAAAAAATCATCCAGTTGTTCGGGTCCCACCTAATCTGGAATCCCCGTTGTCGGAGAGAGTTCAAACCATTCGAATAGCGAAAGGGACGGAGTAATTCTTGTCAACCAAGCCCTAGAACTTCGGCTTGATTAAGTAGCTGTTTATCTTGATGACTCGATTTTCTACTGATGCTCGTAGGCTTCGTATACTCGGGTCCTTGTGAGAAGCTGCGTACAGTACTATTCCATCGTATAACTACAGCTCCTTCCCATGCACTAAGCTACTAACGTGATCTATGTTCGGGGACTACTAGACCAGACGAGCTCCATCGCCGAAAACTGTCAGTAAATACTAGGAGTTTCCAACGTTCGACAGGTTGAATCCACCGAAAAGTCTTGGTCCATGATCCGAGATCCCTCGGGATTCAGTTGGCTTCTTGCTCTCCGCCGCTGGTGGTCTGTCAGAATGTCCTATAATCTCCGATCAGCACTACGAAGAAAGAAAGTGGTCCATTCTGCTGCACGTTATTGTCATTGGTCAAGGGTCATCCAAAGTATCATTCATTCTTCAGGAAGGAAGGATTGGCTTGATCACCGACCCCACGAGATGGCTTCCTGCCTCGTGAAAGTAATTAAAACCTGGAGCTCTGATAGGTGAGAACTGACGCTATATCTTTTTCGTGCAGCTGGAGGATGCGGCCACTGGCGCGGGAGTCGCCCAGTGGTCTCTCTCTGCTTGGGTTGGCTTCTCAAGAAGAGTCGAAGGGGTCGAGAAAATGTGAACTCGAAGGGAATTTGATGAGAAAGTAATTGGCTTCTACAATCCTAAGGGGGCCTAAGCTACATAATTCCGAACATAACTCGGTTGCCGACAGTGGCTGACTCGCGGCATGGCCCCCATCTTCGGACAGATTTCTTGAACCTTTTATCAAGATGAGAGATCCAGCCATCACAGTCGCAAGTGGCCCGGGCTCCGCAACATCAAGGGCTGATTGATATGCGTGGGATTTCCTTAGGTGATTTGACGACGTACAACCTAGGGTGATGCACACAGTCTGAACGCCCTGCACCATTGAGAGCTGCCGGGGCATTGCACCTGTCACACCCAGTGGCGGTTAAACTCGATTCTGATTGCCGGCCAAGGACGTTTCATCCGCCTGCACACCACAGGCTGCTTTGGACTCCTGATGGCAAGCGTAGTATCAACATCACAACAGGTTATAGAACCGAGCCAACAGCGATATGATCAAAGATCGGTCTGCGAACCAGAAACTCAAGACGTAGAAGTAGCGCACTGCATGGGACGAGAAATTGTGCTCCGGGTTGGTGATGCTTTCAAGCTTTCTGTCGATCATCCGGCGTCTGGTATGTCAGTCTTGCTACTCTCTTGCATCCAACAAATTGATTGCACAAGTAATCTGGTGCTATGGTGGGGTACTGCTCTCCAGTCGTCATTGAGGAGGGTGCTTGCAGAGTGTGGCGATTATTGAACTCGGAAGCATGGGCTCCAAAAAAGCAAAGAATGGAGAAGATGTCAAATAGCTTGGCCTGATGTCTCGCCTGACGAGAAGAAATGTTGGGGATAGGAGACTCAGCAGAGTTGGGAAAATCTCAATTCGCGACAAAGAATTCTCCAGGAAGGTTGGCTCGGTGACACAGCTTCACGTCCTTGCTTACGCTATACCTTCCCCACGGGCGTCGTGTGCTCTATGAAGCTGTCTTAGTATACACAATCTCTATACCAGGCAGAGTTAAGAAAAGCTTCAAAGCATCTGGAGGCTTCCCACTCTAGGCCTAAAACCCATCTGAGAGGCATGCGTTGGACAGGTGCCCTGTTTGCCATGCGTGCGCTGTGGAGAGTCATGTAGTCACGTCCACCATGGCGTCCAATACTGGCACAGAGACGGAGATGAGACACAGTCATCTCGATAGCCCTTGCTTCAGGAGCAGATCAGTGCTGGAGTTACAAGGCTCCAAGCAAATGCGGCGAGGAGGCCCGTAAGGCATCATCCATCATCAGGGTTCCGCAAGGGCTGGACCAACCAAGGCATGGGAAATAATAATAAGAGCAGGAAATAACTGCCACCTCAGCGAAGGAGTGTCGAGGCTGCCATCCAGTCATACCGGGGCGTTGGAGATACATACTTTATGCAGGCAGGAGCGAGAGCGATGGTTGGCTGCTCATGATTTCAGGAGGCGAAGTCGGCCAGTTCTTGGGCTTCGGAGCCCTCCAGTGCGAGGACGAGCTGTAATAAAAGGAGTTCCACAAGATTAGGATTCACATCAGGCGGGAATCTCAACGGCAGCCTAGACCCATATAACAACACGCTCGCCTGCTCCCCTTGTGACTGTCAACATCCCTTCTCTCAGTCGCCGGATGGTAATATAGCTGAATCAGGCTAGCTGGTTCCTCTCACGCGTTCCGTCACCCGTCGATCACTGGTCGCCGAAGCCTTCCGTCCGTGGAAAATAATCATCACGGCCAGCGTCATCAGCTCATAATAATAATAACACAAGGATCTCCGCTCGTGTCTCTAATTGCCCACTACTCTGCACCGTGCTCCCGCTTCCTCTTGCACCCAAGGCTCCATGTTTGGCACCGCAGGATTGTTATGATTGGAAACAGTCACACCATAAGAGCAAAAAAAAGGGAGATGCCGTGGACTGTCACAAATTCATTCAGGCGGTACGTGTTTCTGATATTATTTGCCCCCCCCGGTGCTTGTTAAGCCCTGCTAACACGCGACCAGAGGTCTTATGATGAAAACTTACGGCCGCTCCCCTTGGCGCGTCTACGACGACGACCAGCGTCCAGCGGCGAAAAAAAGACGCGTTATATCTGATAGCGAATCGGACGCGGCCGAGAAAAGCCTACAGTATGCCATTCGCGAGTCAACAGCTAACGTGCGGTCGAGTCCATCGCGTCGAAACTCCATCGGACTCTCCGACGGATCCCAGGACGATGACCTATCGACGCCCCCCTCCTCTCCGCCGCAACGCTTGACTCCCCCGCCACAGAACACCCGAAAACCAACATTTGCTTTCCTCAAGCGCAAGCACTCCGCGACCGAAGGTACAACCAATGGATCTCCACTATCTGAGGTGAACTCAAACAGCGTGCGCGCGTCCCTCGACCCTCCGAAGAAGAAAGCAGCAACCTCGACATCGCAGCAACCGCCAGTGTTGAAGCAGATGCAGCTCGACTTGGGCCATGAGGTGCGGAAAACATGTGCTACCTGTGGAATGGAGTATATACCTTCAAACGCAGAAGACGCGTCACTACATAAGAAATTTCACGACATGAACTCGACGGGGGTGGATTTGGGTAAAGCTTTCATGAGAGCAAATGCGTCGCGCTGGGTTTATGAGGCGACTCGCTTTGATGAGGGCTATGTGGTGATTGTGGACCGCAAGTCCTCTCCGACCGCGAAGAACCAGGCTAAGAAGGTGCTTGAGGTGCTCAGCAAGGAGCTCTCATCCCCAATGATCGAGGATGATATCTTGTGGAGCCAGACAGAGCCGCCAAAACATCTGCGCAAAAACGGAGCGACGGAGAAGGTCGATCGATACAAGGTTTTCTTACACATGAAAGACTCGCGATGCGTCGGGGCGTGTTTGACGGAGCGCATTTGGGAATCGCATCTAGTGGATAAAGCATCAGCCCAAAAGGATGGCACTGATGGCGCTCTTGCTGTTGGCGACGCGTCTCATCCCGCGATTGTGGGAATCTCGCGAATCTGGACATCGGGCTCATCTCGACGGAAAGGAATTGCGATGGACCTATTGGATTGCGTCGTGAGCAATTTCATTTACGGGATGGAAATTCCCAAGGAACAGGTTGCCTTCAGCCAGCCTACCAACAGCGGCAAGAGCCTTGCCCAGGCATTTTTCGGGTCAGAGAGCGGCTGGCATGTTTACAAGGAAAGTTGATGGTATGCATACCATTCTCTCTGGAAGTTACTAGCATGTTGTGCGATATCTGAAGGGGGAGCGCCCAGCTCGAAGCCGTCTTTCATTTACACTCGCCCTTCGTTTTTCCTTTGTCCTCTTACTACATACACGGCGAGCTGATACCCTTATTTTTCTCTGGCATTGGCCTGAGGGAGGCATACTGTGATGAGCATTTTATTCTCTGTGGTCTTTGTATTCGGTGGTGTTCTTGGATGGGCAGGCTCTGGGGGAATTTGGCTACTATTCTCTGTACTATATAACTACATCACTTATTTACCCTCGGGTTATTTTCCCGTTCAGTACAATCCTAGGTATGCTGAAGTGCGCTAGAAATAGAGCAGCAGTGTATTCTGAAATTAATGTACCTGGTGCCTTCCTCAATTATGTAGGCGAATCGGCCGTTGCTCTTTCCGAACATTGGGTGGAGGGTCAGCAGCGACGCCTTTTGTTGACGCTTGACTCCTATCAGCTTCACTTTTCTCCCCCTCTTCCCAGCCTACCTGCCTGTTGCGCTTCCCTTGCCTGCATCGCCCCCTGCTCTCATGAACGGTGCTTCTACAGGTCTTTGCGATGTCTGGATTAAATCCTTTCCGCCCTAAAAAGCTAGAAGGTGAGAGCGTCCATTCCGCCGCTTCCGGGTCTACCGCAATCGAGGTTATGAGAGCATTGTGAGTTAGACTGACCGTTGCAGACCTTGCGAAGCATTCCCCTTCCCAGACCACGCCAACTCCGACAATTTCTCCGGATCCAATCTTCTTAGGCCCTTCATCAACCGCCGCGACGTCAGCTTCGAAGCCCAACCTCTCCTCCGCGGACGACCCCAGCGCAGGCACCACCCCGCCCCCTCCTCTAGACGCGCCCAACCTCTCCGATTCAGTGACTTCGGAAGACCAATCTACATCGGATCCCTTTGACCGTGATTATGATGCGAGCGATGATGAAGCCGAACGAACACAAGCATCGTCTGAAACTCCGACCATAGCGTCCCCGGGTGATCTACCTCTTCCCCAAGAAACCGTCCGGCTTACTCCACCCTCAACCTCATCCTTTGCCAGTCACGCTACAACTACGCGGTCTGGGGAACAGGCTGCAAGGAAGATTGATGGGAAACATATCGATGAAAATGAGAGATTACGAAATAGGACAACAAGCGCCAGCTCCTTTATCTCGGATCACTTGTCTACTTCCTCGGACGCAACAGACAGTGATAGCGCCGTTGAGGAGCCTCAACCACAACCACCCACCAAAACAGCGCGCCGACCTGTGTCGTTAGGTCCCGGTGTCGACCTAAAGTCTCTCAATAATCGTCTAACAAATAGGGATAGAATCCCTCCACCTCCTCCGAAGAGCCATCATGGCAAGCGAATCAGCCCTGGGCCGTCTATTGTTCTGCCTCCAGCGCAGATGACGCCGGGCAAAGCCGCAAATCGAGTTTCTTTTCACGGCTCTTCTCCAGGATCTTTGGAATCACCTCGAATATTACAGACTGACCAGGATTATTTTAGTACACTGTCACAAACAAACCAATCTGCCCCGCTCGCCGATGTTCTTCGACGCAGTCAATCCCAGAATAAGCGGCCCCCAACACCACCTCTGAGTCGAAGACATAGTCAAATGAGGCGCTCCAAATCTACGCTCACAAAACCAACCTCTTCCCGGCTGTCCATACCACTCGCCGAGGTCCAGGCTGCCGCATCGACGCCTTCCAGTCCTGGCTCCCGGCCGCTGATTCCTTTACGAAGTAAAGATACCAACGATGACGCATCCTACAAGGATGAAATGCAGCCAGTCTCATCGCTACGGCCAGAAAATATTGCACCAACCCCATCCGGGCCGCCCAAGGAAATAGGTCTAGGGATTCAGTCGAGTTTTCATACGACCTCGAAGCGGGCACCGTTAACAAACTATCTACCCCCTCCTCCACCCCCGCGCCGTACCCGAGGGAGCAAACATGGCGATGATAGCAAAGACAGCCGGGTCACCGCTAGCCTCCGCTCGGGACAACGTGCAGGAGGATCAGAGAACTTTGTACCCCATCCGTCAAACGCGAAGGATATCCTTGCGGATCTAACGCGCTTACAGAAGGAGGTGGATGACCTTCGAGGTCATTACCAGAATCAAAAGTCGTAGTGATGCTCGGATCCTAAATGGTACGGCGCGTCGTCGAAGGTGTATGTCTGAGATGCTTGTTATTCATGTCTGTGTGGAATGATTAAAGATCCCGAATGATCATGAATGGTAGAGCTCTGTTTATTCTTTTTGTAGACTAGCATTATCCTTTGGATAAATTCGATTCTTGACTTCCAAACGCCAAACGCCAAACGCCAAACGCCAAATGCTTTAAAATGGTATAGATGCGCTTTCTCCTGAACGAATTCGACGCCGCCCATTGATGGTTGTATGTCAAGTAAATTAGCCGTACTAACCTAGGGAAACGAATTACGTAGCCCCCCTTTGATTTGAAGCCTATATTGTCTGTAGAGGCTACGCAGCGTGCCCCCGACGGTCTCAGATGCTCAGGGACAAACCAAGTATCATCTGATGACGTCATCGCATATAACTGCTTCCTGTATAGAGAGTCTTCCCCTCTAGTTGGCGAATACAACGTACCGTGTTGAGAGAGTCGTTTTCTTTTTGGGATATGGATCGCAGCTTATCCACGAGCTGGCCAAGGTATTATCCAATCAGGCCCAAGTGCTGAACACGCAAATCTGTGGCACACTGCTCCATTCAGCGATTGCTGCGGATCTTGGGAAACTTAAAACAGCGGCGTGCAGCAGACAACCGGCCAGAGGTACTTTGGCAACTTCAACTCTTCGACCATATCCATCCGTTCAGCCTTCATCTTTCATGACGTGGGCTGTTTTCTAGAAATACTTCAGCTCACCACAAATCAAATCAGTTGATTAATCCTTGACCAACCACGACCCTACAAGAACCTAATCCACTGCCCAACTATAGTCCAAGCTTCAGGAAACCGAGTTTCCGATCTTTCTGCCATTTCTGAGTAGATCTGCTCTGCATTACTCACAGCAAATCTACACTCGTGCGTGAAGGCAGAATGTCTACTCCTACTTTGATCAACCTCCCTCCTCCTCCCTCTGACCCGGTGACACCGTCTGATATGGGACCGTAAGTCTCCCCACTTCTTCATACTTCGTCTTGGCTCCCGCTCCATTTTTGAATATCGCTGACAGTTCAATTGACAACTAGAGGAACACCAAACTCCACCACTACATCTCTTTCTGCCTTGTCTACCACTGCTATAAAGGACGGCCACCAGGGCCAACCACTTGCCCACGGTCGCCATGCGCACCATTCCTCTTCCACCTCGGTGAGCTCAACCAACACCTTGGAAGCTGAGCGCGCCGATCGCATCTCTCGCCTTGCCGGCCTGGAGCGAGTGGTTACTGCACGAGCCGGCGGCGCAGGCCATCCAGCTGCCGCACCTAGCTTGGCATACACGCCTGGCTACTTTGACAGTGGCGCCGGTTTCAAGGAGAGAAGCACTGTGGGAAGCGCCAGTGCAACCGGCAGTGTGGGCGCCCGCACGACATGGGCTAGCGGTAGTGATGCCTTTGACGCTGATAAGATGAGCGAGGACCCTGATGACGGCGTCTCCAGCGTCGGTAACATCAGCGACGAAGGTGATGCTAGTCTGGTTGGATTTGGCGAAGGCGCCAGCACTATGAGTGGACCGATCTCACATCCTGGGATCAACCGAGCGTCATCCAGCGGTCGACCGACCTCTATTGGGAGCCCGAGCCACGGCCGAGCGAATCCCATGGCATCCTACTCGCCGCACCATGGTGAAAGTACTGCGCTGCAGTCGGCGCTGGCTGGAAGTGCATCTACCACTCCGGAGCCGACCCAAGATGCCCGTATGGTCGATGGGATGACTTTCGATCCCGATGTGATTGATACGACCGTCAGAACTCCTCGGATTGCCACTCCAGGTTACCGCGAGGACCAGCACAGTGAGCGTCATTAAAGAAGCCGCTCTGACGAACAATAGGGAAGGTCATATTGTTTGAATGAACACAGGCGTTTACGATGGAAATGTGCTTTATCTCTGCGTTATTGGGACCGGTTTCTAGGCGTCTAATTGTTTTAACGGAATAAGGATTGAGACTCGATATTTTTGAGAAAAATAGCTGCTTTACTTGCGAAAGTTATGCGGGTATTCTTCAAGATCTGTAGCATAAGCTTTTCAATGTGGTTTCTAATTTCTCTAGGACGCATTGCTATTCTTAGATACCTTGAAACGTGCGAAATCAGCTGGCTTGTTGCTCAAGAAGCATTAGTAGGATCACAAAATAGTACTCTTGAAGGATTTGATAAGCAAATAGATCTTACTTGGATTCCTTATGTCTAAAAGCTCTTTTGTGTTTCACCCATGGTGAAATTGTGACGCCTCAAGCTATAGTTGCCTAATTGGGCGGATTCGCCGCTTTTTCTTCAGTTCTTCTGGGCCGCCTCATCGCTCTTGTTCTTCACTCTTCCTCCACCATCTCCCATTCACCACCCCCTCCTACAGTCGTCCTGTCCTGTTCCCTGCTGGCATTGACTTGTCAAGCATTGACCCCAATTCGAACCAACGTGGACTGGAGACTTGACAACAGTTTCCCAACCTGCCAAGTACCATCGTCTTTTGCCTGGTTCTTTGTGTGTGTGTGCGTGTCGCCCTTCAGCTCAAACAACGGGTCGCCACGCATAATTGCATCCCATTGGATTCGGCTCTTTGTTTCGTCCGTAGCGTCACATATCATCTATTCCATCCCTCTCGATACTCTGGGATCGCGTCATCCTCTTGCTTGTGTTTACTCATTGGCGGGGGAATCCAGTTCAGCTTATCCGCAATCTAAGTTTGTGGTTTTTCTTGAGCCACGATATCATCGCGCGCATTCTCGCTACGACTATAACTTTGGACGCCCTGTTGAGATAAAGTTGTGAGACTCGAGATGGCTGCTCCTACACAACTTGCTTGTATGTCTTTCTAGTGAAGATCAGCCGCTGACCGTTGCTTGCGGTTGCGCTTTGGCGTGGTGGAATGCAAATAACTGATATCTTGCAGTTCGCACCGTCAAGGGAATTGGTATCTTGGATGCCTCCCCCGTGTATGAGCCGTTGGCAGGCTTTGAGAGGTATTTCTCCATCTGCAAGGCACTTTGCCACCGTTGGCCATGCGCTCGCTAACCCGATTTTTCTTCTACAGACCGGACGGGAACCTTCGTTGCAGCGCTTATTCCCCATGTGGCCGCTATTTCGCATGGGCGTCACCCGAGAAGTATACACTTTATACCTCATTCACGAAGGCACGCCGAGTTTGTTAACACAGTTCTAGGGTCACTATCATCGATCCCTCCGTTGGACACGCCGTTTCTACCATCCCCGCCGAGAACGTCTTTGATCTAGCATTTTCGCCGCTTGGTACATACCTCATTACGTGGCAACGTCCGTCCAAGGACGCCAATGGCGACGCTGTCAAGAACTTGAAGGTTTGGCAGGTGCTGGAGTCGGGTAATGGAGAGGACCGCATTGTGGGTCAATACGTTCAGAAGTCGCAGACTGGCTGGAACCTTCAGTACACACCCGACGAGAAGCTGTGCGCTCGTGTTGTCACCAACGAGGTTCAGTTCTACCAGAGCGACAACCTGTCCAAGGTCTGGAATAAGTTGCGCGTGGAGGGGGTGGCAGATTTTGCTCTTTCGCCGGGACAGAACCAAGCGGTTGCGGTCTTTATCCCCGAACGCAAAGTATGCACAAGCTGGAACTGGAGCTTTGGATATGAGCTAATATCGTTTTGTAGGGACAACCTGCCGCCGTCAAAGTCTTCCTGGTGCCTCAATTCGGATCGCCAGTGTCTCAAAAGACATTCTTCAAGGGTGACAAAGTCCAGTTGAAGTGGAACGCTTCTGGCACCAGCTTGATTGTCCTCGCGCAAACCGACGTTGATAAGACGGGCAAGAGTTACTACGGAGAGACTACACTTTACCTTTTGAGCTCTACCGGCCAGTTCGATTCTCGGGTGCACTTAGGTATGTCCGCGGCGATACCTAGTAGTAATTTTACAGTGAGCTTACGTTTGCCTAGATAAGGAGGGGCCGATTCACGATGTGAGCTGGTCGCCCACTTCGAAGGAATTTGGTGTTGTGTACGGTTCTATCCCCGCCAAGGCAACTATTTTCAATATACGTGGTGTCGCCAAACACAGTTTCCCACTCAGCCCTCGAAACACAATCTTGTTCTCTCCACACGGTCGTTTCGTTTTAGTGGCCGGTTTTGGAAACTTGGCGGGTCAGATGGATATTTACGATATGGAAAAGAACTACAACAAAATCATCACAGTGGAGGCAGCGAACTCGAGTGTCTGCGCATGGTCGCCGGATGGCCAGACCATTCTTACTGCCACCACCAGCCCCCGTCTGAGAGTGGACAATGGTATCCGTTTGTGGCATGTCAGCGGAGCTTTGTTGTACAACGAGGATATCAATGAGCTTTACGACGTTTTCTGGCGCCCGCAGTCCACCACTCAACACCCACTAGGTGACCCGCTCAACCCCCTGCCCACTCCACATACCTCGGCACTCGCATATCTCAGCACTAGGAAAGCTCCGGTCAAGCCTGCCGGTGCATACCGCCCTCCTGGTGCTCGTGGGCAGTTGACCCCGATGGCTTTCAGACGCGAAGACGAGGGTGGCGCAGCTTATGTCCGGGATGGCACCGCGACGGGCGGTACCCTCAACGGCCCTGCTCGGTCCCGAAGGCGTGAGGTGCCTGGAGCTGAGCCAGCTGGTGAATATCTGCCACCGGGAGCGGCTCCCGGTGGTGGAGTTGCCCTACCACCCGGTGCAGACCAATCGGAGAAACTGTCCAAGTCGGCGGCCAGAAATAAGAAGAAACGTGAAGCGCGCAAGCTTAAGGAGGGCCAAGGCGAAGATGGAGCAGGCGAGCCCAACCCTGTACGCGGAGAGAAGGCCAACGACAATACTCGACCAAAGTCGCGCGGTGCTGCTGATGGCAATCATGCACGCAGGAACGGCCAGCAACAGCCCAAGCAAAATGGCACGTCAGCGCCTAAGCCGCCCAAGGACGTTGAACCTCCTACTATCGACTCGGGGGTCCCCAGCGCGCAGGATAAGAAGGTCCGTGGTCTCTTGAAAAAGATTCGCGCTATTGATGAGCTGAAGATGCGGCTGGCTGGTGGTGAAAAGTTGGAAGACACCCAGATGAAGAAGATCCACACAGAGGACGCAGTTCGCAAGGAGTTGGACGCTCTTGGCTACACTGGCCCCGCCTAAGATTAACCCTGCTTAGAGAATCACGGCCTGGTGCTTGTGCTTGCATGTGTGAAATCTATCTTAACATATTGCATGCTTGCTCTTTGGCTTCCTATTGACGCATATGTATCATGTATCATGTATCATGTACATACATGTTCATCAGCAATACACCGTAAATTCCACTGCTATCATAAACCGACAAGAATAAATCCAACAAGTTCCAAACTTTGTGTTTTAGCCATAGTACTTCGCAGTCTACAGCTTATAACGCTCTGGTTTCAAGCCCTTGAGTATAGAGGTCTTATTTTAGAGTAAGCCTGCTGAGCTCAGTCAATACTGGAATTGCGATTTGTGTAAAATAAACATTGGGCTAACATATCTACTAAAAAGCTACTATAACTTTGATGCCAAGGGTGTCTATCTACCGAGTTAAAACGTGGTGTTCGATTCATATCTCCAATTATCTCACCATAGAACCCAAGCATGGCTTCTCCCCACCGAATTCCAAACGGACGGGAGTTGAGTACATCATCAGTGTTCTGGTACGAAGAATGTCCACACCAGACGCCGGACCACATCCTTGACGAACGAGATCAGACAGAGGTATGGGCGAGGCTCATTGGTCTGCAACGACGAGTCCCCATTGATATATCGCGGCCGATACAGAGCTTATACCTCTCGAGAAGGCATTTCAAGGCATGATCCTCGCCTTGCGCTCCACCTTACAGCGCGAATGTTTTGTATTTAAATGGGCTCGAGTATAATGGGACAGCCGGTAGGGGAAGAAGAGAGGGAATATGACGATTAGTTCATTATACGGGTATCGCTTCGCATAATATGGTCCTGGCTTAAATAATCTTCATGATACCTTAGGTAAAGATCCGGGCGCGTTTGATGGGACTCCCCATTTGGAGTGAGCGGTTGCCATGCGCCATGCCGCTAAGCAGTCGGTCCATTCCATCTACATCGAGTTCTCCTCGGCGAAGCCGGAGTTGATCTGCTTCAGCTGTGGGTGGCTCAGTGACAGACGCTCGTGTGACGGGGAATACCTCAGGCTCTGTCAGCTTTGGGGCTAGGATCAGGAGTCGGTGCTCTGCTGTGATGATAATATCGAATGCTCTGCTTTCTGGGCCTCGAGCCGGATCAGGAACAGTGGGGAGGTGGCCGATCCCTTTCAGCGGCTCCCCCATTAGTGCAATGTCTTGGATCGGAGTTACTCGGCAGCGATTGGATGCGTCAAGTGTGCCCGTAGTTTTTACGGCACTTCTCCACAGAGTGGCCAGGCTGGGGATGACGGCACCTTGGTTGCCATGCCGAATCAAAATCGACTCGTCTGGCAATGCGTCCTGAGAGGAATTTGTTTGGTACACTGCGATCCCACCACTCAACGATGAACTTGACGTTCCAACTAAAGATCCTTTAAGGAAGGTGTCTTCCCGCATCCGTTTCGTCGAAGGCGTCATGGGAGCGAATTTTGAGCGTTGCTCAGCGGGTTCAGACCTTCCACCGGTGGGACGACTGAGAATTCGTCCACTAACCGAGAAAGTTGTCAATGCACCACCAGATACTCCCTGAACACTGGACTGCCGCTGGAGAGGGCCTTTGGATGTCCCAGGGCCCGCGCCTTCAAGATCCCAGACGCCCCACTCCCCATCAGCCATAAGAACCATGATGGCTCGTCCACCAAGCACCCACTCTGCATGTGTGATAGTCTTGCGTTGTGTAAGCCCAGATGTTGGCTGCTCAAACCCGGGGTACAGGCTGATCAACCATTTTCCTTGGGGCTCGGAAGTCTCATATTCACTTTGAGCGCTGTTTGTTCTTCTAGATGATTTGAACAGCTTTGTAGAAAAGCATGAGTATATTTTGACACATCCACCGTGGAAGGAAACCAACAATGTTGAATGGCGCGCAGCCGGATAACTCGAGGGGTTAAATGCGATGTTTTGCGCTGGTGCTGGCAGGTACCGTCGCTTCGTGTCGATCTCTTCGGCACATAGGCGATACCCAGAATCACCAGCACCTTCCCCAGCTGCAATGGGAATTCGATGGATCAAAAGTAGGCCGGATGATTCTGCGGAATGAGTCGCTACAAGGAGGTCCCATCTCCCCTCACTGCCAACATCGTGCTGTGAATCGCTGTCTTGATATGTAAATGTAAGGCTCACGCCACGTGGAACATCTTGATGTGATATGCCACTACCGATCGAATATATGCGGACACCTTGTGTAGCCACATTTGGTTGAGTAGCATAGGGAGGACTCAAAGGTAGCATTACCACACGCGTTGAGTAATCGGCGCAGACTGCAGATACCACGATAAGTTTGTTCAAAATGGTAGGAAATGGGTCGAGAGGCGAGCGTGCTGTCTCAGGGAGAACCCGCGGGACCGCAAGTTCGATGACCCGGCTTCCAAGGGGGATGTCAACTTGACGGAGCACATTCTCATACGGGTGCGCCGGATCTACTTCGGGCTGTTCTTCCTGAAACTCAAACGCTGGCTCAATGCTTGATTCCTCGTCCCCCCTTCGTGTATCTGCCACGCTCT
Organism: Aspergillus baeticus; assembly: GCA_027569055.1. Taxonomy (NCBI): domain Eukaryota; kingdom Fungi; phylum Ascomycota; class Eurotiomycetes; order Eurotiales; family Aspergillaceae; genus Aspergillus; species Aspergillus baeticus. The sequence continues at coordinate 29,985 of JAPDEI010000046.1, forward strand.
CATCGTCAGAGTCGATAATCATTATCGCGTCGTCATTGTTACGGCTGGGTTTCTGTGGCGTGTCTTGCTTGGAGGGCGGAGGTGTCCGTTTTGAAAATGGCTTCCCTCCTCGCCAGATGACCTTCAGACCATCTTCATAGCCGTAGACAACAACAGAGGAGCCGTTAGGGGCGATGATCGGGTAGCTTTGAGCTGCGTAAACACGATGAGGGAGCTGGTAGCTACGCTCGCACCGCTAGAGTTAACACGAAGTAAGAGCGTTGGATTGGCTCTAAGCGTACCTTAACTGGAGACCGTCATCACGAGCTCGAACCGACGGGCGAGAGGGAAAGGATGGCATTGCGCGTGTCCGGGTCACCTCTCCAGACCGCCAGCTGGAAATTCGGCTTCTTGATGGAATTCAAGGGGAAAAAAAAAAAGATATAATGCAAGTCTAGGTTTGTATCAACTCACAGAAGCCCCAAGGAAATGACGGAGTAGAGCGCAATAAGGATGTGGGAGAGGAGAAAAGGAAGCTGTGTTGCTGCGGAGGAAAAAAAGCCGTCCAGTATTTTGGATTTATTTGTCTCCCGCGTCACCTCCAATCCACAGCCTTCACACCCCTTCAACACGCCCTTTGTCATCCCCTTTTTTTTTTTTCCGTATTCCATTCGGCCCGGTAAGGCATACTATTCATTTTACGGGTATTCACTATACGATCTCACACGGAAACGCCGACAATGGCGTCTGCTGCCATACCATCTTCTCCCCTCTATACCTGACGACCCGCGCCGATTATGTCTACCATCCGGTCCCTAGGCCTACACGAATCCGCGGCCATTCCCTTTCTCATTTCGGAGAATTTACTGCCCCCAGAACCCCCCGAGGAGCTCTACTCTTGGACAACAACTGTCGATAACGGTGCAAACGGCTCCGTGGAAGAAGAGTTATTATGGACAAAGAGCTGCGTGGTCTGGTCGCGGGCGGGCGTCATCAAGAGGGTCTTTCGACTGGATTTGGAGAATGAGGATATCAAACATGCTCTTTTGACGAGCTTTCCGGTTGGAAAGAGCAGACAAGCTGAAGCAAAGTCCTCATCTAGCTCGAAGCTGGCCGTATCTCAAACGGCTGGTAGTCATTCAAAACAGTTCCTTAACGCTCAGTCACCAGTTGCGAAGGCTACGGGCAGTTTAGAGGCTGAAGAGGGATTGAAGCAAACCTCCTCACGAGCCCTAGTTGTTGTTTTAAAGTCACAAGCCCACATCTTCTTTCTTGAGGGCAACAGCCATGTCGTTCCTCTATCCTTTGAGGTCGACTCAGTGTTCGCGACACCTCGTGGGTTACTGTTTCAGAGAAGAGTCCCAGACGAGGATAATGGAAATTGTCTGACGGTACCTCCGAACTCCTTCATGTCTTTCCCCATGGACTTCCGTGCGTCCCAGTCAGTAGATCTTTCTTCTGGCAGGGCTCAACGACTGTCTCTGAGCACTGCTCCAGCCCAGAGCCCGGGCTGGAAGTCACGAAGTACAAAGCGGGCGGATCTGCCTAGAGTGTTCTCCCTCATGGACCCGCATTCGGAAATGGGCCTTGTAGTAACAAATCAATCTTCGCGATGGCTACAAGCTAGTCTTTCAAGCAGACCGTCCGGATTCGATGTTCTAGACCCTGCGGATGAGATAGTTTACGTCTCTTCCAAAGATGAGCTGTCAGGCGAAAATGGAGATAACTCGAAACATCCTTTTATCCTTGTATTGACCGTTAACGCAAGCACGGGCATGTATACTCTTTGGACAGCACGTTACCGAGAGGATGAAGTCGCACCATCTTCCAAGAAGAAACGACGCCGCGAAACCGGCGGAACTCGGTCGAAGAGGCGCAGTTCCCATTTCGGAATGACGACAGGAACCACGACACCAGGTGCGCGTTCCTCAGCCGCGAGAGAAAGCTTTGGCACAAGAGGGGAGAATTGGAACGCGTCCGTCATGTCCCACTCCCAGTACTCCACCGAAGGCAAGCTTGATGATGAGGATTTCGCTTCCAAACTGGGCCAGGACTTTGGAGAGATCGGTGTTCCTTCGAAAACCTCTAGACGCGTCAGCTCAATGCTCGCTCGTGCAGACTTGGCAACCAGCCAGGATAGAATCACGTTTTCAGATCTCGCGACGGGGAGCCAATCAAGCACAATACCACCAGGAGGTCTGCGACAGTCCATAGGAGCGGGTAGCACGCGTGCAAGCTTTGGCTTCAACCCCAGAGCCTCCTTACCTCCAGGCACTGGTTCGGTTTATAGCGCTGCTGGCAGCTTTGCAGATGCACCTGTGGACAAACTTCTCGAAGAGCTCAACAACGAGAGTCTATTTGAAGGCATTGAGAACATGGAGCTCAAAGAAACCGCCTCGAGTCTCCCAGAAGAAGTGCTCCTGTCCAAAGTTGAGAGCTTTTCTTCGCGGTTTTCTGGAAGTTTTCTTACACCTTCACAGTTGAAACCATCTAGGAAACTCAAGGTGATCACGATTTGTCCCTTAGAGAATGATGGCCCACCAAGTCGACGCTCTAGTGCTACGCTGGCTCTTTGTGTGGTGGATCAAGAGGCCAAATCGATGACCGTCGTCAATATCAAGACGGATAGAGTGACAAAGCCAACCAAAGACGCGGTATTCTCCAAGCGGACGAAAGAGAAAGCGTCATCCGTTGACCGCTCTTTGTTAGTACAGGCATCTGGCATTCAACACTTCTCGGGAATATTGGACGTATGCAAGGTAGTCGATAGGGAGCTGTCCCGTATGGTAACACTCAGCACTAGTGACGATGGGAGCACCAAAATGCATTTACAGACGCCATGGAGCGCCCCCGTGGCGCTTGAAATACCGACAAAGCTTATGTTGCATGAGGTTGACTCTCTCTCCACTATCATGTTTATGAACCGCCCGCGGGAGGGAAGCATCAAACGTGTCATGACTGACTCGTCAATCACAATTACGGCGCTCGACCACCCTGCCTCGAATGGGAAATTTGATATCGTTGATTCCAGGAGGCGAAGACATAAGGTTCAGATCCGAATGGAGCCCACCAATGAGCTGGTCCGAAAAGTATTCCGAGTCCTCAGGTTTGCTTTGCCAGACGCCGACAAGGTATGTGATGGACTCCTGATAGGTTGGTGGGAAACCATAAAATGGCTCCAGGAACGCGAAACAGGCGAGAATGACCTTGAGTGGACTGCTCTGGTAATCGTCTTATTCGCAATGGCTATTCCGTTCATTGGAAACGAGCCGACAAAAAAAGCGCCAACGCAATCTCGCAGGAAAAGAGGATTGTTAAGGTCCAGCAGTGGGAGTTATGTTGACACAGAGAGTTGGGAAGCAATGTTAGATCAAGAATCAGGGTCCGCTGGTGTTGTGGCCCCTTGGATGAACACAGCCTCTTGGGGTTGGGTGGTGGAGCAGGACGCCGAGGATGAGGGCATTGTAGGCCAGGGAAGAAAATCTTCAAAGACGGAGCACTTGGCATCTAGCCGTTCAACATGTCGTAAAAATACCTACCTTATCCGATGTGCGACACTGACGAGAGAATACTTACAAACTCCGCGTGGCAATGCTGCACTCGGAGCGGACGGATACCTTCCAACCGCGCGCGCCAACGGTCAAGCCGTACGACGTGCCGCACTCAGTACGATTCTGCTTGCTCTGCACCTCCTTCGGGAAGACCAGAAGTTGACCGGGTGTGATAGCGAGCATTCGCACAGATCACTCGGCCTCCTTGCTCCAGTCCTTGCCCAACTTGGCGGGTGGCTAGGTTGGCCATCTTGGACATGGGCCAGGGATTCATATTACGGCATGGAGATCGCTAGCATAGACCGATGGCAATTTGAGGACACCAGGATATCACTGCTGGAGGTACCCCGCGAGCCGTTCACTCCCCCTTCAATTTTCGCGTACTTGGAAAATGCCTGGCGTCGGCAAATTGATCCATTCTTCACTTTGCTCAATCTTGTTAACCATCCTGAGAGCCGTTCCGCTAAAGGAAAGGTGTGGCAGAAGTGCTACAATCTCACGCCCAGAACTTTAGCACTGGACGGGTTTCTCTCGGAGATACACAATCACCAGACGCCTCTTGAGCGAATCAAACTCCTTCACCGTTGGGGATTCACTCGAAGTGTGATTGAGACCCTGCCAGAGGGCGTTAGTGCACCATTATATGAGGCTATACTACAATCGCAGATGCACGCTTCGACCTCCTGGGGTCCAGATCTTCTGGCATTGATCGATAGAGACGACCTAAACACATCCATGAGTCTTTCGCATGCGTCTCGTCCTACGCCGGCTCCACCTCAGCCTATGGTATCCCACGATGCTGTCCGTGACTATCACCATATTGGAATCTCTGCGCTGGAAATCGACGCTATAAACTCTTTCGAAGCTTCTGCGGAGGCCGATCGATTTTCCATTACGCGCTTGATCTTCCGTGAAGATAAACGCTTCATCGAGGCAGCGCGACTGCTGAATCAATCTAAGGCGCCTGTGGCCGAATGCGCCCCAGAGCCTGAATGGACTGATTCGGATTTATTGGAGGCACAGAAAGAAGTAGTACAGCTAGTGACACTGCGAACTCTATCCATCCCTACGGGACGGGCGATGCTGGCATTTAGTGGACGCCTTCCTCTTTTGACCGAAAAGCTGCCTATCCCATCCTTCTCATTGCAGTGCGTGATGAAACCCTCGAATGTGACTATAAGTGCGGATAGAGCATCTTTCAGCGAGGAGAAAGTATGTTGGGCCTTCTTCCACAATGGCGTTTCCACTGGTCTTGCCATATCGAGAAATTCTAAGGGAATCGACACTTCCTGGATTCTCTTCAACAAGCCTCAAGATCTGACAAACCGGCATGCTGGATTTCTCCTGGCGCTGGGTCTTAACGGGCACCTGAAATTGCTGGCAAAATGGGTCGCTTTCAAATATCTGACGCCAAAACACACGATGACTTCGATTGGTTTATTGCTTGGTTTGTCTGCGTCATATCTGGGTACAATGGATACCTTGATCACCCGGTTGCTTTCTGTACACGTAACGAGAATGCTTCCTCTTGGAGCGGCAGAGCTCAATTTATCGCCGCTGACGCAGACGGCGGGAATCATGGGGATTGGGCTCCTGTACTGTAATTCCCAACACCGGCGAATGAGTGAAGTGATGCTGTCAGAGATTGAGAATGCGGAACCGGACGAAAGCTCGTCTCCACATGAAGATCTCCGTGATGAGGGATACCGCTTAGCTGCCGGATTTGCACTTGGATTCATCAACCTTGGTAAAGGAAAAGACCTGAAAGGCATGCGGGACATGCACATTGTTGAGAGGCTGCTTGCAGTGGCCGTAGGTACCAAGAACGTTGATCTAGCTCACATTCTCGACCGAGCCACCGCAGGAGCCACCATCGCCCTAGCTATCATCTTTATGAAAACAAATGACGAAGTCCTAGCACAGAAGATTGATATACCCGACACCACAGTGCGCTTTGACTATGTTCGGCCGGATATTTTCCTTCTCCGCACGCTTGCGCGCCATCTTATTATGTGGGACAACATTGAACCCTCGGGCGAGTGGTTCATAAAGAGCCTTCCAGAAGTGTATCGACCCCGCTATCGTCTGACTCGTGTGCGTCGCCTACAAAGTAACGATATGCCGTTCTTTAACATCGTAGCTGGTCTCTGTTTCGCCCTTGGGCTTCGATACGCCGGCTCTGCCAAACCAGAGGTACGCGACATCCTTCTTTCGTATCTCGATCAATTCATTCGTATCTGTCGACTTCCTGCCGGAAACTATGACGGGAAACTGGCTCGAAACTCCGTCCGCCATTGCCAGGATGTTGTTGCATTGTCCGCAGCGGGTGTCATGGCAGGTACAGGGGACTTGGCTCTTTTCCGGCGCCTGCGCTCTCTCCACGGTCGTGTTGACCCCGACACACCTTATGGAAGTCATATGGCGGCGCATATGGCTGTGGGAATGTTGTTCCTGGGTGGAGGAAGCTATACACTTGGGACGTCCGATATCGCTATTGCGTCTCTAATCTGTTCAATGTATCCGATCTTCCCGACAACCGTACTCGACAACAAATGCCATCTGCAGGCCTTCCGGCACCTTTGGGTCCTCGCTGCCGAGGCACGCTGCCTTGTTCCCCGCGATCTTGATTCTAGACGACCAGTTTCGATACCGATAAATGTGACGAGCTTTGCCGGCACTAGCCGTATGCTAATGGCTCCTTGCCTACTACCCGACTTGAGCCTCGTTTCAAAGGTAGAGGTTAGAAGTTCGGACTACTGGCCTCTGGTTCTGGATTTCTCCTGCAACCCCAATATTCTCGAAAAGTTCCGCCGGGGCGATCAGTCCGTCTATCTGAGACGTAAAGCAACGTACAATCCAACAGGCACCTCCGTCTTCGGCTCGACCTTAGCCGGTTTGAGCGATGCACAGGACATTCTCCCATCATCCTCCACATCGGCCTCGAATCAAGGCAAGGGCCTTCCCCTCACAGCGCTACCAAGCGTCATGAAATCTAGAGTCGGCGGCAGCCTCCTAGGTACGCCCAAGTCCGCAACACAAAGCATCTGGGACTGGATTTTCGAGCTTCAATCCCTACACAGTCTCCTGGACGCGCGAGAGAAGGCACTCGTCCTCCCATCATCCTTCCCAGCGCGACCTCACCCGTCCCCAGCATCACACGACGCACCTTGGCTCCGCCAATCCGTCGTAGACAGCAAACTCATCACCGAACGAACGGCGCAGAACATCATGCAAGCAGCCAAGGGACGCGGTGCCGACCCAGACGAGGTTCGAGACCGCCTCTGGCAGCTCCGACTACTTTTCAACTGGGTGGATACACAAACGCAGGAGGAAGACAAGGAAGGGAAAGACTCTGCTTCTCTGCAGTCGAGCGGGCATTGGCTGCGGCGTGACTATATCGAGGAGTTGCGGTGGAAGGTTTGGGCGGTTCAGGTTGGCGATGAGCTACCGGAACCCGAACGTGACTAAGAAAGTTGATGATGACAATGTCTTATGTATGAGAGCATAAACGGAGTTAGGTAAATAACACCGAGGTTGTTAAGAGCATGTATTTTAGCAGTCCTTGATTGCAATTCATTGTTTGTTTCATAAAGTTTTGCGGTTGCATGTTTTATCGTCATTCGTTATGATACAATTATACGCCTGATAAGTATGTGCACAGCTCGGCCTGTAGCTGAAACATCCTAAAGCATTTTCAATACTGGATCGAAATCCCACAGGCGGCCTATTGCGACCGGATCTCCCCTGGCTTGAGGATCCCACGATCGCCGGCGCCACTCATCTGCCACAACCACACGCCTTCAACTGCCCATGCGGAAGCGCTAGCATGACGGCCGACACCGGTACCTTTCGTAGAAGCCGAGTTCTGCTGATTATTAGGTGCCCCCGCGCCGCTACGACGGGCCGACGGTGCCAATGTAGACGTGCCTGCTTCCTCGAGCATGCCAGCCACGACACCCTCCCGCTCAACAACAGACCATAATCCTTCTACTAATGGACTCCCGCGCTCTCCAAACTGACCCTTCCCCAAACGGAATAATATCCGGCCGAGAACCTGCCACGCGATGCAGCGCTGAGCCGGGAACGAGGAGCGGCTGAGGATCGCGAGTTCTGGGATGGTGTATCCAGCGGCGTGAGGGTCGTTCCCATGGTGGTGGAGTCCGAGGTTCGTTGGGAGGGAGAGAGACGTAGAAGGAGAGAGTATTGTTCCGGTGAGAGAAAATCGTAGCGAGGCTGGATGGAGGGCCTCGGCGCTGCTTCCGGGGTGGTATGCGGAGGAGGGAGGGGCTCCGGGCTCATCTGGATTGGAAGGGGGTTGGTGAAGCCATGAGAGGGAAGACGGGTCGTGGGAGATATCGGGGAAGTAGTGAGCTTGTAGGTCGGATAGGAAGGAAGGTGATGATGGGTCTAGTGTCGGCATTGTGGTGGAGCGTGGCGGTGGAGTGGGAAAGTGTACGGAGCCGGATGACGGGAAATCTGCTGCCGGGAGAAGGTCTTCGGGGACGGTTGAGGGAGCAAGCTCATCTGGATTTGGGGAGGAATCTGGTTTCGCTGTAGTTTTCGGTGGCCGTGATACAGCTTCGGGTGTTGGAGCTGGAGTTGGCTCCGAGTCTGCAGGGGTCGTTGGAGCTGGAGTAGCATCTCCGGTGGCAGCAGCGAAGCTTGACGATGTAGGGGGTACATCATCAATGCGAGCTCGGCGAAGGAATCGTTCAAGAAGCGATGGATCCAGAGATGACATCAGCTCTTCTCGTTCTCTTTCAATCTGCGCATCTGACATGGAGGCCAGGTGCTGGCGGTTTTGCTCCTGAATCGCGGTTTTCTCATCGTTCACGTCGGAGATAGTATTCGCTGAAGCTGCAGGCGAAGCCTTGGCCTGAGCTTGTCGTTGTTTGAAGGCGGATGGCTTGGCACGACGGGGACGATGAGCAGGGAAGCCGGTGCTTGACTTGAGGGTCGGAGGAGCAGGAGGCGTGGCGGGGGAGCGTTCTTGGATCTCTCCGATGACACCGGGGATGGCAAGCGTCGAAGCGGGGGGGAAAGAAAGGTCTTCAGGATCGGAGTCGAGATCGAGAACAAAGCGCTCCCCGCGGAAAGCCATGCTTGGACACAAATGAAGTCGGGATACCACTCCAAGGATCGGTAAGCTGCTGGAGGAAGTGGGATGCTCGTCGAAAAAGAATGGCGCTACTGACTCAGCCATTGAGGCTCAAAAGTTAAAGACGGCGCCAGTCCACAAGAAGACTAGGAAGTCAGGTGATACGCTATCCCAAAGGGGAATGGCGTGCATGATCAGATGATCGGTGACTTGTCTCTTGGTGGAAACGCAGCCTCATCTTCGTCTTATGCACCTGGTCCATTGAGGACTGTTTGTCATTATCATGCTCTGACTATCTCTAGTAGTATAACCATGGCCGACTCGCAGGCGACGTGGTCTGTTTGCCTTGGCCTGGGGTGGTGGTGGTGCGTTCCGAAGGCAACGCGAACCATCTCGGCGATCGGCCTGCCTTGATTTCTATACATGAAAATGATATCCGATTGAACACTCGCTCTTCTGCATGAAGCGCATAATACGTATCCAAATAAAATCATCTCGATGAGAGAGCAAGCTCGCTATCATTCGCCAATGATTCTGAAGCCCTTCGTTTGGCCCTCAGTGGCTTGTCGTTGAGCGAAACACGGCCTGGGGGCAGGTCTGATATTGCATTCTAACCAGCCCGCAGAGTCCGCCCTTCTTGCTCTCGCTTTCCGCTCCTTTTTCTTTCGTTCTTTGCCCCGTCGTCTCCCCGTGTTCCCTTCCCCTTCTTCATCAACCTCCATCTCCCATCACCCATTCTCAACGACTTCCATCTCCCACTTTCGTTTTTCCATCTTTTTTCTTATCGTCGTCTCCAATCTGCCATATCATTTATTTTGTTAAACAAGCGATTGCTCCACAGTCGACTGCCAACACCATTCTCGAGCTCTTTCCCTCCCACGCTTGCCCTCTGTCCGCCCCTCTTCGCGTCGCTCGTTCTAATGATCCACCTTCCGTGATTCCTTCCATCATGTCCTCTGGGCTGCCCGTCTGGCCGGCTCAGGACGAACACGAGTCGCGCACTACATCTGAAACCCGCCCCCGGCGGTCGCGTCGAAAGAAGGACGACGACACTGCCACCACCGCCGATACCGACCGCAAGGAACCTGCCAAATCCACGAGGGGAAAAGAAAAAAAGGAGGATAAGGAGACCCTGAAGAAAGCGGAAATGGACAGCGACAAGAAAGAATCAAAACGGCCGAGCCGCCGCCAGCGAGACAAGTCTCTGTCCATGTCCAACAACAACCCTACAAATGCTGCAACCCAGTCGACTCCCTCCAATCCTCGCAAGAAGCCCAAGCTGGAACCCACACCACCGGATCAAAGCCCCAACGCGGCTCCTGCCGTTCCCGCAGCGCCTTCACCAACCCCGGCCTCAATGTCAACACCAGCTCCGGTGCCCGCGCCTACACCTGCTGCTTTGATTCCTGCTCCGAAGCTCAGTCCGCCAATGGCTTCCGCGCCGGTGCCAGCGAATCATACCCAGCAGTCGCCTCACCAACAAGTACAACAGACTCGGCCGCCTCATCCCACTCAATTGCTCTTCTCCTCGCACCACCCTACTCCTGCTGCTTCCACTCCGGCGACACCATCTCCATACTCGACGATAGTCTCTGCACCTCCGTCGCGACCTCAATCTCAGCCATTGGCCCCCCCTCCTCCGCAGCGAACTAGTGGTCAAAATTATGACCCCATACGTTCTGCTTTCGACACCACATCGACCACGCCCGCTCCGCCTGCGGCCCCAACACCTACATCCTTTAGTCCGCCGCCTCGGCCAGTCTCACCGCGACCATTCCGCGCCAGCGCCTCCCCGGCAATTTCTAGCATAATCGATCCTCCCCAGAACGCTTCATCACCGCAGTATGATCCACGGCCTTACGGCTCACCTGGGCGCAATGCACCCAGCTACCCCCCAACCCCTGCCGCGCCTGCCGTTGCCCCAACACACTCACAACTACCGCCGTCGTCATCACCGTATGGGCATCAATCTCCATATGGGCCTCCTCCGCAGGTCCAGCTTCCCCAGGAATCTCACACCCCGGCCCGGTTGATTTCACCTCAGGCTCAGCCTGTTGTTCCCGAACCCAAGCCGTCTGCGCCACAACTTGAACAAACGACGACGGGACCGACCCCAATGGAGGTGGATAACGAGCCGGCTGTGCCTGTGGTTGCCGACAAGGTGCCCAAGAAAGAATCAAAGCCTGTTACAGCTCCATCATCGAAGCCGCCGTCACCCAAACCGTCGCGCGCAGCCAAAGAAGCTCCCCCACCTCTTCCCCAAGGATCCGGTCTTATTTCCAACGCTTTGTTTGGTGGTGTAGATGACAGCGCCTCTGACACGTCCACTCAGCGCACGCCGAACATCATTGTACACATACCCCTTCAAGGGAACCGCAACAAGATCATCAACTTTGCCCGCCTGGCAGAGGAGCAGTATGGCTTTGCTGCATTGTACCCACAAGTAGCCGCCCGCCAGGAACGTATGGCGCGTGTTGCAGCGGCTGGGGCGGCCCTGGAAAGAAATGATCGATCTGGCCGTGGAATTTCCGCCGGCGAGAGCGCAGATGAAGATCTTAGCCTGGAAGTCGATCGTGACAGCGAGCTCGAAGGTGTTGGCGCATTGGGTACGACGGCTGCGCAAGCAAATGAGCCGGCTGACGGCAAGAAGAGGAGAAGGCGGAGGAAGATGGAGGAATATGATCGGGACGATCCTTTCGTGGATGACAGCGAAATGGTCTGGCAGGAACAGGCTGCGGCGAGCAAGGATGGATACTTCGTGTACAGTGGTCCCCTAGTGGCTGAGGGCGAAAAGGTTCAGGTTGAACGGTATGTTTTATTACTCTTTATCTATTTTGACAAAGGCTTATATCTTTTTAGGGCGGATGGCACGATTAAACGAGGCCGTGGCCGTGGCCGCGGTGGGCGCGGGCGAGGTCCTGCAACGACTCATCAACAACTTCCTTTGGCTGCAGCGATTCCTATATCTCAAGAGACAGGTCTTCCTGTTCGCGGCCCAGGGTCCAGAGGCGGCAACATCAACCGTCGGCCACGCGTGAGCAAAAAGGCCGAGCAAGACAAGGCAAATGGACCTACGTCTGGATCACATGGACGAGGAGGGGGAGGTACTGGCCGTGGTGGCTCTACGAGCGGTCGAGGAGGGAAAACGCCAATGGTGGAATTAGCACCCCGGCCGAGTCTCGCACCTGCTCCACCGGCGTTAAATCCTATGGGGGGACCAGAGATTGGGATGAAATAAGGGTTTCTTGTGGTGAAGCTTTTCTACCATATGCCCCTGCCATCCAGTCGTGATGGAAAGAAATCACTGTATCGATTTTAATTCTCGGCGTCATTCTGGGCTCAGCTATAGAGGAAGAATTCAGTGCGCCCATGAGCTGGAAGCATGCTATATGAGCTGACTGAAAGGGTCTGGGTTTTCTGTTTCGTGTAGTGGCATGGGTATGCTTCGGGTTGTCTGGGTTCTACAAATGAGTCTGGAACTAACGTGTTTTTTTTTTCTTCTGCATGAACCGGTGTATTACTTTAGTACAGATATTTTTCCACAGGATCATACAAATTCGGACTTGGTTCCTATGCTAGTTTAGCACAGGTCTGGGGTTGTCATATGCGAAACATGTATTACGCTCAGTCAGAATGATCGTTGGCTCGTAGTCACTGTAGCCTATAGAGTTAATATGTCCACGCGGCGAGACTGATTTATAACTTATGAACCCAGCATATTGACAAGGCTGGACCTAAAACTGATCCGACCACCCATTCGCCTTCTTCTCCTCTAATCGCTCATCATTAACCTTCCACCACCAAGCATGCGTCGGATCCGCACTCGTCCTCGTCTCCGGGTTCGGATCCTCATCCCAGGGTTTCGGACTCAGAATATAATGCACATTCTTTACATTCTCATCCACCCAGATGGGGTCGTGCACCCCCTCCCGCCGTAACGTCTTGAGCGCATTATAAATGTATGGGAGCGCAACCCAGCGGCCGTAGAAGAGGTCACCTAGTAGCGACTGGTCGGCGAATTCGTAGTTCGAGGTTGCGGAAGAAGATAGCTGGGCGACGATCTTGTCGTAGATTGCCTGTGAGGGGTTCACGACTTGGAGTCCGCCGTTGGGAATGCCCAGACCTGTTGTTGATGGTGCGCCGGTTTCCTGCGCGACTTCGGGGGTCGAGTGTTGCGAGGTGTAGGCGCAGTTTGAGGGGACCCTAAGCGGTTGCTCTATTAGATCTCCCAGCCTCCATATTTCCAAATCGCAGCAGACTAATTGAGGTGTAAGGAGGGGGGTGGGGAGGGGTGCAGAAAAGAGAAGAAGAAGAGGATGATGACGATGAGAGACATACCAATCCTTCGGATAATGCGCCTTTTTCAATGGGTTACAAACACATGCATGGCTCGCGGCAAAGACCCTCGGACCCTCCCCCGCAAGCGCCGGCGCATCGAGCTCGAGCTCCATCAACTCGTCCATATTCTTCAGCACAACCATGTCACTGTCCAATTGCACGACGCGCTCATACTGCACGAGCGAGAACGGCGTGAGCTTGCTCCAGCAGTCGTAGAAGCGCACGTCGTTGACGAAATCCTTGGAGACCTTGGGGAGGAGGTAGGGGACGCGGCGCTTCAGGATGCCCCGCGCATCGAGAACGGCGTGGCCTTCTGGCGGGAAGGAGTCGGTGTAAAGGACGAGGAGAGGATATTTGGATTGGGACTTGCGGAGGGAGAATTCGAGGGTTAGGAGGCCGGAGAGATAGTCGGTGTTTGTTATGAGCGTTGTCCAGACTGTGTCTCAGCGAGAGTGGGGTTAGTTTACAGTTCCTAGATAGACGGTGCGAAGCGGGGTGAGATCAGGCGGTTTACCTTTCGTCGCGTTTGTCGCGGAAGTGGAGTTCTCCTCGTCGGACATCGTGAAGGATATAGCAAGGCTGTGAAGTGTCTAGAGGGATGTGTTGGAGAGCAATTGGAAAAAGAATCTGGCGTATTCCCCCTCCGTCGATCGGAGATTCGGAGATTTGGCAGCGATCTTATCGGCTTATGTAAGCCGGGCGAGATGTGCCCATTTTCGTGGTGGATGGCATCATTCCCTTGTTCTCGTCCCTCTTGATCGAGTACTTTCGCCGATAAACGACCAGATATAACTACGAGGTACAACACAAAGTATGTGTCTGGATTGCGACTAATATTCAGGAACCTTGGGAGCCCCCGAGGCCACTAACCAATGAAGCGTCAGCCACTTTCGATCCGAGTGCTGCGAAGATACAGCTGCAGGGCATGATTGGCCTTCTAAACGCCGACATGGCGCAAGGAGCACGGGTAATAGTACATTGCAGTTGCAGCCTCCTAGAATTGCGAAATACATGTCTGGTAACGCAGCTTGGCACCTCACTAACCATCAACATCCTTCTCTTGAGCCTGCGGTCTACGCACTTGTCAAGCCAAGATTTGGTGGTTGCCCGATATATATCCTTACGAGCTTGGAATAAGTAATATATTGTAAGAGTACCGCTTTCAACGCGTCTGGTCGAATGGCTGTAAAGAGCGCGTGGCCTGTAGTACATCTCCCCGAGGAAACCGAGCTGGAGGTGTATCTTTTACTGCTCCCCGGCTTCGACTGTGTAGTGTAGCTCTAAGGAGGGAAATGTTGACGGCCTGAAACTGGTTTAAAAAGACACAATAGACGATGCCAGATCTGAATTCTTTCTGTCCATCGCCACCCCTAAGCCCTTGCGAAGGCCACACGCTTATCACCGTGACCGTCGAATTCGCCATAAACGGAACAGAGAGTAAGATGCCACACATGTCTGAGGCACCACCTACAGGACATAACGAAAGTCAGGGTTCTCCAACTCGGTCAAGTCGTGCATCCCAAGCATGACCCCTTCAAGCACTTCACCCTCCCTGCGGACGACGACGCCATACTTGCGGTCTCGCCGCTTGTTCGCGATGATCATATAAACCCGCAGACCAGCCGCAATGAAGATACACAGACAGACTGCTCCCCGTTAGCAGCCTTCTCCATCAAGCGGACTTTTACCGGAGACGAGGAGGAAGAGGAGGAGAGTAACTCACAACAAACCAGAATAATTGTAATCGCAAGCACATACCGCGGCGCATCCCGCTCGCGGAAGAAGAAGGGGCCCGCAATATTCCCCGCCGAAAACGCCATGAAGAGCAAGACGTTCGTCGCCGCGCGCTTCGTGTGGCCCGCGATATTCTGCCCGACGATCGTGAGCGTAAACGGCCACGTAACCGCGTACGAGTTGATGAGCCAGTACGCGACGAGGCGGCCCCATTTGTTTGCGCTGGGCACGTTGTTTGTCCCGTACACAGAGGCGATTCCTGCTATCGCGGGGATCATGGGCCCGATCATGCCCCAGGTTCGGAGGCCTTCATGTCGTGTGCTGAAGTATGCCCAGATTATCATTGAGCCGGCGGAGACGATTGACGAGGGGAGGCCGACGAGCAGGGTTTCAAATTTGCCGAAGCCCAGGCCGGAGATGACGAGTGAGCCGAAGTTGGTCAGTCCTATACAAGGGGTTAGATGTTGAATTGGGTGTGCGTGTATGGGGGAGGAAGGGGCAGTTACGGACCTCCGTTGGGTAGCATGGAGAAGAAGACGAAACCGGCCAGGAACCATGTCTTGGGGTCTCTGACGCAGTGCCAAATCTGGTAGTACTTCCATTCATAGCTCTTGATTCCCATCATGTTGGCTGCGACGCGCTGGACAGCAATGACTCGCTCTTCTTCGGACAGGAATTTGGCGTCATGAGGGCCTTCGGGCATGACAATCAGCCAGACAACGCCGGTGCTGCCCATGTGTCAGTTGCAGAATATATGAACGGGAAGATGGCACTCACATTAACGACATGGCACCGAGAACTAGAAAGATATACTTCCACGAGGGAATCGAAGTATTGTCGATATGGCCCACTGGTCAAGTTAGCGGATATGATTCAAGCGCGGAGGGAGGAGGGTACATACGACCGTAGCTGAGCAGACAGCCCAGGATATTAAACGTCCCCTGCATAGCGCCCCATGTCATTGTCCTCATAACCTGTTCCTGCCTCGTATACCAATGCGAAGTGTATAGCACGAACCCCGGACTGGCCACCGACTCCGCAACGCCCAGGAAGAACCGTAACGCAATCAAGCCCGCATAATTAAAGCACGCCATGTGCAGCACAATAATCATGCCCCAGGTAATGGTGCCGACCGCGAGAACCTTGGACGTGCTGAACCGCGTTAGCAAGAAGTTGGCCGGGTACTGAGCGGCCAGGTATCCGAAATAGAAGACGGAAGAGGCCCAAGAGTACTGATTTCCCACAAGCCCAAGGTCTTCTTTGAATGTGAAGAGCACGGCCCAGCCCATGATTACTTTGTCGACGTAGTTGAGGCCGTAGAAGACGCACATGCAGGGCAGGAGGTGCCAGTCGAGCTTGCGAGCGACGCGCTTCGATTCTTCATCGGTGAAAGGGCGATCTTGGTTTGCGACAAAGATATCATATCCCTCATCGGCTGGCTCTGTTAGTGCTCGTGGACACAATGGCCCTATGGATTCGGGGTAGGATGCGGTACCTTTCAAGGATTTGATCGCGATGTCCTCAGTAGCCGGTGCAGGCGGCTGAACAGCATCCTGGACCCCATCGACAACCTCAGTCTTTCTGGTCATCTTGGTTGGTCGTAAGATCTTGGTAATTCACTCCAAGTCCGAGTTGGATGTCTTGCTAGGTGGTTCTGATATACTCCTCCGCACGCACCTGTCTTGCTTGCTGGCTCTCTCCATCTGCTATCTGGAATTCTCCTCCCAGCCTGATAGTCAGTGCGTAAATACCCCAATTCTAACAACTTATCTGATTGAAGGCAAGATAATAGATGCCGGATTCCACTTATCTTGCTTTATCTAAAACCCTTCGACTAGGGTGATAGGAAGTTGGCCGCTACTCCAACTCTCCAACAGCCAGCCAGCCTGATTGGGAGGCAAAGCAGCAGATATCTACCATGATCAAGAGCGTCATTCATTGCCCCGTGCGGCCAAGCTTCAGCCACCCGGGGAGCCAAAAGCTTTGCTCAATCCCACATATCTTGCACCAATGACTCTCTGTGCCCGCGTTCTTCCAGCCGGGGGGAGGGGGGGTACCATGATTTTCATCTTTGAACCAGGTAAAAACTGAGGAACTCTTCGTCTAGGACAGTTTCCAGTATCCACTGCGACCAGCGGCAATATCTCAATTACCGAGAGAAAAAGGGCTGGATTGGATTTCTCCAACTCAGTTATCAACCAACTGATTGACGCTATGCCTCGTCATTGGCAGCGACACCCGGCAAGGAACGCCCTAGCCTCCAACTATGAAACTAACCCGCGGCAGGATATCTGGATATTGTTCCCAGTTGAGTCATGGTCCTCTCATAGAACCACCCGCGGCAAGAACTGCAAGAGCCAACTCACAGTCATTATGACCACCGACACAGACCTCACACGGCTAATCAACCGCGACGAATGTCTCGACTTCCTCTCGCGCCTCATCCAGATAAAATCCTACTCGTGCACTCTAGGCGAAAATGAAGCGACGCAGTACATGGCCGACGCCATGAGGAGCATTGGGCTTGATGCCGACGTCTATCCGTTTGGCGACGGGAGGCAGAATGCGATTGGGGTTTGGCATGGCTCCGACATGGTGGAATCACTTCCCACAGCGGGAGACGACGTTAAATATGAGGCAAAGCCGAAGAACCTCCTCTTCAACGGCCATCTCGACACGAACCCCGTTTCAGGCGGGTGGACGATCGACCCTTGGTCCGGGAAACGGGACAGAGAATTCATCTACGGGATCGGAGTATCGAACATGAAGTCTGGGTGCGCGGCGTACTATTGCGCGGTCAAGGCCCTCAAGGAAGCGGGCTGGAAGCCTCGCGGGTCCGTAATACTCACCTTTGTCGTCGGCGAGCTCCAAGGCGGAGTGGGGACGATCGCGGCGATTGAACAAGGGCATTGTAGTACATCGGACTACTTTGTTAATTGCGAACCGACCGATATCCGCGCGATCACAATGCATGCTGAATCCGTGGTGTTTAGGATTGTCTTAAGGGGGATCACGCGGCATATGTCTGCGCGGGAGGAAGCGGTTGATGCGATCCTTGCGGCCTGTGAGCTTATCCCGCGGCTGACAGAGATGGTTTTTAGTGGTGCGCCGACGGAGGAGCATCGCAAGATCAACCGATGTCATGTGGGCATCGTGCACGGGGCACTGGGCGAGAACCTGGATGAATGGCGCCCGCCACAGGTCGCAGATTATGTGGTACTCAAGGGCGCGGCGCGGTATGCTCCCGGACAGACCAAGGAGGGGGTTCTGCTGGATTTGCGACGAGAGATTGAGGAGTTTGCTGAGAAGAAATTCCCGGGCCTGAAGTTCGAACTCGAGCCGTTGGATCAGCCGACTATGCCGGCTTTCCAAGTGGACAGGAACTCGAGAATCGTGCGCGCGTTGAATGAGGCGTACATGTCAGTACGTGGGGAAGAGCAGCCAACGGGTGCCCTGCCGCCGTCCTGTTTCTATGGTAGTGATGCGGGCCATTTGTATAAATCGCTTGGGATGGAGGGGATTGTTTGTGGGCCCGGTGGGAGATACAATACCCGGCCGGATGAGAAGGTGGATATTGTGGATTATATTGACTGCATTCGGATGTTCATTCGGCTTATTGTAGATATTTGTGGATAGAATGATCAAGGCAGAACGATGAGGGTTGTCACACGGTTAACGGCCTCTTTGGTCAGATCGACAGCAGCTTGGATTGTAGCGATATCTTTGAGAAGCATCGCATCCGCAATAGCAGGGAACACCACGCCTCCATACCCTTCCCATAAACCTGGACCGAATGCCTATATCGTTAGCACTTAGCTATCACAGAGCGGGCGTACGTACCAGGTGCTTATACCACGGCCTCTGACTCAGCCCACCAGGGTGCATAAAGCCCCGCTCAAGCGCGATATACCGGGTGTTAACGATTGAGACTTCCTCACTGGTGGGTTTGCGCTCTGATAGTCCTCTTCTATAGTCATCCAGCTCTATCGCATGGTAATGAAACCTCGATAGAGCCCCAAAGAGCACATCTACACCTACTGCGTCTGGAAAATCCATACTTTCAAATCCCTCCTTCAACCTCACCGCGTACAGCGTCGCCGAAAAGGCCAGAACGGGATCTGAAGCGAGGCGAAACGCAATAAGCCCCCATAACTGAGCCATCGCTTTGTGTTTTCGGTATCCTGGATCGCCGAAGTGTTCCATCCATAAGGTGGAGTCGTATTTTGTATGGTATTGGTAGACTGCATGCCGGGGCCCAGCGTTGAAGACGAGGTCTGCGGATGAGATGCCCAGGTGGTGCTGGAAGACGGTGAAGTCGGAGCCTGTGCCGATGTCTTGCAGCAAAGGTGCGTCTGAGCACGGGTGATTTGCTTCGGTATTTTGGAGCCAGTCGGTGTAAAGGGTGCGATGGGCACCTGATGACCCCTTGGTATTCGGATCAACAAGGCACCAGCCGTTTTCCACCTCTGCATCTTCCTCGAGAGGCGAGGGGACAAGTTTTGCGGCTTCATAGAGTATCTCAGCTAGGAGGGGGCTCCCAACTGGCCCTAGGATGTCTCCACCGTTGGTGGACTCGTCGACATTGATATCTAACCCGGTCAACGGACGATGCGGTATAAGAGAATATAGTGCCCTTACATGCAATGCAATTATTTCTCAAGTAGTCGACCTTCTGCGTTGCCCACGCCGTGGATCCGAGAAGCCCATATTCTTCACCGTCCCAAGAGGCTAGGATACTACACAGGGTTAGCGGTTTAGTTTCTTATAGCAGAGTATAGCAGTGCTGGAAGCGTACATAGTCTTGAGAGGTTTCCAACCGGCTGCGAGAGCCTTCCCAAGTGAACGCACAACCTCGTTCATCGCTGCAGACCCAGATACGGGATCGACGCAGCCAGCAGACCACGAGTCGTGGTGATTCCCCAAGACGATGCACTCCGATGTCTCGCCCTTGATAGTGCCAATGACGTTGTACAGTTTGGTGTCAATGTATTCGGTATCGTTGACCAACTCCACTTGCAACTGACTGGGGCCAGAGAAATACTCAATCCCTGGCAAACGTCCTTGCCACTCTGGAGGAAGATCAGCCCTGCCAAGTCCATGGCTAGCCAAAGCATCGAGCAAATGCCGTGCATCGTGAAAAGAAATCGAGAGGCTAGGAATATATGGCGTAAATGCCGGCTCAGGATACGGGCCGGCACCAACGCTGAAAAATGATACACTCCCACGCTGGATCGCAGACGGATGTCTCGCGGGTCCATCCGGAAATGAGGCGTAACCGTTCTCGCTTGTGAAAGGACCGTCCTCCTGCGGATCGTTGTACAGGATCACACCCGCCGCACCAGCTTCTTGTGCAGCCTTGACTTTGAGGCCCCGCAAGCTACCAGAGTACCTGCACAGGACAATCTTATCACGAACAGTGACGCCGTTACCTCTGAGGGTTTCAAAGTCTTCTGGTCGTCCAAAGTTTGCATAGACCAGTGGTGCTGCCATACGGCCAGGGAAGCTCATACCGTGAAAGGCAGATGGGCCGATGGATGATGCTGGATCGGCGGGGAGGACATCCTCTGTCAGCGATGTTTCGAATGAGACTGACGAGCCTAGGTTAAGCAAGCGAACTGCAGAGTGTTGGCCTGGGCGGTTAAGGCGTGTCTTGTGAACGCTTATCTCGGTGCAAATGCCGTATGACGTCCAGAGCGCTTGGATTGAGAAGGCGTGCGCTTGGTCTCCAGCTAGATGAGTAGATGCGCTGTATAAGCGGGACCATTGTTGTAACTGGTCAATGGAAGGAGTTTTGAGGATGAGGTCTTGCAGGACATGCGCATCCAGGGCGTCCATTGTTGAAGCCGGCGGTGGTAGGTGGACTCGATAGGTTCCCTGTACCTCGCTCGGAGGGAATTGCATCAGAGAAATAACGACAGGCAGGATGCATCTTGTTGTTCTTGTTGTTGTTAGGCCGTTGGAGACATTCCTTATCAGCGACTAGTATGGAGATAAGATACATCGTATGTCAGTGTTGGTGGGGCAATGCCTAAGTTGGAAGCCTAAAGGATCCTGCATGATGTATTGCAGGTGGGCGCTGAGCAATTCTGGCATAAGCTGCTTCGCGCCCACTCATCTCACCGAGGTGAATATTAATATTGATATTAATATTGATCGGGCGCAACACGAGGAAACGATTCATAATGGAAACAACAGCGAGTGGGGCGGGATGTAACGTTGACTGCGTCTGGGGAAAAAAATTCGAGATTCGCCATCCAAGCACGCAATAGCGACAGCCCGCCCAGATCTGGGCAGAGCTTGATTTTAATATCGCTCCTCGGGACATTCTTCCCCATCTATGCACTTACCGTTCCTAGGGTAGTAGTATGTTACCATGGACACTTCGAGTGCCGAAAAACAGCCAACGGTTGCGAACGCGCCAGATCATGGCCAGATCCACCAGGACCGGCTCAACCGCGGCCTCTCTGCGCGCCAGGTGCAGATGATTGCGATCGGGGGAACCATTGGGACGGGTCTCTTCCTGGGCACTGGGAAGGCGCTGGCGACAGGTGGCCCGGCGTCGATGCTTATCGCGTATGCCATTTCCGGCGCAATCGTGTTTGTGACCATGTTGAGTCTGGGTGAGATGGCGGCGTTTATCCCCGTTGCTGGCAGTTTCTGCACTTTTGCGGGGTATGTCATGTATCCTCTCTGACAGTTGACGTGTGGGTCACTGACGTTTGTCTACTAGTCGGTTCGTCGACGATGCCTTTGGCTTCGCTTTGACTTGGAACTATTGGTTCAACGATGCTGTCTCGACTGCTGCCGACTTGGTGGCCCTTCAGTTGGTGCTGCAGTACTGGTCGGATAACTTTCCCGGATGGGCATTCAGCTTGATCTTCTGGGCTGTACTTATCGCACTGAATCTGTTCGCCGTACATGTCTACGGTGAAGTCGAGTACTGGATGAGCGTGCTCAAGGTCATCACCATCATCGTCTTCATCATTCTCGGTATCGTCGTCAACTGCGGAGGAAACGAATCGGGTCACTACATCGGAGGCGAGAACTGGCATATACCGGGGGCTCCCTTTGTTGGTGGAATCGGAGGCTTCGCTTCTGTCTTTGTTACCGCTGCATTTGCCTGTACGTGCTACTCGCATCCTTTCATCTTGCTCCAGTGCTGACAAATTCCAGACGGAGGAACCGAATCCATCGCCATCACAGCCGGTGAAACCAAAGACCCATCTCGCACAATTCCAAAAGTCGTCCTGAACGTCTTCTGGCGTATCCTCATTTTCTAGTATGTCTCTTACTCCCTTTGCTTCTTTGCTCAACCTCACCGATCTCTAACAGAATCCAGCATCCTCTCCTCCCTGATAATCGGCCTCAACGTCCCCTACAACTACCCAGACCTAACAAGCAAAGAGGTCAAAACCTCGCCCTTCACCATCGTCTTCCAAATGACCGGCACCCGCGCTGCAGGAAGCGTCATGAACGCCGTCATCATGACCAGCGTGCTGTCGGCCGGAAACCACGCGCTGTTTGCGGGCGTGCGCCTGCTCTACACCCTCGCTATCCAGGGCCACGCCCCCAAATTCTTCGGCAAACTGAACCGCAACCAGGTGCCCTGGGTTGCCGTGCTGGCCACGGGCATTGTAAGCGGGCTGTGCTTTGGGAGCAGTAAGATTGGCGCGGGCCAGTTGTGGACTTGGTTGCAGAAGTATCTCCCCCTCCTTCTATCAACCGCCTTTATTATTATTTTTTTTTTCACCCTATAGGAGCATATAGCTAACTAATCGGGGATAGCATCGTCGGCGTCTCCAACCAACTCTCCTGGATCTCAATCGGAATAACCTCGATCCGGTTCCGCCGCGCGCTCGCAAAGCAGAATAAAACGCACCTCCTCCCCTTCCGCAACTTCACGTACCCCTACGGGCCGTGGATCTGCGTGGCCCTCAACATCGTCATTGTCCTCGTGCAAGGGTGGTCGTGCTTCAGCCCCCGCTTTAGCGGTGTTGATTTCGTGAGCTTCTACATCGAACTGCCGGTTATGCTTCTCATGTTTGTTGTCTGGAAGGTTGTCAAGCGAACCAAGTTTGTAAAACTGCTTGAGGTGGATCTCGAGACGGATACGTATGTTCGGGAGGAGGGTGGGGAGAATAAGGGGTGGTGGAGGGGGGTTGTTAATTGGATTGTTTGAGGTTATCAGTGGGAGAGGTTGCTCATACCATGAGAAATTACTCTGCATCTTATCTTCAAGAAAGTTTCTTCTCTCCAATCATCCAGGTCCTCGCAGATCGCTAGGAAACAGCCCACGGGAATCCACTCGGCGTCAACCACTGCTCAACCGGAACGTCATAGAACAGACTCCCCAGCTCGGGAAACGAATCGAACGCGAAGCCAGCCTCGCCCTCTGCCGACGACAGTACAGACTGCTCGTGCGATTGAGGCTGACCCGCTACACTCGGCACCAAACGCGGTATAACCGGGCGGAGAATATCCGCAGCCTTTGCGGCAACAGGACTCCGTGATGCGTTCGCATCAAGCAGGTCGACACATTGCAGGGTGAGCTAGACTGCCTCATGTCCCTTCGATGGCGAGAGTTGTCCATTTCCGTGCAGGATCAAAAGCGTTGTGATCGAGAAGAAGGCGTAGAAGGACCCCCAGACCGTTGACGTACCGGCAGTACGAGCGGAAGACCGGAGTCTCGGAGAGTTTGACGAAGTTAGCGAGGATTGTTGTCGCGGCTTTCTCTCAGCGCGTTGTACTACTTTGGGTTTCCCCCCGTTGCAGGGAGCCAGCGGCGATGGAGGAGGAGGGAGAGGTGGTTGGTGTAGTTGGACAGGATGTAGTAGTGTGCTTGGTGGTAGGGTTCAAGATCTAGATCCTGGTCTGAAGGATGCTGGGAGAAGCGGAGGAGGTGACGTTGTTGTTCGTGGGCAATCTGGGAGTCGAGCAAGTCTGTTCTTGTGCTCATTGAACATGACAAAAGCAGCGACAGCTTGCCCCTCCTCCTT
This sequence comes from Aspergillus baeticus, assembly GCA_027569055.1. Lineage (NCBI taxonomy): Eukaryota > Fungi > Ascomycota > Eurotiomycetes > Eurotiales > Aspergillaceae > Aspergillus > Aspergillus baeticus. The sequence goes on from JAPDEI010000046.1 coordinate 53,681, forward strand.
CGTGTGCTGCATACTCTTCCCGCCTTCTAGTGAACCCCCGGCAAATAGCGCTCAGAGTCTAGGCGCATATGTCGAGCATACCGAAGACATCTCCGATCCAACACAAGCACTACAACCCCATACAAGCCTACAGCTACGCACATTCCTCGACAGAACATACCCGCTAGCATATGCCTCAACCTCTGACTCAGCTCTGCCCTACATCCCCGTAAAAACCCTTATCAAACTAAAAGAGGAGTACAAAGCCGCACCCAAGTCCCTGACATCCAAACTGCCCATGTGGATCGTAATCGACAATATTGTCTACGACTGCACGGAGTTCGTCCACGAGCACCCGGGCGGGAGCGTTGTAATAAATAGTTTCGTGGGGCAGGACTGCTCGTGGCAGTTTTGGCGGTTCCACTCAAAGCAACATATACAGGAGTATGGGAGGGCGCTGAGGGTTGGGAGGGCGGAGGGGGTGAAGAGTCGGATCAAGGAGCTGGCGAGGTATGTTGGGTTGGGGGCGTTGGATGAGGGGTGGTGATTCTGTTTACATACATATGTATTTTTTTTTCTCCACCTTTGTTCTAATAAGAGGGACTGTATTTGTTTGTTGTTGCCGTTGAGATAGTGGAATTTCGGTCCTATTTGTACATCAGACCAATAACCTGACTATATATAGATGGCTCTTCCAGATTTCCCTGATCTCGCTAATATGTATCATTCTTCTCGGAGTATACACCATCCATCCGACTCAGACATTTGAAGTCATCTCAAATGCCGGTAGCTTAACGGGCGTAATCCCCGTCCACAGCTCCGTACATCCGACCCAAACTATAGCAAGCTAGGTCAGCATTTACCACTTTCCGGAAGAACAAGAAGTGAACTCACAAGAAAGAAAGCAAACCACAACCCCAAATGAATAGCCCGCAGTCAGCAACCCCTGGAAGTTAACCATAAACCCGCACGTAAGCAAAAGAAGACAGATATCGAGCGCGACCAGATCCAGAAACAGCACCCAGGTCGACCTCATCGCCGCAGCGGTATACAGCACCGTAATGATAAACCGGACCCAGAGATAAATTGCCAGCGCCTGATTGAATTCCGGTGAGACGTCCCCCGTCGAAGGGTCTGTGTACGCGTCCATGATCCCGCTGCCGGGGAGGTAGATTAGTGCGTAGGAGGAGAAGACGGTTGCCCCGAACTGTTCATTTGCACCACTGGGGGTTAGGATTCGAACATTTCCTGAGATAGGGAGGAACAGGGAAAGGGAAGGAGGGAGCGTACAGTATTCCCAGTGACAAACTCCATAATCCCCGCGAGAAACTGGCAGACACCGCCGAAGAAGACGAGCATCCCGATCATTACATTGGGCGATTGGATCCCGCGGGCGTGTAGGCCGTAGACTGAGATCAGAAACATGTCTGTCCTTGTCAGTAGCTCCTTGATGTGGCTGTAGAACCTATTTAGGCAGGGTTGGAGGTACCGACAGCGAAAGATATCAATACTAGGGGTGTTGGATTGGCAAAACCGCGGTGCACCATCGGGGGATGGACTTCAGAACGGTCATTGGGATTCCCGCCAGCTGTTAGGACATGATCGAGATGGGTTAACGAGACTGAAGTGCCCGGATCGCCCTGTTTCTCGTGAGGGTTATGGGCAAAATCACTAGAGGAGGCCATCGTGACAAGATATATACTGGGGGAGGGATATCTATGAAAGTGGTTGTTTGATGGTTGGTGTTGAGACGCGACTATATATATATTTGCTAAGTAGAGGACTTACGGCTTCGAACAAGACCTCAAAGTCACGATGGGCACGTTCCACTGTACTGGATACGTTCTGTAACCCTGGATCTACACCCCGCAGCCCCAAGAATTAGGTTAGTCAAAATTTTGGACGGAGAAGGACGGAGTCTGAGTTGGAGTAAGTGTATGCAATCTCGGTGTAAGCGGAGGTTGCGCCGTCCAAGTGGAGCAGCAGCATGCGGGGTCCTCTTTTGCCCGATTTATCTCATATTTAACTCAAGTTCAAAAGAAAGAAGCAAACTAAGATTCACACAAAGCATAATGGTCTCCTCTTTGAATTACTGCGCGTATGTCGACCCCAGCTCTGGGGAAGACCGCATTGGCCACCTCGATCTGCGCACCGAGACAATCCAGCCTCTGGCATTCACCTCTGGCACGAGAATCGGGAATTTGTACCAGGTGATTGAATCTGGCGAAGCGAATATTGTCTCTGCGCGAGAAGACCCAATTCCTCAATCCCAGGCGAAGCTCCTCCCTACCATTTCTGGCCGCGACATCCTGGCCGTCGGCAAAAACTACGTTGAGCACGCAAAGGAATTCAACTCGTCCGGCTTCGACTCGTCAGATAAGAACGACCAGCCCAACGCCCCAGTAATCTTCACGAAACGTGCAACCTCGATCGTCGCGCACGGTGACGATGTCCTCCTCCACCCGGGATTCACCGAGACACCCGACTACGAGGGCGAGATCGGAGTCATCATCGGCAAGGCTGGTTATAAGATCCCTGAGTCCGATGCGATGGACTATGTCTGGGGATATACCATCATCAACGACTTTACAGCGCGCGAGAGACAGCGCGACCATAAGCAGTTCTATATTGGCAAGTCGCCTGACACATACTGTCCCATTGGGCCCATCGCTGTCCCCAAGGAGCGGCTGCCGGAGAACCTGCGCGTGCAGACGTTTGTCAATGGCGAGAAGAGGCAGGATGCCACGGTGGATCAGTTGATTTTCAGCATTCCCAACCTCATCTCGACGCTTTCCCAGGGGCAGACTATCCAGCCGGGCGATACCATTGCAACGGGTACTCCCTACGGTGTGGGCTTTGGGTTTCGGCCGATGAAGTTCCTCAAGGCTGGCGATGAGGTCAAGGTCTCAGTCTCTGGACTGGGAAGTCTGATCAACCGCATGGCGCCTCTAGACACTGTCAATCCCACCCTCGACCGCATCACAGCCTCCTCCTCCATCCCCGTCGCCAACGTCAAGACCCGCTCTCGCAACGGCCTTGTGAAAGTCGGAGACAAGTCCCTCTTCTACCAAGTCCGCGGGCAGAAGGATGGCTCCCCCGTAATCTTCATCCACGGCCTCGGCGGCTCATCCTCCTACTTCGCCCCCCTCTTCGACAAACTCTCCGCCACGCACGCCCTCCACCTCACAGACCTCGAGGGCCACGGCCTCTCCCCAACCTCCGCAACAAGCAGCCTCACAATCGCCTCGCTCGCCGCGGACATCCGCTCTGTCTACACCCTCGCCAGCCCCGCCCCCAAGCCCGCAACGATCATCGCACACAGCATGGGCTGCCTTGTCGCGCTCCGCCTCGCCCTCGATACCCCCGAGCTCGTCTCAAACCTCATCCTCCTCGGCCCACCGCCCTCCCCACTCTCAGAGGCAGGAAGCGCAGGCTCCTTCGCACGCGCCGAAACCGTTCGCCGCGAAGGCATGCTCGCCGTCGTCGACGCAATCATCAACGCAGGCCTGTCCACAGAGACAAAGAGCCAGAACTCCCTCGCCGTCGTCGCAACACGACTCTCCCTGCTGGCCCAGGATCCCGAGGGGTATGCCAAGGCGTGCATGGCGCTTGCGCGGTCGGCAGAGGAGACGCTCGAGGTTGAGAAGGTAGCGGCCAAGACGTTGATTCTCACGGGTGACCAGGATGCAGTGTCACCGCCGGGGCTGTGTCAGAAATACGCGGAGAGGATTAGGGGCGCGGAGGTTGTGGTGCTTAACGGGGTGGCACATTGGCATCTCTTTGAGGATGTACAAGGGACGGCTGGGGCGGTTTATAAGTTTCTTGGGTTGTAAGTGGTTTTTTTTTTCTTTAGTTAGAGAATAGATGATGGAGGGAATAAATTCGTTTTATTGTTGTATACTCGCCTCCTTTTGAGATGTTGATTGGGGTTGGTGGGATCCCCAACGTAGATTCAACAACAATGTCCGAACGCCTCTGCTCCTGCCTAACTGTACGGTATGAAGGTGCAAAGGACCAGCGGAATCTGGCAAAGTATCGGATCTCTCCAAACTTTCTCTTCCCCACAAGGGCCCTTCGATCCCGAAGGTCGGTGGGATTGTCCTTCTACCTCGCCCTTCAACACTGGCTTCTGTCAATCGGGAGGCACAGCGTCGACGACTTCAAGGCCATGCATGACTCACTCTTTCTTCATTTTGCTCTACGAGGCCAATTTATTGATCGAATATTGTCACGTCGGGATCTTTAAGATAAGCGAAAGGCACCAGAGCCCTTGAAAATCCCTATCCATATCTTTTTCGTCGGATGAAATGTTCTTGGGTTTGAACCAGTTCCTCGGCCGATGGCACGATGAGTTTAATTGTTTTTCGATGCTGGATGCTCGAGTCCGACAGGCCATTCCAGAGAGGTAGGATGACGCGGTGCCCATCAAGCTTTGTCTTGACCGCAACTCCAGCCCTATCTCTTGCTGTCTCTTGCGCCTGACTTTGACCTGCAAAGTCTGTCGAAAGTCAATATCCAGTCAGCCGGAGCGCACTTCCGCCCCGAAAAATGGCCAAAACTTCATCCCACCCAGCTGCTATGCATACCGTCACCGCAGTTCCAAGATCCCAACAACTGCTCAGTGTGCTCCCAGATGGTGTCTATCTGGAGCCTCCTGCGGCGAATCGTCCGCCGCTCAGCAGCGCCTCGCTCATCAGCCCTCGTCAACCTTCCCACTGAGCTCCTCCTGTTTATCATGCAGGAGCTGCCCCTCATCGACCAAGCCTGCCTCGCCCTAACCTGCAAATCAATGCACTACACCTTCGGAAACGTCCTCGAGCACGAGATGTTCCGCTTCCCACGCCTCTACCAGCTGCGCATGCCAGAGTTGCAGCTCCAGTTCGGCTTCACCCGCCGCGAGCTCCTCCGTCGGATCGCCAACGATGATGACAACATAAACTACTGCGTCAAATGCCTCAAGCTGCACCGCCAGAACCAGTTTGATCTCGACTGGAGCTATTTTGCGGGCCCGCCTGTGTGGAAGAAATACTGTACCCGCGACGCGGGCATCGTCGATCTATGCCCGTGCGTGAGCATGACGGTGTTCGATAAGAGGAGGGCCATGAAGTTCTTAAGGCAAATTGGAAGAGGCAAGGGGGCCTACCTGGCCGGTTCTCTGGGAAACGCATTTGAGCAGATCACCACGGAGCGCGGATCCCCTGGCCTCCACCACAAATGCGAGCTGCGCATCGGCGACGAGATCCTCGCCCGCTTCGAGGCAACGCTGTATATCACCAGCGAAAAGATGCTCATGGCCGCGACGGAGTATCATATCACACGTGACGATCCCAGGATGCCGTACTACCAATATTCGGCGCGGCCAGATACCTTGTATAATGTTGTTCTCTCAGTGATGAAGTTGGATCTAGACCAGCAGCTTGGTCCTATGGCCGAGGTCCAAGAGGAGGAGGAGAATACCGGAGGTGGGACCGCTAGCTCGGGGATCGTTAAGGCGAAAAGGCATCTGGGACACTCTGATGGCCGCGTTGATATGTGCTGGGCGCTGCAAACGCGCACCAAGTGTGAGGCGTTTAAAAGACTGCGAGAGTATACTGCCCCTATCCATCTCTAAAAATATTCGAGGCGTTCTGACTGTCGCAGTAAATACAGCTGTACGGCCCAGCTGTAGTAGGCTCTGGCCAACCTCGGCGAGACGAGGAGCCTGTGACGGTCGCCCAGGCATTCGAGATGCTCGATGATATGGCTAGCAGCCTGCCTTGATGACCTTCCTGGATTCCGACATACAAGAACGGAGATTGCAATTACATGCACACGGTAAGTGTCTGGGCTAGCTATTTGTCTCGACGAAGCTAAAGTGATCTAGAGAGACATTAGAATGCATCGGCGGGACACCGGTACTTTTATCCTTATAATATACGACGACCATCGCTCGCTCGACTTTGCTTGCTCCCGCATCGACTCGGCCGGTTTACACAAGCCTGCTTCGGCTTGAAACCAACTGCTTCTATCCATGAACAGTTATCTCAAACACCATCTGCGATGCAACTTCGGGACGTCGAGACGAGAGGAGTCGATACACCGGATGAATTCAGAAGTCACGACCGGTCATCGACTGGAGTCGTCCACGGACTTTCTGGAAACAGAATAGGGAGGGAAGGGAAGGGACGAGCAGAGGTCATGGGTTGCCGCTTCCCTCGACGACAAAATAGGAAAGGACGACACTTGCACAGGGCAGCTCCTTCGCTTTATGATAAGGTGCGCCACGGGGAAGGCACAACCAGAGGCCCCGCCAGCCCATGTACTTTCCTAAATCAGAAGAGGAAGGAAGGGTCTGGGGCAATGGGTCGCTCCTTCCTTGTAAGTCATGGAAACTTGCGAAGACGGTGCGGCCGCGACGTACCTTCCAGAAACGAGATAGGAAAGAATGAACCGTCGCTCCTTCCTTTCATACTTCTTCACTCCACAAGGAAGGCGTGACCTTGGACTACGACGTACCTTCCTAAAGCGAGGCAGGAAGGTGCCGGCCACCAGGGAGGGTCGTTCCTTTTGCTTATGGTTTGTTGACGAAGGAGGAAAGCGCGATGAGCTTGCACCCCCTAACCCAGAGCGGAATGAGCGGGCTGCTGGTAGTGAATAGGCGTCCCTTCTGTGCGTACTTGATAAGTGGCGAGTAAGAAAGAGTAAACCAGAATGGGGAGGGTAGAGAGAGAATTTGCCGAATAGTTAGCTCGGGAGGATATCTGGGCCTGGGGCGTGCGGGATTATGCTCTTGCGTAATTTGTTTGCTTTTTTGCTTATTAGTTGTGATCCCTGTCTGGCTTTGAATTGAAGTTGCGCTGTTGTAAAGTTGAAATTGAAGAGTGAGACGTTCCGGCCGTAATGGCATCTCCCCATACCTGAGTCGTGGTAGGGCCTACGGCCGTAAGCTTATGTAGGACATACACCCAACACCTCAGCTCTCTACTACAGCACTAGTAAGCTATGTCTCACTCGGATAATCCTTTACGGCCGATCTCAATCTAAGCCTTGAGGCGCTATACATGAGATGATTTGCGAGCATGTATATAAAGCTTAGCAGAATCGATGGACTGAGAACAGAAACAATTCATTCATTCACTCATTCTTTAATAGCTCGCCAACAATGTACCTGCCACTCTGCGCCCTCGCGCAAGTTGCAGTTGCTTACACCGCTATTGCGACCCCGAAAATCGGCATCTCGATCAAGGACTTCGCGGACTCTAACGTTGCAAACGTCTACCTGGACTATCCGGCCACTCGTCTTGGAAATCATGTCTTTACCTACGGGAAGTGTGACTCTATAAGCAAAGCAGATGCGTACGATTCTCTCGCACAAGTCTCTGCCGGAACTGCCCCCGGGCCCCATTCCCGCCTCGTCTGGGTCATCCCCCAGGATGTTCCACCAAGCGGCTGTATCTCAGCCTGGGGAACTGACGGTATCCTCCTCGGACGCAGTGCGGCATTCAACCTCGACCAAGTCCACAAGGCGGCCCTTGGAAAGAGAGACCGCATTGCTATGAACAACGACTCGGGTATCGATGCCGAGGGGCCCTGGTTCAATGGTGTTGAGCTTCTCAGGAACAAGGAGATTGGTCTTGTGGATGTGAAGAAGGCGAAGAGCAAATGTGAGTTGGTTATATCCATCGGCCTATCTTGATTGAAGTTCAATTGACTGACACGGGTAGCGGTTGGAATTATTGGAGCGGGGATATCGGGACTTATGTCGCATGTAAGTTGCTCCAGAAGCGCACACATTTGACTTGGGCAGAGCTGATGGCCTACAGTTCCTCCTGCGTAGCGTCGGCTTTACAAATCTCGAGATATCAGAATCGACCGGCCGTGTTGGAGGGTAAGCCTTCCCTCTCTCAGTTGTACCCGCTGGTCTACTAACCCTGGCAGCCGAATCTGGACTGAATACTTCGACCCCGATCCTTCCAAATACCAGTACCAGGAGATGGGTGCAATGCGCATCCCCCTAACGGCCACATTCCCTATCGGCAACCAAAGCCTGACGCTCAACTTTTCCAACCACGAGATCGTCTTCCACCTCGCCGAGGAGCTGAACAAGGCTAACAAACATAAGGAAGAATGGGCCATCAACTGGATCCCTTTCCTCCAGACGAGTGACAATGCGCTCTCCCTCATTGGAGGTAAGAGGAATGCAGACGGCTCGATCCCCACGATCGGCGATGTCGCGAAGAACGCCTCGCTTGGGGCGGAGACGATCCATAGCAAGGTTCTTGATGAGCTAAGAACGAAGATTAACGAGGTCGAGTTTGATCCTGAGATGATGCAGCTTATTGCGGATAATATCTACGAGGCGCATAAAAGGTTTATGGGTAAGCTAAGCCATTTTTCACTCACTCCGTCTGTTTATATGCGTGTCCGGCGTTTCTAACGGGGATCAGATATCGGTCTGAATGGGCGCGGAGGCGACAACTGGTCTCAGACTGGATACGTGCACAATGTGCTGGGATATGATCTCAACACGACCGATCTGGCCGGCGAGCTGCCCAGTGTTGCGGCCCCATACTGGGTGAATCTGTAAGTGGATGCAGTCCGTCCATAAGCGTTGTCTGACAAGCATAGCTATGACAATCTCTTCTTCTCGTCTAAAGAGTGGAGGACTATCGACAAAGGTACATACCCCCGTCAAAAAGATATACGCATAGAACCTAATCAGAATACAGGAATGAGCCGTCTCCCCAACGCATTCAAGCCGCAGATCGGCAAGGATCTGAAATACCACCGGAAGATCCAGCGCATCGACTATCTCGAGAATGAGAAGAAGGTGCAGGTTTCGTGGAAGAATAACTACACAGACTGCCATTTCCAGGACAAGACGTACGACTACACCTTCGTCGCGGCTCCGTTTACTGTTGTCCGCAAGTGGAAGCTTCCAGGTATGGCCAGCCTAATCCTCCCAAATTGCATCTTGTGTCTAACTGATTAATCCAGAGCTCTCTCCAACTTTAACCAACGCAATCGCGGGTTTAAACTACCAATCCGCCTGCAAGGTACCACCACACCCAACTAAACCTTTTCTTTCCATTGCCATTCTAATCCGCATAGATGGCCCTCGAATTCCACACCCGCTTCTGGGAACACACTCCGCGCCCCATCTACGGCAGCTGCAACACCGTAACCGACACCCCGGGCATCGGCGACATATGCTACCCCGGCTTCAACCTCAACTCGACCGGCCCCGCCGTCGTGCTGGGCAGCTACAACAAAGACGACTACGGCGAGCGCTGGGTGTCCACCCCCGAAGAGGAACACGCGCAGTATGTGCTTGATTCATTGGTCCAGTTGCATGGGGATGCTGCCAGGGAGCAGTATACCGGACGTTTCAAGAGGCTGTGCTGGCTGGAGGAGGAAAGTAATGCGGGTGGGTCGTGGGCGCTGCCGAGTGTCGGACAGCATAAGCTGTATATCCCGGCTTATTTTGGGACAGAGAAAAATGTACGAAGCCTTCTCCTCTGTTGGTATGCATTGTGTGGCAAGACGAATGCTAACTTGAGATCAATAGATTATCTTCATCGGTGAGCATACGTCGTACACTCACTCGTGGAGTAATTTATCCCTAGCCCCGAGCCCATAATGCCTGCTAACAGACACAACAGTTGCATCTGCTCTTGAGTCCGCTGTGCGTGGATCTGTTCAGCTTCTGCTAGGTGTGTACTTCCATCCGAGCCTTTGAGCTTGGGACTCGGACGTTCGCTAACACTTATGAATACAGAGCTCGGTTTGGTTGATGAAGCGAAGCAGATCACTCGTGAGTGGATGGGAAGATGGATTACTGTGTAGGAGTTTCACCCCAGTTGAAGCCAGCTGTTTCAACTTTTGGTCAGCTTGAAGGCCTAGTGGTTGGGATGCAGGTGTTGTTTGTACTGTACTGAATTTGGGAAGATGTGGACATTGGAGCAGGGATAGATAGAAAGTAGTGTAGATATTGTCTTCTGATGATTTACTGTGTTGAGAAGAGTATTATCCTCCGATTTCCTCCTCCTGTAACCTCTACAGGTCCAGCCTCGCCTGATCTCCGGACCCAGTCTCCTGCGAATCACCGGTATCAAGACGAGCCCTGTACGGCGCCCGATCACTCACAGCAGCCGGTCTGCTCCTCCCTAGAACTTTACCTTCTCCATCACGGGCCTCAACAGCAACAAAGACATTGTCCAGTTCTTGACCAATTGAATCAATCTTCACCCGGAAAGACGTCTCAAAGCCTGTCCTCTCCTTCTTCCCGAGTAACTCCTTCTTCTTCCCCTGTGCATCAACAAGATGAACCCACCAAGCCCTCGTCTCCGTATCCCCATTCCACGAAACAAAGACCTCCACCTCGGTCTCCCCACCGAGAACCAAAACAGCCACCTCCTCACTCGAGTACCCAACCCACGGCGCCCTGAATCCGCGATAGCTCTGCACATCCTGACTCGGATACGAATCCAGATACGCGTGGAAGAGGACTTCGCCGTTGGCGCTAAACTCCGTAACTGCACCCCCCTGTCCCCAGTTCACAAAAACGTTCCCGTTCTCTAGGAACTGCGCGTTCCCCTGCGAGTTCGCGGCGATTCCATCCGGCGGCCAGAACGTCTGGATCTCCGCCACTGTCTTCTCAGCGTGATTCAGCTCGACATACCGCGCGCGCGACGACTGGCCCGGCTGCGAATGGTCCTCGTCATCGAAAAACGAGATGCGCTCAATAACACCGTCGTCTGAGCGATATCTGATCCGCGCATCGTGCTGAAACGCGAATTGCACATTGCTCGGAATCTCAAAATCAGAGCCCACCGGCCCGCCCAGCTGCCAGATCACCGACCCGTCTGTGCCGTTGATCTTGTAGATTGCGGCGACGTTGCGGCCGGAGATCAGGTAGTTGCCCTCGATGTCCTTGGCCGCACTGTTTAGGTGGAAGTAGTCCCATGCGTCGTGCGGGGTGAAGGCATTGAAGGGGCCATCTGCTGAGAGGGGAAGGGCGGTTGCTAGACGACTACGTTAGTGTTTGGGTTGGGAAGAAGTGGATTGGGAGGGGGACTGCTGGGGTTTTACCGTTTGGACTGATGTGGTCGAGGCTGTACCACTCGAAGAGGAGTTCTCCGGTCTCGATATCAATTTCTACCCACCGTTAGATCCATCCATCTATCATTGAGACAGGCACTCAACTCACCCTGAAACCCACTACTCAACACCCACCTCTGACCCTCCACGCCCCCAAACGCACCCAAGTCAACCGGCACCGGAACGGGAACCTCAACAAGCACACTAGACTTCCCATCTTTTCCATCCACTGGAACGTCGAACTCATGCACCGAAACAAGCCGCCCGCGACTCCCCGCGGCCCCGAGGACCTTGACGGTCTCATACCGCTCATTCAGCACCACATGGTCGCCGAACATCCGCCCGTGCCCGCCATCCAGCAGGCCTTGCGCGGCTTTGAGAACGGGCCGTCCGTCGATCACCGTCGGTCCGAAGTTCGCGACGTACCCGGCTAGGTAACCCTGCCCGGACCAGACGAGGTCGCCGTCGCGGCGAAGGATGTAGGCGCCTGGTTGCGTGGGGCCGGAGCTTGTCGGGGCGAAGCCGCTGTAGGGGGCGATGAAGATGTATTCTGGATCGGAACCTGAATCTGGGGTGGAGGGGTGGTGGTGGTGGTGGTGGTGCTGGTAGGGGATTGTGATGTTGAGCTTTGGTGGGGTGAGGTCTGGGCGGGAGAGGTACGGCCAGCTTTGAGTGTTGGCCAAAACAAGTGGCAGCGAGGCCAGTGCGAGGCCCTTGGGGAGCAACATTTTGGTATCGATCTAGGAGACTCTCGACGAGAAATTGTCTGGGGAACTCTCGTCGTTATATGCACTGCATTTTCACCATAATGTACCATAATGATGTTCTCTAGGTTCTAAGCAATGAATGACACAAACCGCAGGATGAGCACGCCATCAACGCCTCCACGCTATGTAAGCCCCAAGTACACGCTTTCTTTAACGCCGAAAAAAATCGGGCTGATCGGCTATAAGCCCTTGAGCAGGGTGTACCCACACCCATTCGCCGGATACTCCAGGAACGGGAGAATAGTCGGATCCCCCAGGCTCTCCAGATACATGCACACCGCGATATACTCCAGCCGCACTCGCCCCTCAACCCACATCTGCCACGCCGACAGCGAACACATCAGACCCATCCAATGCGCGAGGATGACCAGCGCCCGCGGATCGCGTCGCCGGCAGAGCGTGACGAATTCGGGTTCGAGCCGCCCCATCCACGTTGCGCAGTGGGCGGCGTTCTCGGCGTTGGGCTCGAGTTCGAGAAGCGGGCTGAGGATCTTGAGCGCGAAGTAGTAGGGGCTTGTATCTCCCGTCGTTTCATCGTCGATCTCGCACAGGTCTGCTAGTTTCGGATGCAGCCCCTCGCGGCCCTTCTCAATGTCGTATCGGAACAGCTTCTGCTCGTAACTGTTCGCAGTCGAGAATGCCACATCCCAAATACTATTCGGGATGTAGTTCGCCGCGATGCTCAAAATACAGTTCAGCCCGCCTTGCACGGCGAGCCAGTTCAGGTCGCTATCTCGGCCTGTGAAAACCCACGAATCCTGGATGTTGCATTTCAAGGGCACAAGCGACGTTATCCCCATGAGCATGCACCCGGATACAAGCGGGGAGAAGTTCCTCTCGTTGACTCCCGCTTCGAGCGCCCGCGAGTAGAGCCCAATCGCCTGCTGCCAGAAATACGCCTCTGCGAGCTCGCGCGACTCGTCGCCGGGGTTCATCCGGTTCATGTGCAGGATCCCGCAGCCGAGGATCGTGTACATCAGGTATGGATTCTATCACCACCCGTTAGCATTCCCGTTTAGCATTACACTGCGGTTCTTAGCCTAGAGTTGAGATTGAGGAGAAGGCGTACATCAAACGCAACATGAAGCATCTCGCTGCGCATCACCTTCCGAATCAACGGCGTCGCAACCGTATCGGTTGTACGCTGCAGGAAAAACTGGAACGCGTTCACCGCGAGGTTGAGCACGGCGTCGTGCGACCCTATCGTCCGCGGCGCGAAGGCTAGCTCTCCGCTCATCCCCTGCCGTACTTTGCCGACCATCTCGCCGACGGAGAGCGTGAACAGCACGCGGCCCGGTTCCGACTCTGGACTACTACCCTTACCACCGTCTGCTCCTCGGGAAGAAGAGTCTGTCGGTGATGGGTAGTAGATACACGAAGCACCATAATTTTCACAGCGACGACAGCTCGGTTTGCGTTCGTCGCACTGCATAGGCTCGTTAGTCTTGCAGACTCTTTATCGAGATATGTGTAGGACAGTATAGCATACCTTCACACGCCGCTGCTTACAAACAAGACACCCGTTCCGCGACTTCTTATGTGCTCGGCGCGCATGGTACGTTGATCCAATCGGTCCGTCTCGAAGCGTAATCTGGAAGGTGGTCTGGAACGCACGAGGAGCGGGAGCGACCGCCATACTCGACATTTTCGTTGGCGCCGTTTAGGAAAACGAATACGATGTCGCCGAAAAGATAGTAGTACAGAGGGGCGGCTCTGACGGCAGTCGGCGCGGGGAATATTTCAGCCTAAATAATTCGGGTCTCCTGAAGAATCGTGATGTAAGAGCGTGTCTGAATACGAGTTCATCGCCACGATCGGCACGTGACGGGGCGGAGTCCGTACGCAGCCTCAGGCAGCGTTGGGTGAGGGCTCTTGGCCGGCGGAATCGCCTGCCAAGATCATTGGAGGGATCCTCGTATTCTAAAGCCAATCAAATTGTCCGAAGCAAGAGATTGTGATATGTGAGTTTCAGCGTACAGTTGTGGAGGCTGTGTTGGAAGCCTTGCAAGGCACCTTGATTTCAGTGCCTAACGTGGTCTGCGTCGAAAAAGGGATGGACTTGATATCAGTAGGTATATCTTCATCGAAAAGAAAAGAGATAGAAGGAATGAAACCCCTCTACCCTGTAAATGAAAGGCGCGGTAGCATAAGGCTGCATAGTTGCAGGGATATATATCCCTCAATCGACTCGGGAGATTAAGTGGTTTTAGTAGAATTCCAATCAATGGAATATACATATCATGTAATGGAACCCGATGAATCCAAAGACTTCTTCTCATTCGTTAACTTTAAACTCAACGCCCGGCGCCCGATGATTTGACGCGTGGGTTAAATGGCTGACGCCCCGCCCCCAATGCTTCTTCAAACCTTATATTGCGATTCACCGGGGCTGAGCTGCTCACCGTGAGTTCCTTCCTGGCACTTGACAATCAACGATCTGTATGTTCAGATATTCCTGTTGGCTTCTTCGAAGTAGGGAGCTAGAGTTGGGTGGTCTTCATGTCGGGAGGCTCGTCACGCCAATTAGGGCACGACGAGGAAGGAGCGACCAGAGGGATGGCTATATTGCATCGTAATAGGAAGGTACAGCCCGTGTCCATCTTCAGATTTCGGACTAGGCAGGAGCGACTCGGTGGGCACAGCGCGCATTTCCTAACCACGCGATCGAATGAATTCTAGTAACTAATGGTACCTTGCACGAGATGCGTAGGACCCCAAAGCGAGCGAGCTTCCACATATGCCCCGAGGAAGCATTGAGTCACCGGCTGGATCACCCACAACAGTAACTCCGATAAGGGGGAAACGAAATAAGCATGACATAGTGTGGGAATTATTTTATGGTACGGTGGTCTAGTTTGTCGACAGTTGTCTAGTCCCTATAACGGGTAATCCATTATCATCTCGTGCTAAACGGACTATATACAACTTACTCTCTCTCTCCGCTGATTTTGGCCACACCCTCCTCCCTCTCAGTCTGCTTACTCACCTCACTGATATCATCCTTTGACGCCGCCGCCGGATGCTCAGGAATCATAAAAACAACCCACGAGGTCGACGGAACACACACCACAAACATGACGAACGCAACAATGAGATTGACCATAGGCGAGACCTGCGCAGCTCCAATCCCAAACGCAAGACACGAGCCCACGCTCTCAAAGCAGCGCACAATGCCCACCGTCAGCGTCAGCGTCTCGAGGTCATCGTTGAACACGCCCAGCAGCCAGTACACGAACATGTAGTGTGACTCATTCATAAAGCGGAAGAGCACGTTGACCGCGAACCCGCGCCCGAAGTTCGGCTGCGCCCAGTCGATCGTCGGCTGCGTCCTCTCGTACAGCACCTCATTGGCAAACTGCCACCCGAACAAGCTCAGCATGATGACCGAGAATGAGAACCAGGTGATCCGCGCGAGCACGGGCCGGCTGAAGTACCTTGTGTCGAGGAACCAGCCCCAGAAAATGTTGGCCGCCGTCGCGGCGATGCCCGAGGTCAGCGCCCCGAGCGTGCGCGCGCGCACGCTGAAGTAGTTTGTCAGGTAGATGCCCTGGTATGTGCCGTTCCAATTGAAGCCGACGAGGATCGGGATCAAGAGGAGGATGTGTTTCTTCTTCATCTGCGCCCAGAGCTTGTGGAACTCGCCTAGCACGGCCTTTTGGCGCGTTGGGTCCGGGATGCTGCTCCCGTCGGCGCGGATCACTTTGGATGAGTGTGAGATGAGGAGCGCGAGGGGGAGGCCGAGGCATTGCAGGCCGATGAGGATGAGGTAGGTGCTGTATCCGACTTTTCCGCGCTGTCCGTCTTTCACGTTCAATGAGAGCTGGATCGACGCGCCGATTAGTTGGCCGAGTTCGCGGAGGCCGAGCCAGATTCCAGCTGCTGCTGTTAGCTATGATATAATTATATGGGATGGGTAAACCCGTACTGTATTTTCCTCGATCCCCAACGCCACCATATCCCAGGGCAATCGCGCCTTCTGAAGACCACAGTGCAGATGCAGCAATTCCGCAAGTGACGCCGCCAAAGAGGACAAACCATTCGACTCCGTATCGGTTATTCGTGTACAGTGAGGCAGAGTACGGGGCGTAGCCCAGCGTGCCGAGGATCAGCACCCGGCGCAGGCCATAGCGGTTCGCGATGATGGAGAAGAACGGACAGCCAAAGACCATGATTCCAAAGGTAAGACTGTTGGCGCCGTTGACGAGGTAGGGCTTCTGCTGCCCCCCGGCTCCGGTGTCTGGCATTGTTAGTATGCACGTCGATGAAGGGGAGAATGGGGGGGGGGGGGAATGGAGACTTACTGTTGAGTGCATTCCAGATTCCCGGCTGCGTGAAGGAGATCAACCCGGCGATGATCACGTTGAACAGCGCACTGCGATACCATCTCGTCAAGCGCGAGAGCGGTTTCTGAACGGGATGCTCCGAGTTATGCTCTGGATCAGCACTGACAGCGACCTGCGAGGTACCCATTTTGCTTGGCACCCTTGTCGAGAATGAGCAGCATACTGCGACACATTGAGGAAGTATCAACAGCTTATATACTAGACTCCCTCGCTTGCGCGCGTCTGCTCGACCTTTTTGCATGGCATTGTTGTAGCTATCTTAGCACCCCACCTGCTGCCAGTCTGGGCCTCCTGGCACCATGTGGTGATGCTTGTCCAAAGCACGCGATATCCCCCGCGATTGGCGGGCGTCTCGCATTGCCGTCTGAAGACCCGTCTGACAAGCCGCTAGTACGAGACTAGATATTCATGGGGAAGCAATATCCAGGCCGACCTGCTTGGCAGTCTTAAATACTTCGAAGTGGCTCGTTGTCAATGACGTGACTGAAGGCGTGCTCGACTACATCCGTCGCACCATAGATATACTCCAAAAACACACTCGGCCGATAAACCAGTGCATGGGTGATATATACAGACTGCTTGGCTTGGATGGAGATCGCCCGATAAGACAAGATACCACTATCGCTTTGGCAAAGTGACAATGGCAGCACAGGTCGAAGCCGCATCCAGCCACCCCCAAAGCACAACCCCTCAACTCCCTCAAGACCCTCCCCTCCTCTTCCAACCAGGCCCCTATACTCCCCAAGTAAACCTCTCCCACCCCTACCCCTCCGATACCCCCTTCCCACTAGCCCTAACCCCGTCGCGAGCAACTGCCCCCATCTCGGAAAAAGTCTCCGCAGTCCGCGAACTGACCCAAAACGGCACAATCGCCTCCCTCCTCCTCGCCCACGGCGCAATCTACTTCAAGGACCTGAACCTCGCCTCGGCCGACGAATTCTCGTCCTTCGCAAGCGCGTTCGGCTGGACGCCACACGAGGATATCGGCAACCCGGTCCGGAGGACGATCCACGCGTTCAACGTCGCGACGGCCAACGAGGGTCCCAATACGCAGCCCGTCTACCCGCACAATGAATTCGGGCTCAGTCCGCATTTCCCTAAGTGGGTGTTTTTCTATTGCCAGAGTGCGCCGGAGACTGGTAGGCCGTCCATTCCCTAGATGTTTATCCAGGTTATCCGTCCTGGTTATATACGAGTATGTATTCATGAGGTGGAACAGGGGGTGAAACACCCATAAACAACAGCATAATCCTCTACGAGCGCCTGCTCGCAAAACACCCCGGGTTCATCGCCGCATTGCAGCAAAAGGGTGTGAAGTATCAGCTCTTCTACCCGAACACGGACAAGGATCAGACTTCCTCCCCGGGGACATCCGTCCGGCAATCGTATGGGAAGAACGTCCTCGACACTGACAGTGTAGAAGAAGCGCGCGCCAAAATCGAGAGCGAGATTCGCCGTCTCCCGACTGCGACTTGGGTCTGGGAGAACCAGTCGCCGGACAATAAGTTGGGCGATTTGAGGGTTTGGCAGGTTTTACCGGGTCCGTTTTCTATTATAGATCCCTCCACTCTGTCCTTTATGTACTTCACGGCCGTAATGCTATATATCTGTCAGGGAAAAAAAAAGGAATGTATTCAAGTACTGATGGAGAGTACAGCAATTCGCACGCACGAAGAGTCCGGCCGCCCCGCATTCTTCAACAACACCGTCTCGCGCTTCCTGAATGCCCTGGCGGCAAATACATTGCGCCCGCCACATGTTAACGCCGAGGGCCGGTTCCAGCCGCCTGCTTTTGTATGCAGACACCTCTTAAATGATCTATTAAGAGGGATTATACGGCTAATCGGGCGTATAGTACGGCGACGGATCGCTTATCCCGGACGAGTATTTCCGCTCTGCGGTTGAGATTATCAAGTATGTTGTCTGCCGTTGGGACCTGAGCCAGTGTTTGCCTTTACTAACAAGTCAGGGAGACGAGAGCGCTAGTTAGCTGGACAAAGGGGGATGTGGTTCTTTTGGATGTAAGTCACCACTTTATTGAAAGCAGATTAATTCTAATGCGTGTAGAACCATGCGGTGCAGCACGCTCGCGAGCCGTGGACCGGGTAGGCCTTTCTAGATCATCGATCTTGATGTTGGACATCTTTTGCTAACAAGTATACAGACCGCGTAAGCTTCTAGCTAGTCTCTGGGATGAGCCCGCTAGAGCATAGAATAGAAAGTGCATCGTAGGGGGCAGAGA
Source organism: Aspergillus baeticus (assembly GCA_027569055.1). NCBI lineage: Eukaryota > Fungi > Ascomycota > Eurotiomycetes > Eurotiales > Aspergillaceae > Aspergillus > Aspergillus baeticus. The sequence continues at coordinate 72,091 of JAPDEI010000046.1, forward strand.
TTGAAGTGACATCTCGGGCATGGATAAATGAACAGAAAACACAATCCATATAACCTTATACGACGGACAGGACTGGTCCAGAGTTGTGGAATAGGCAACCGTGAAAATGAAACTGGCCTACTCCAGCCTCGGCAGCGCAAGGCCTATAAGCCCCATACCGACATACATGGCAGTAGAGATCCACAGCGGTGTACCAGATGTAACATCTCCGAAAGTAGCAATGAAGGGCGCAGAAATTGAGACGAGTCTCCCACAGGCCATGAGCATTCCGCATCCGACCCCACGGTGTTTCGTTTCTAGTGAGGCTGGTGTATAACTACATAACCATCGTCGTTAGCATCGCTTCTCAAGAGGTAGTAGGACGGGGGTAGCGGAGACGCACGCATAAATAACCGCATACAAGGCATTAAGCCAAAAGTTGACCATACTCGAGAACGCGACGTTCTGCGCCTCGGTGCGCACCCGCGTGAAGAGCCCCGCAAAGATTGCGCATATACAGCTTGTTATGAATAGGGCCCCCTGGTGCTGGAGCTTGCGCAACCGCACGAGGCTGGCGCTGACGGTAGGTCCGAAAATTCCGACGACGGACGAGATGGCGAGGTCGCGGTATGTTTGGTAGTTGCTGCCGTCGCCGAGGTTCGCGCCGTGGGCTTGGAGGTAGTAGGTGAGGAAGACATTGTAGAGGGGGTAGCTGGAGAAGTTCTGTCAGTCTGGATGTTTGAGATTGGGTATGTGTGTGTGGAGGACGTACCAGATTCCGACAAAAGCCCAGAGAAGGATCAAGCAGCCCATCTGGCGTAACTTCCTCCGGCCTTGGAATAGTTCTCGTATAGAAATAATTTCTTCGAACCAGGTAGGCTTAGGAGGGAGTTCGGATGGTTCGCAAAAGTTGCTGATGTCGGCGCGATACTCAGCCTTGTTCTTCGAACTGATCAGGTTCAGCGATGTCACCGTGTCGTCGAGTCTCCCTTGGCTGACAAGCCATTTCGGCGATTCGTGCATTCCAAGAGCAAAGGTTCGTGCGATTGACATGAGTAGACAAAGGCCGCCGAGGATGATATCGAGATATCGCCAGCCCATGTTCTGCGAGCGTGAGCATGTCTCTGGGGTTGAGCCGTTGGGACAGCAAAAATTGACGACAAGTGGCCAGGCTATCTCGAACAGTTAGCAAGCATCCCGACTAGTAAATACCATGACCTGAAAGGCAGGAGTTGTATACCGATCAGACCCGTGATGGCATTTCCCAATCCCCATACAGACGCAAGGCCCGTGAGGAGGAAGTCCCACTTTCGAGGCAGACTCTCAGCGAGAACTGTCAAATCAATCCCCACTATCATCTCTCAGTTTATGAACGGTGTCTGGGTCAGAAAACCAGGGATGCATACGGTTCCCCCCGGCCAAGAGCCCACACAGAGCAGTCCACACGTTGACCGCAGCCCAATTCGGAGACGAAGCTGCGAGCATTGTAACGACGGAGACACCAAAGATTGACAACTGCCAGACCCTCTTGCGGCCGAGCAGATCTGCAAGAAGGCCACAGAAGACGGCACCGACAAAGAGGCCTGCATACAAGGAAGCTGAAAGGAGAGTCTGATACTTGGGACCAAACTCCTTTGCTGCGTTGGGCATGATGATTGTAATGGATACTAGGAGCATCTAATCGTATTAATGCTATGGCCTATGAATGGGGAGGTGGAAGTAGAAGGGGAGGTATACCTGATCAACAAGAAAGCCAAATCCACACGAGAGGAGAAGCTGCCACTGATATCGACCCATGCCAATAGCCTCGATCGCCTGGTGGACAACAAGCTGATTGCTTTCCTGGGCATCGACGGCCCCCTGCGCCACACTGCGGACGGATTTGACCTGGTCCATTTCGTCGGACTTTTTATCGTGAATTGACTTGGTCATGGTGCAATCAGAAGGATAACAATTATGCGAGGGAAATAACAGTGATGTCCACTCCCACATTTTGAACGCTGTTGATTCGGCTGGTATATCTATGCTGTTGATCACAAGCCCCCCTGTCTGGCCCCCCTCACGCCGAGGCCACCTTATCGAGATAGCCGCAGCTCCCCCAGTTTCTTGCTTTGTTTGTTTGTTCCTATCATGCATCCTGCACGGGGAGCGAGCCGGGGCGGGGGAAGGTGTGCACTTGCTCCACTTACTCCAACTCTCTTATCACGAGACGAGATAATAAGCACACAAAGTTGTCGGGTTGGGCTTGCTGAGTCCCCATTTGCGCTACTCCTTCCATTGCCAATCCTAATAATGTCGTCTGTTGATACCTACTTCCTATCTCCGACCATACATGCGCCGAATAGTAGCCTCCCGGTGATTCACTACCGGAATGTGCTCCCTCGCCCGCTCTCCGAGGAAGGAGTTACCGAGTTCCTGACGGCGAACAAGTGGGAGAAGAGAGTACGTCACACCACCCAGTACAAGTTAGGAGGATATCGCTTAGATCTCTGACTGTTTGGTAGGGAACATGGGGCCACATCCCGATTCGCCACTTCCATCCTAATAGCCACGAATGCTACGGTACAGCCGCCCCTGATTTAGCTCTCACTTTTCTCGCCTAACAAAACTAGGCATCTTCCAAGGCTCATCCAAGCTGTTGCTCGGCGTCGGTGAATCGGACGAGTCCGGTGGCCTCGAGGTATCCGTTCAAGCTGGGGATGTCATCGTCCTGCCCGCAGGGACAGCGCATAGTTGCGCGGTGAGTAGCGAGGATTATAGATACATCGGCGTATACCCCGAGGTATGATCTTTCAATACAATAGCATCCATCGCGTACCTCTCTCTAACAAGAGTAGGGCTGCCCCCGGTGGCGGAATGCGATGGGGAGTAAGCCAATTGATCTCACTGCTCTGCGAAAGGAATCCGGTAAGGTGGCGATGCCGGAGAAGGATCCGGTGTACGGAGTTGGAGGGCCGTTGATGCAGTTGTGGAATGTGAAGGAGAAGGCGCGTCTGTAGTCTCGAGTAGATGCATAATTCCGTTAATAATGAGAATTATATACTCTTTGTGGTCTTCGATTTTGTGTAATAATGAGAGTAAAGTGATCTTGGCGTCCTTATATGGAAACATAACCGCCATGAGGACAACTATTAGATACATACAAGTGATGAAACCAAGGCAACCTGCGTCTTTCTATTTCGCAATAACATCTACAAAATCGCCTTCTTTTCATCCTCCCTAGCCAGTGGAACCGCATCTACAAGATAAAAGCTCAAATCGGACTCCTTGTTTGGCATCGTCGACAGCCGCCACGCCTCGCTCTCCTCCCTGCCTAGCTCATCCCTGGCCGGGTCCTCAATCCACGAAAACCCGCTGGACATGTAATCAAAGCGATTCCCCTCATACTTCCAGTTGTAGTCCTCCCACCGACCCTCGGAGAGCGTCTGCATATAGTGTAGTGAGCTTCCAGGCCAGAGCGCCGTAATTTTACCGGTCTTGTGGTTCTTGAACCAGCTCCGACATGTACCCGTCCAGACCATGTTCTGCATGTAGTTTTGTGTGTGGCGGTTAAAATCAGCTTGCACACCTGCGCGGATATCGAATGATTTGACGCATTCTCGGATCGATTTGCGAATGAGTCGCGTGATGTAGTCGCTTGTCGCTTCCAGAGGCCCTGTGCATGTTAGGATCATCGAGCAAAAGTGGAGAACAAAGGATAGGTTCTACTCACCCATCAAGCTTCCATTCGAAATCGGGGTATTAGGCCCTAGGAACACGAGATAATTCGGAAACCCTGAGACCGCAATCCCACAATACGAGGTTGGATCCTCCTGCCAAAGATCCTGCAGATTCACACCCCCCGTTCCCAGAATCGGAAACCGCGGCCTGAAGCTGGTGTTGAACCCCGTTGCTGCAATGAGCACATCAACCTCATTTTTCTCTCCGCTAGCCAGAATGACCCCGTCCATGTCAATCCTCGCTATCCCCTCGAAAATCGGCCGCACGTTCTCCTCTTGTAGGGCGATGAGATACTCTTCCCCGGGGTTAATCCGGCGACAGCCCGTTTCGAACGGGGGAATCAGATGCTTCTGAAGCTCCTCGTCTTTTATCAGCGCCTTCATGCGACCCTCGAATCTGCCCCGCAGATCCTGCTGGTCGACGCTTCCCTTGGTAAACGCGCTAAACATGGCGTTAAACTGATCCTCCAATCCCTTTCTCATACTTAGATACCCCTTCGCCTCACGCCGAAACCCCTTCTTCTCCGTGTCACTATAGACATGCCCCTTCTCAACCCCAGCAGGTAGAGCAACGGGCGGCGAGATCCACGACGGCGTGCGGATATACACGTCGACGCGCTGCGCGACTTGCCGCACCTCCGGCAGAAGCTGCACGGCGCTCGCGCCCGCACCAATAATCGCTATGCACTTCCCCGTCAAGTCGACGGAGTCATCCCATGCGGCCGTATGCAGCAACGGACCCTTGAAGCTGTCCAGGCCAGGGATATCCGGCATCTGCGGGTTATTGAGGATCCCGCCGGCGTTGATCAAGATCTCGCTTTCAACAGTGCCGTGGTTCTCGATTTCGATGCTCCATGTCCCGCGGGAAGCGGACCAGGTTGCGTGCGTGGCGAGACTGTTGAAACTTATGTGTGGTAATAGATTGTATTGTTTCACGACGGTCTCGAGGTAGAATTGGATCTCGCGGGAGGTTGCGTAGCTATAGGTACACACCACCAAGAAGTTAGTACTATGACGTATATTTCCGGATGGAGAGTGGAACGTACAATCTCGTCCACTCTGTATTCGGCGCAAAGGAATACTGGTACAGGTGACTGGGCACATCGCACGCACAACCCGGGTACCGGTTCTCGAACCAGGTTCCGCCGATCTCGGGTGATTTTTCGTATATGTGGAAACTTATATGTTCGGGCAGATACTTTTGGAGCTTAATTGCCATGAGAATTCCAGAGACCCTAAAGACAATCTTGTTAGTCCAAGAAGTCAACACGTCTGGTGGGATGTGTTATAGCCACGCACCCGGCTCCGATGATTGCCACCCGGAGGCGCTTGTTGGTATTTTGAGCTCGTGTCATGTTGCAATTTGATTGGTCAAGACGATCTATATCTGCTCAAAACTTCAGAACGCAGCTAAGACTCTTCATTATTGTTGGCTTATCTTATACCGGAGTCTGTGCGCTTTGCCTGTCTCGCGTGGCTGGATAGCGTGCGGGGATGTCCGGATCTCGCCCCGTCTGCAATTTCCTCAATTTCTCTTGGTTACCACTGACTTCCCCTCTAATAACAGAATAGACCAGTAAAAGTAAGATATTATGTTCCACACTATCTATTATCTGTCTCTATCAGTTTCAAAGCTTGGACTGCTCTAGGACGGACAGTTTCCGGAGAGGCGGTCCTCCGCGGCTTCCATCGCCCGACATGTTCACGGTTCCAGCTCCGTCCATGGGAGCCTTCAGTCGCCACTTCTCGCGGAGCTCTCTGGGTGCTTTGTTCTCGAAGCAATCTGCGACGTATTTTCCGAGAACGGGCAGAAATTTGAAGCCGCTGCACAAATTAGCTACTGGCACTGCAGGTAATTGAAAGAAGGGTACGTACTGTCCAGCTCCACCAGTCGCCACGAACAATCCCGGCAGTGTCGGATGGTGGTCGATTATAAAGTCACCTGTCGGGGTATCTGTATACCAGCACATCCTTCGATTCGACCATGGCCGATCCTGCAGACTGGGGAAGAGCTGCTTCACGCCCTCACGAAGAGCTTGATCGGCGTCGTCTGGTAAGTATCCCGAGGCCGCGTTACTCGCGTCGCGTCGGGGTCCTGAAATGGTTCGCCCCGTTGCTTCGGATTTTGCCTCGGTCGCGTAGCCGTAGCCATGGCGTGCGAGTTTGAGTATGTTTGACCCAGGCGTCGGAGGAAACGAGAAGACGCCTGTGCTAAAGTTGATCATGACAGGCACGTCGGCGAACTTCTTTGCTTCTTCCGGTGTAAGCTGCAAGAATCCAACTGGTTGTCCTGATGATGTGGCGGCATGGGAGAGATCGATGAGTCTGTTAGACCATGCGCCCGTGGCAAGAATCACCTGCGACGCAGGAAGATGTGTTCCGTCGACGAGGTTCACGCCGACCACTTTGTTTCCTGAGCGACGGAGCGAGTGTACGGTGCCTCGGCGTCCCGTAATGAAGGAGACCCCAGCGGCACTGCACTGGGACGCGAGTAGTCCGATACTCCCAGCGGCATCTGCCCAGCCACCACTCGGGTTGTGGTAACCTTGAGCGCTGGGCACATTGGCTTCGACAGCTGGATAGAGGCGCCGGAGCTGCGACAGGTCCGAAAGTTCATCGACGTAGCCGCCCTTCTCAAGGATGGTTTCTTTGGACTTTTGTAGGTACGCGTTCGACTTGTCGGAGAAAAGAACAAAACCGGACTTGTGGTAAAAATCAGAGTATGTGGTGCTCCATCCTTCTTGGGCTTCTAGAGCCATCTGGGCGTAGATCGGGTCGGCATAGTCTGCTCGAATGATACGTGAAATATCAACACTGCTCCCGTCGACAACTGGAGGAACGTGTCGATCCAGCACAGTGATGTTCCGATACCCCCTCTTGGTGAGCTCAAGGGCTGTTGAGAGGCCGAACACTCCGGCACCAATGATGAGGATTGCGTCCGCGCCCATTGTCACAAGATAAGAAATGGTCTTTGCTGCTTGAGCTCCACGAATAGGATGAGAAGAGAAGGAACATAAGTTGAGGTGCGATCAAGTTGGGAAATTTCAAGGGTGGCTTGTCTGGATCTCTCCCCGGCCTGTAGTGTCCAACCTGGGTGGCATACGGTCCGCTTCCGTCCATAGTTACTAATTGTTATCAGCCACTCCACAGCAGGCAAAACCAAGGGCCCAAATAGTGCAGTGTTCCCAAGAAAAGTGGGTTCCGCCTAATGATGAGGAGAAAGGTAGGAGACAGAAAGGAAATGTGCAGAGAAAAAGACCAAAAATAGAGAAGGAGAGTAAATAAAAATGTGACTGAAGCGAGGGAATTCGGAGGGTGGCATGTCTGGATTGCTGCCCGTGTGGAATCCGCCCCAAGTGGATACGGGGCGAGTTCCGGACCAGTTACTGATTTTATCATCTACTCCAAATCGGGCCAAAAATGAGGGGCATAGGCTGTGGGTTTCTGGGAGGAAGATAAAGGTCAGCGGGGAACGGCAATGATCTGACACGCCCGGAGTCTTCACCCGAGAAGTATTTGCTCATAGTTTCGCTCATAGTCCTTACCGTAACCAAAATGAACCGCCTTTTTGGATACCTGCAGCCTTCAAAGCAAAGCGACAATGCCACAGTATCGAGCCTGCCAGCGTCATGGTATCGTTCCGAGGCCATGTACGGTCTAGAGCGTCGCGCAATTTTCTCGAGAAGGTGGCTACTAGCTGCCCACAAGCAAAGATTCACAGAGCCAGGCCAATACCTGCAACTCCACGAAGGAGGGTTCTCCTTCTTCATAATTCGGGATCGTCAAGGGAATATAAACGCCTTCCACAATGTCTGTCGCCATCGCGCCTTTCCCCTGGTACACGAGGAGTCCGGAAAGGTCAACATTCTGTCCTGTCAATACCATGGTACGCCGTGAAGAAAATGAGTGCGTAGCGTTGGCTGATTAGTCTAGGTTGGTCCTATGGATTGAATGGCAAGCTCGCTAAAGCGCCGAGATATCAAGAGCTGGACGGTTTCGAAAAGGAAAAGAATGGCCTGTTCCCTATCCATGTTCACATTGACAGGTACGGATTCATTTGGGTAAACCTAGAGGCATCGGAGACGCCCAGTGTTCCATGGGAGAAGGACTTTGCAGGGGTTGATGAGCAGCCACGTCTCAATCCCGTTGATTTTTCCCAGTATCAGTTCGACCATCAGTGGGAGATGATTGGCGACTACAACTGGAAGACATTAGCGGACAACTATAACGAGGTAGCGTATCTCAACAATCTTACCTTGTCTAGTGCTAATCTTTTTAATAGTGCTATCATTGCCCAACTGGCCATCCAGGAATCGTCCAGTACACCGACCTTGGAAAGTACTGGGTCGAAACAGATGCGGGACATATCCAGCATTTTAACACGGACCACGACGACCACGAAGGAATGGGCGTCATCAGCACATTCTACTTTCCCAACGCGTGCATGACCGTATCGGCATCCTTTTTCTATATGATGCGCTGCGTCCCGATCTCCGCGTCGCAAACCCACATGCAATACGACGTGTATAGACACAAGGATGCGTCGGACGAAGAGTTCCACAAGATCGATAGTATTTTTAAACAGGTGTTGAAGGAGGACAAGGATCTTTGTAGCGGGGCACAGAGGAACCTGAATGCCGGCGTGTACACAAATGGAAACCTCCACCCGCAACATGAGAAGGGCCCACTCTTTTTCCAGCGCAGCGTCAAGGCCTTGGTCATGGAGCATTATCACGCTGAAGAAAAAGAAGGTCACGAAATCTGGCCGGCAACGCCGCGCCCGAACGCCACGGGCGAGTTGGCCGAAGAGGTGGAGTTTTGCCGGAAGCTGGACTGCCAGGCGATGAATCAGAGTGATGGCCCCTTAGCTTGGTGAAGATAGCCCAATGTGTCGTCTCATTGTACAGTTGATATGCTTAAAGTACTATGTGGGAAGATCCAGCCAATTGTCGATGAATCGCCCGTAATCCTGGGGCTGTAGAAAGGCATTGTTCGTACTTCCGGTTAGACTGATTCCTGGGTCGCCTAGGAGAGCAGAAAGGTCTGGGGGCGTCGGTTGAAGGACCTGTTCGGGAGGGAAGTAAGTTACCAAGTTCCGTGCAACAGTCTTGTGACCAGATATCCCCGCAGAACCAATAAGGTCAAAATCTGTCTCAGGTGTGGAGAGGTCCGCATGGAGGGCGCTATCCCTGGAAAGACTGGGGCCGAGGATATCCGATGCTATCTGCTTCGGCGGAGTACCCCGCAAAATATCCCAGAGCAACTGAATATTTACCGACCAGGTCTGGCGAGAGTTTTGCACGTCTCCAGCGGAAATACTGCTCCTGAGCTTTCGGAGGTTGTCCACCTGTCTTTCGATATTCGGCCATCTGCGCGCCATCCTGGTCAGAAAAGTAAGGCACCGGTCATACCCAAATTGCGCCTTGTCGCGAAAGAATATGTCCTCAACAAAGCTATGTTGCAGGTAAATCGTTGCAACCACAACGACACATTGGCCGAAGGTGGGGTCGGACACTTCGTAATTCTTGGTCTCCAGTTGATCAATAAAGTGTAACACCCATCCCGCGTGTAAGGTAATTTGTTCGTACGAATGTTGGATAAAGGATTGAGGCATTGTATGACGGAAATGCCGTAGACGCGTTGATAGAAGGAGGGGGTGGTTTAGTAGGCAAGGAATCGAGTGGAAGACCAACTGGAAGAACAGCCAATGGCCCCAGTAATCCCGTCGGCGTTGGAGATCATCACCAGTGAGGTCATCGAATCGTGTTTCGTGTAGACGATATCGCAATGGAGTAATGCTTTCAAACTCGGCATGTCGGAAAGTGATTCTCGAATAATCCGACTGTGGAGCCCAAGGAGGGGGAGAATCAGCTGCAACGTGAGTTTTTGCGTAGCTTCGTGCCAGACCCCAAACGTCACTCAGCTGAACTGCGCAGGCGGCCAAGCCAAGGTCTTGTTTGTTGAGAGAGGCATACTGAGCGGTATAATCAAGCCTGGGAACGGAGATGGGCTCTCCGATAAGATTCCCCAGCATGTGGAGACTCCATCGACATAGTAGCCGTTCGTCTCTCTCACTGTCCAAGTTAAGCAATTCAGCGTTTCCGAATCTGAGGTTCGATAAGATGTAGGCTGCAAGACGAATGTTCGACCCCGCCCTCACGGATCGTCCGGCGGTGAAATCGATGAATATGAGAATGCACAAGGTCTGTAATGTAGAGAGCTCCATTGATCCTTCTGTTACGCGAGCCATCACAAGGTGTCTCGATTCTTCCGTCCAATTCGTGATTAACCGCTTAATTTCCGGCTCCGATATCCCGCCTCCGCTGAAGCGAAGGCCCAATGCCTGGATTGCTAGGAGAAGCTCCGGGTCACGATTCTCTGTAGTTCCAGGGAATGTGGCGTGCCGAAAGAGAGGGAGGGGTTGGAAGTTGCAGTAGGTCCAGAACATATGAATTGCATTCCGTGCAACTGACCCCGGCGGTCTGCTCCTAGTTAATACAACATGATGCAAGATGGGGTATCACGCACATGGCCGTGCTAACTGTCGCTTCAACCGTAGGCTCGGGGCGGGGCTGTCTAGTTGAGAACGTTGCTGTGAGTGATGGGAGGAGTGGCTGGTTCTGGCTATTGAAAGCTGCCATCAATGCGTCAATCTTGCCTTCGATTCCTTCGACGCGTTGTTCCTGTGAGGTAAGAAGCTGGCCAGGTCCATGCCGACGAGGTTATCGTACCATTTTCTTGGCATAATCGGCCTCTTCGTCGCCGGCATACTCGCACGCTTGACCAAGCCTTTGGCAGTACGAGCATGCCGGACGTTCACCCGGACACCGCGATTTCTTTCTCCTCCGGGATGTTAGCCGTAGATAAGAACTGGAGAGGACACAAGCTTACCGGCATTGCTCACACGCCTGACGCGTCCTTTTTGGCGGTCGAGGATCATCCATTCCCAGCGTCTACAATTGTATGTGCATATTTGAAAGCCGAGGTTGGATAGCGAGGGTCTACTTCGATGGTTTGGTGTTGTTCGAAGAGAGTGATAAGGTTGAGAGAAAGGCAAGTGGAAAGTGGAGACGGAGGAAGCGACCGGCGGGTATTACCTAAGCCACGAGGCCGTTTCCATAAAAACAAAGATCAAGGATGTCTCGGAGTATGTGAATTAGCCACACGCTCAAACGCAATTATCGCAATTGAACGTCTGGGCTTAGGGTCTACTCATAGCAAATGGTGACTTAATTAAGACCTCACTTGGGGACTTGCTTACTTTGGGATACCTACAACCTCCTGAAGTTAAGAATTACCTTCCATATCTACCTACTACGCGATGAATGGCTAGCGAGCCCGGTGTACCTATATCGAGCCGGACCGGTACATATGGGAGAGCACATTCCAGTCTGAACCTGCCAATTCGAGCTAAATTTCTTTAGATAGAAGCAGCCAGTTGCTTTCATGTCTGTCTTCCGACGCCTTAATACCGAATAGGTCCGCGTTGAGACGACTATGCCTGACGAAGAATGCTAGCCCTCACCTCCGACGGCGGAATAACGGCAAGAATCGCAGCACATGAGTAACGAGTCCCAATTGACGCCTCATTCCCATAGGCGATCTGACTGAATGCCATCTCCTCGTGCTTCGGTTCTGTTATCCAGGTGATTCCGGGCAGATGGTAAGCCGGCCACACCTCTTTCATGAGCTATGAGCGACCGATAAGTCTCTGTTTATGGAATCGCGAGTTATTGGAATGTGGCTCACCTCGTCACGGTCCTCGCCCTCGCCTCTGTCATGTGTCTCGTATGGATGACAGGAGGCTCCAACATGAACGCCTTGGCGCCTGTAATAATTGCCCTCGCTCGCCACTGTACCTCCATCCTCTGGGCTCTGGAGCAACTCAGTCATCCCTTTTACCTGCCGCACCATCACCAAGAGTTTCCAGCGCTGGTCAACATCCTCGCACTCGCCTGATGGTGGCATTATCTCAATCACGGACGGTACCAATTGCTTTTCACCGTTTTGGAGATACTCCCAAAGGCCGGCGCTTCCATGCCAGTCATCATCGCCAAGGTAGTAATGAGATCTCTTGGGTAGTTTACCAGAAAGTCCCAGGGTGGGGTTCCCGTCTCCATAACGACCATTGTTGTCTATTACAGGGACTACAGACACTTCGGCTCCGAGGGAACGGAAGACAGAGTAGAGGACTAGGTCGGCACCTTTCAGGCCGCGGGGAAGGTAATTCTGGGTGAGCTCTGATGAGTGTGCGTAGGCGTGGGAGCAGAAGAAGCCCAGGACGCCGCCTTAAATCACGTTATTAGTTACTCAGTGTCTCCTCGGGGCCGTTGAGGGGAATGTACCATCCTTCATGAAATCCTCCTGAGCCAAAAGATCCTTCATCCAGCCGTGCAAGGGTAGCGTTTTTGGATCCATTGGGGCTGTAGGTGACGGCAGCAATTGTCCGATAGGTTCCATAACATAGAGATTGTACGTCAAAGTGATCCTGTCGCCCTGGGTGATAGTCTCAATCTCATGCTCGCAGTCGCTGTAGAATGCCGCCCACTGGATTGTGGTGTCGCTCTTGTCGCTCCAGTCGAAGGTGACCTGGTGGCCGTGATGCTGGACGTGCAAGTTCCCACCTGTGAACTTGGATGGCAGGCAAACAACAAGCGATCCAATTTGATTCGCAGCTCGTGGAGTGTCAACGTGCTTGCGGAACAAGCCCGATGGACCGGAGTATACCTGCGGGAATTAGCCATCTGTCCGGAACGCGGGAGGTTAGGAACACATACATTCATCTTGTACAGCTCTGCCTTGATTCTGCGAAATTGCAGCTCATTGTCAGTCTCGCTATCGATGCTCGGGAGGAGAACCTGTCCAACATTGTCGAGTATTCCATAATCCGCCGGATGGAAGCTGGTTGCGAATTGGTTTGAGTCAAGCTTCCTGGCCTTTCTATATTCTGGATCAATGACGTCCTGCTCTCCTCGACCAAAGCTTGCAGGGTCGCAGTCCGTAACCAAACGTCGCAGAGCGTCTAGATCAGTCTGGTAGTCGGTTCCGTCAACTGGTAACACGAGCTTCTGCGCTGCAGTATCGTCCCTTTTGCTCCAGAAGACACTAATTGGTGGGCATGCGACGAGGGACCTATTCTCACCGATATGGGTATGGACGGTGATGGAGATGGATCCGCCGCACGCAAACGAGGCTATGGAGCGTTCATCCTCGATCAGGTTGCGGAGTTGTCGATAAGACTCGGTCAGGGTTGATTTCTCATCAGACGACACCTGTGCAGCGTGTCCAACACGCTCCCTGTACTGCTTTTCGACAAGGGTATCCAGGAGCGATCGAGAAATGGAGCCCTCGCCATATTCACCCCTGCGCACCATCACCTCCCATCGCTTTTCCAGTCTATGTCTGAGTCCAGACAAAACATCCTTGTTCTCGTCATGCACATATCCGGTGACCAGTCGAATAAGATTCTCTCGCAGTTCTCTTTTTAGGGGCTCGATGGTATCTTCGGGCAACTTTGCGATCCCCTCATTAAAGTAGTACGACGAGAAGTACGCATTGCGGCGGCGTCGGGTTGCTTCCAGCTCTTTCATCAAAGGCAGCACACGCGAGATAAACACGTCAATGCAGGCGTCGATCTTGCAGTTCCTCATCATGATGCGGTTTAACTCAGCTTCCAGATCGGCCATTGTATGGCGATATTCGACTTTTGGGGCACGGGGGTACAATTCATCGTCGGATTCTTCTTCAGGTAGAACACCGGATGTAGTCAGATTCTCAGAAACGTCGTTGTCGGCCATAGCGAGCTTCGCTAAAGGCTTTGTTTCCAAAGTACGATAAGAGGTTCTCAAAGCAGCAAAAGTGCTAATAGGAATGGTGGAGAGATCATGAAGAGATAGAGCAGTCTGTGGGGGTTGTGAGATGCCTTATACTGGGCTGCAACAACAGACGCGTCCAGGCACCAGCTGTGGCGGCTGCCTTTTCGTACAACACAAACAGCGCCTGTGGTATTCTTCTTTTTTTCCCCTCAGGCATCTGCTGACACATTAAGATGGCGCCTACCTGCATGGATTGCTGAGAAACAGCGCAACTTCAATGCGTATCAGCAGTCAACTTTCACCAACCTAAATTTATCCATTGCTTACTATGTCTCTACCCAACACAACACAATCAAAGCTTCGCTTCATCCCCATGATCAACCAAGGCAACAACCTCCATCATCACTTCCACATCGAGCGGAAGCCGAGACACCTCTGCCGCCGACCGCGGTGGTTTATGCGGGAAATACGTGTTATAAACAGAATTGAACTCGGGCAGTTTGGAGAAATCGGTTGCGAAGACCGTCACTTGGACAGTCTTCTCCAGGTCTGACCCTGCAGCTTGCAGGATTTCGCTCGTGTTCTTACAGATCTGGTGAGCTTGCTCGCTCATTGATCCTTTGAGCAAGTTTCCATCTGCGTCGGCCGCAATCTGCCCTGAGACCCAAACGTGTCCGTTTGCGCGGAAGCCTTGGGACTGCAGTTTGGTTAGAAAGATTTGTGAGTTTAGTTGCCCTGCCTTACATAGTGGCCGATTGCTAACGAATTATCAGCGTGCTTGATCGCTTAGAACGGATTAAGAAATGACATACGTGGATAACTTTTCTTGGTGAGTATGGTTGTGATTGAGGAAGACATTCTGGCTCCGTTGAGGAAGGTTCGCTTCGTTTGAGCAGTGGTCGGTATGCGAGCAACAAACGGGCGAAGAAGTTGGCTTGCCATACCTAGTAGGAGCAATTTCTAAACCAGTAGTCAACTTTTAGCTGGGCAGCGAGTCCCATGGCTAAATATTAGCTAGTCGGCAACAGATTCCGGGATTTTGATTAGTTCTACGCACTGCGTCTAGCTCACCATGCCGAAATATATCTCCTCCATTTCAACATGATAATATCCCACATTGCGCAGTAAATCCACCGACTCGCTTCATAGCTACCTTTATTCAGGCTCAATATGAGATTCTGTTCATCTTGAAAGCAGAAGGTCCCTCCCCACGAACGATCTGGAGGCCATGGACTTTGTTGCACTTTCCCGATGATTCCGCACGGAGCACTATTCCGACGCCCCGCAACAGAACAAAATCCTTCTCTGATAAAAGCCTGGTCCCCAAATGTTCCGCGACTTAGAGCAATTAGAAGGACAGAAAAATGCGGTCGGCGTTTCTATCTCGCCTCAGGACACCAAGATTAGTTTTCCCCCGAAGAGCGATGAGCACAAAAAGTCCCTTCGAACTAAAACCAAAATACGCCGACTTCGCCAAAGTCCAAGCATCGCGTGCGGAGTTCAACCCCAACAAACTCATAGTATATACAAAATCTCCGAGTCCGAGCTGGAAGTACGGAGATGGCGCTTCGACGGCTTCAAAGCACGAACACGTTGAGATCGACCCATATGGCCAAGGCCGATCCATGATGTCAAATTACCGCCTGCTCATCTCCGCCGTCGCTCGACCGATCAGTTTTGTGAGCACAGTATCAAGAGATGGAACGCGGAATCTGGCGCCGTTTAGTTATTTCCAGGTCGTTGACCACGACCCGCCGATTTTTGTTATCGGATTCTCCGCACGGCCGGGCCGAGCCAAGGATACGCAGAAGAATCTTGTTGAAACGGGCGAGTGCGTGATTAATATCGTCTCCGAGCATTTCATCGAAGCTGCAAATGCGACGTCCCTGGATGTTCCGACTGATGAGTCTGAATGGGGACTCTCGGGACTCGAGGCCACGCCATCGGCGACCGTCCGCCCAGACCGAGTCAAGGATGCCGTGTTCTCGATCGAAGGGAAACTTCTCGAAATGAAAGACCTTGACTACGGGCATGGGGATAATAAGAAAGCAGTTGGGGCCTTGGCAATCATCCAGGCGACGAGATTCTGGGCACGATCCGATGCGATCAATGAAACGCGGGATGAGCTCGATTTATCAGTCCTCAGGCCGCTGGTGCAGCTCGGCGGCATGCAATACGGCCGAGTACGAGAGACCTTTGAGCTTCCGAGACCGTCCCTAGCGACGGATATGGAGAGACCCGGGTCCAATTTGCCGGACTTTCTGAAGAAGGTGTGACACCTTATAGAGATAGAATTTGCATGAAGCCATGAATCGCTACGAACCCCAACGAGGTAATCTTCAATCAAAGCCGGGGAATAATTTCACCTGCCACACAGCTCAAGAAGTGGCAGCGCAGCGAGATTGAGACCCTGGTTCTAACCATCGAGCGGCCAAGGTATATAAAAGCCGTGGTATGAGAGTCCTATGGACTTAGACTTTCTATTCCTCGTTCGACGGCATGTTTCTTCAAATATTCAGGGATGGCTCGACCTCTCATTGCAATGGAGTGCAGCGGGCGTGGGAATAGTGGCATGGCGAATAGCACCTAGACCCTGAGACGTGGGGGTTTTGAGTCGAATAATGTATAAACATTCGATATTAGTCTTGATTATGATGTGAAGGGTCCTGATGTCGGCCCGAGATGCCCATGTTTACCTCGAATGGCAGCCAACCAGAGCTGTGAGGAGAATAAAGTGACGGTGTTTTGCCGGCCAAGTGCAATGATCGTCGCCAATTCCACTCGTAGTCCTATGGCAGCGTTGCATTCGGTCGGACATTTGTCGGAAACGGCGGTGATCAATGCCTTTTCTGGGGTAAAAACTGGGGCTTCGGCTAATGCTGGTATTGCGATCCCCGCATTGACCATACGATCGGGCTTGGCAATGGGGAGAATGGACTATATAAGGGAAGTTGTTATGCAAGCATTGGGGCTTTGTTCGCCATTGCAGGGTCCAAAGATGTTCTTGAAGCGACTGCTGACCTCGGCTGCAGCCCTGAGTGGCACCGTCTTCGCCCAGAGTCAAGCTGGCGTCGATCCGCTCGACGACCCGGGCAATGATCTGTACGTGAAGGACCTCTCCGGATGTCCCGGATACAAGGCGACGAAGCATTGGGAGACGAAATCCGGATTCTATGCACATTTGTCTCTTGCCGGACCTGCATGCAATGTCTACGGCACTGACCTTCGAGACCTGAAGCTGGAAGTCGAGTATCAGACCGACACTCGCCTGCACGTGAAGATCCTGGACACGAACAACACTGTTTACCAAGTTCCAGACGAGGTGTTTCCACGTCCGGGATTCGGTCAGTGGTGCTCACCGAAGAACTCGAAGCTCAAGTTCGACTTCAATGCCAGCCCATTCTCATTTTCGGTGTCTCGAACGGACACAGGCGAAGTCCTTTTCGACACCTCTGGCAGCCAGCTAGTCTTTGAGAGCCAATACGTCTACCTCAAGACACAACTCCCACAGAATCCGCACCTGTACGGGCTGGGCGAACACAGTGACGCATTCATGCTGAACACGACCAACTATACTCGGCCCATCTACACCCGCGATGCCTACGGAACGCCGCAGGGCGAGAACCTGTACGGCGCTCATCCGATCTATTTCGACCACCGAGGAGACGCCACACACGGTGTTTTCCTTCTTAACTCAAACGGTATGGACATTTTTATCGACAAGGACAGCGAGGGCTCCCAGTTTCTCGAGTACAACATCATCGGCGGCGTGCTCGATTTCTACTTCATTGCCGGCCCTTCCCCGCGTGATGTCGCGACTCAATATGCGGAGATTGCTCAGCTCCCGCTTATGCCACCATATTGGGGACTCGGCTTCCATCAGTGCAAATATGGTTACCAGGATGTTTACGAGGTCGCTGCTGTGACAGCAAATTACTCGGAAAACGACATTCCTCTGGAAACGATCTGGACTGATATCGATTACATGGACAGGAGGCGCATTTTTACCATTGACCCAGAGAGGTTCCCTGCTGATCTGTATAAGGATCTTGTAGATACAGTTCATGCACGGGACCAGCACTACATCGTCATGGTTGATCCCGCGGTATACTACAAGGAGTCCAACCCCGCTCTCGATCAGGGTCTTCAACACGACACGTTCATGAAGGAGATCAATGGCACCATGTATCAGGGTGTTGTCTGGTCCGGTCCTAGCTATTTTCCTGATTGGTTCCACCCGAACTCTCAGGAGTACTGGTCTGAGCAGTTCGCGCAGTTCTTCGATGGAACTACGGGCCCTGATATCGATGCTCTGTGGATCGACATGAACGAGCCTGCAAACTTCTACAACCGTCCTTACCCTGGCAACAACACCACCCCGGAGAATTTCGCTGAAGTTGATGGAGACCCACCAGAGGCGCCTCCAGTCAGAGATGGACCCGATGCTCCGATCCCTGGATTCCCAGACAGCCTTCAGCCAAACTTTGCTTCTGGTCAGACGGCTGAAAAGCGCACAGTCACTACCTCGAATGTGGACCTTACTCCACGCTCTCTTGCGCGCCGAACACGGGGTGCCGGTCGCTGGCGTTCAAACCACCACAGCCACCATCATCAAGGTCAATTCACCCACCCAGGTGCTGGTTGGCAACACGGGCGACGGACTGGATCCGGCTGCGGCCCGAACGAGTGCAAGGGTCTCCCCAACCGCGAGTTCATCAGACCTCCCTACATGATCCAGAATGGAGCCGGCCCTACACTCGCCGATAGCACGGCCGACACCGATATCGTTCAGAGCGGTGGCTACGTTCAATATGACACGCATAACCTCTACGGTGCGATGATGTCGACCAGATCGTATAATGCGATGCGTGCTAGAAGGCCGGATGACCGCGCCATGGTCATTACTCGTAGCACTTTTGCTGGGAGCGGGAAAGACGTTTCGCATTGGCTGGGTGGTAAGCACCCTTCTTTCCTGAACGGCAACAATATCAGGATTTACTAATTGCTCTCTAGACAATGTCTCCGGCTGGCTCTGGTACCGCGAGTCCATCAGCCAGATCCTACAGTTTGCGTCGCTTTACCAGATCCCTGTCGTGGGCGCTGATGTCTGCGGTTTCGGTGGTAATGTCACGGAGACACTCTGCGCTAGATGGGCAACCCTGGGCTCCTTCTACACCTTCTTCCGAAACCATGCGGAGATCTTCGCCAACCCGCAAGAGTTCTACCGCTGGCCTACCGTAGCTCAGGCTGCTCGTAATGGAATTGCGATCAGATACCAGCTGCGTAAGTCGGCCTTCATTCCATACTATCCCTTGCTCTGGCACTAACAATGTGGTCTAGTGGACTATATCTATACATCTCTCTACAAGCAAAACCAAACCGGCCTCCCCACCCTCAACCCTCTATGGTTCAACTACCCCAATGATGCTAACACCTACCCCATCGACCTGCAATTCTTCTACGGCGACGGTATCCTCGTGTCCCCAGTGACCGAGGAAAACTCCACCAGCCTCTCCTACTACCTCCCCAACGACATCTTCTACGAATTCAGCACGGGCACCCCAGTCCGCGGCCACGGCGAATACGTCCACGCCGAAGTCGATTACACCGACATCACTGTCCACTACAAGGGCGGAATCATCTACCCGCAGCGCATCGAGAGTGCAAACACGACAACCGCGTTGCGGAAGAAGGGCTTCAATCTCGTTGTCGCGCCGGGGCTAGATGGGAGCGCCGAGGGCGAGCTTTATCTCGACGATGGAGTTTCCTATACGCAGGAGGCTGTTTCAGAGATTGATTTCACGTATGCCCATGGCAAGCTTCGCATGGGCGGATCGTTTGAATATGACGCTGGTGTTGGCATTGAGGCAGTTACGGTTCTGGGTGTTGAGAGCGAGCCTCGGGGACTTGATAAGAAGGGGCTTGAGTATGAGTATGATGCGGAGAATCAGAAACTCGTCGTGCATGTCGATGTGCCGCTGACGAAGGGGTGGAGTTTGAAGCTCCTATAATAAGGACCACCGTGTCTAAACTACGAAAGATGCCTATGTATATATACCTCTCTACTATATCACTGAGGGGTCTGTCGCGCCCCTCTTTAGTTGCATGAGACCAATGAAGTGGTGCAATAAACTTACGTACTATTCGATCATCTCTTCTTTTTAATTCATTTAATTCGGCGTCCACGCCTCGTCTATATGTCTAAAGTAAATTCAGAAGTCCTTCATACGAAACTTAATGCCCCGATTGGCCCGCTCGGACTGAAACCCGCAGCGATTACCAAGGCCTCGACCCGGGAGGGGGGTTTACCCTCGAGCAAGCCAGTGTAGAACAATCAGAATGTCATTAGCGACGAGAGTACGCACCGACATCTCACTTTGCCGTTATTATCAGAAATAAGTTCCTGATTATGGGAGAGTGGCCTAGTTGAGGTTGATGCAGACACTGGTGATGCTACCAGGCATGTTGGGAGGGATGTACTCGTAGTGATCAATGCGAAGCTCTTCGAAGTGAGGGCATTGGCATCGTTGGAGTGATTCTGCTAAGGCCGACGAGAAATCCCACCAAACGCGGGTGATTTCACCGATCCTTATGAACTTCAATCGGCTCCCCCGGCTTCGTGGCTGAGACGTTTACATATCGTAGATACTTGCGGTCGCGGTATAGCGCATACCCGGCGACCGTATTGATGAAATAGCGCTCGAGCCCCAGGAGCGAGACAAGCCAATACGGAACGAACGCAAGTACGTAGAACAAACGTATCATTGGCATGATATTCTCTGAATAGTCGCGGACAACCACATCCGTAAACCCGGCATCCTCAAGCATGCGCTTGAACACGCCCGGATGCGACCGGCTATTCGTCGGCATCGCCGAGAACTCGTTGATCTTGCGCATATCGCTGGCAACGCGCCCCGGTGGAGAGTACTTCAATTCATTGCCGCCGCCGTCGTCTGTGATTGTGATCGTATGATCGTACTCGAACAACGAGACCCGGCCCCCGGGCCGGAGCGCGCGGAAGAACCCCGCAAGCACGGCCTCAGGATCCGTCGCGTGGACAAAGGTCTCCGTCGTGTAGATCCCGTCCAAGGTTTCGGCCCCCAGACTCTCTATGTGGTGGTAGTCCATCTTTCGCACGGAAACCTGGTTCGAGCTCAGACCTGCTTGTGCGATGTTCCGCCGGGCTTTGGTTAAATGGTGCTCGACAACGTCGATCCCTTGCACGCGCAACTCATGTTTGGTCGCCAGATGGATCGCCACGTGCCCGACGCCGCACCCTGCATCGAGGACCTGTGCGCCCCGCGGCAGGTCCAGAGAAGCGGCGACTTTGTCTTCCATTGCGCGCAGGGCTCGGCCGATCGGGAACGGCCACCATGTGTCGTGGTCGTAGAAGCCGAAGTGGCGCGTTCCGCCGAGGACGATTCGGTATCCCAGGCGAGATTCTAGCGAGTGGTAGTAGCCCTGCAGTTGGGGGTTGTTGTTGATTTGTGGGTCTGCATCCAGTGCGGGGTCCATGACTCTTCCAATGTTAGGTTATCGAGGCTACTTGGGGGATGTATGAATGGTCCTTCGGGCTGGGATAGCGGTTCGCCCTGGTGGTCCTGGGGGAGATTGTGCGGAGGAAATCGATGGTTTAGGTAGCATCCGGAGCCTCCCGAGGCCCCGGGCAAAAGAGGCAGATATCAGTCCGGCATAATGAAACAGGATGCGACGCCAAGAGAGGTCGTCGGTTAGGCGTCTCGCGTTGCGTCACTGCGGTCTTCTGAAGGCTCCAGTTTTCTTTGTCTCTATGAGGCTTAGTCATTGACGGGATCGGGTCCCGACAGTCATATCACGTGCCCAGCGGGGAGTACTTTCCGCCTCTCGATCGGAAGCGCATTCCTTGAGAAATAGACAATTGACCCTTGCATCGAGTCAGCGAATACGCGGCCATGGAAAGAAACTCCGTCACTGGAATTGTGAAAAGGAAAAAGACACTGAACGCGCAAGTGCCTAGAGTTGCAATACTTGCTGTGTGTTGCTGATGAGTGTGTAGGTGTCAGTGGTGCCGCACCCGCAAGATAAAGTGCACTGGCCACCAGCCTTGCGATTATTGTACGTCCAGGGGGTTAGAGTGTACGTTTCATGAGCCGAAACGCAAGATCTTTGTCTCGGAAGAGTATGTTATATACCTTGCCCCGTGGTTTTCCTGCGTAACATGTTCTGACGCTTTTGTGTTACCAAAGATATATCCGGGCGCTGGAGGCTCGCTGTGCCGACATAGAACAGCAACAATCACCTAGTAGGGAACAGATGGTCGATGAATGAGCTAATGCCGTGACTGACAATTGATTAGTACCAAATACTGGTCGACCTACGCCGCTAACTGCGACTTCCAACACTCCCCAGTCATTGAATAGGCCAAATGGGCAGCGCCAAGCGCAAGCGGGAGAAGAGGATCGCTCGAGGTACAATGACGTCTGTGACTATGCCGACGCCATTGGGGATGGCTATAGTAGGGAGCTCCATAACCGCTTGCGATGGCCCGTCTGATCCATGTTGACTTCCACAGGACGCTTCGGCCACAGTTCGTCGTTCTCCTTCAGCCGAAACATTCGACTCATGATTGCCGAGACAGTTCACGGTCCTGAGATCCATGATAAGACCCCGATTAAAGATGGAGCATACGGAATGCCGTGGAAGGCAATGACTGTTGATCTATCCGGCTTGAAATTACCGTCGGAAGAATATGCCGAATACCTTACCCAGACGGCATACTTTGCGCTACGTCCACTATACCACTTGTTCGACAAGGCGACATTCTTACGGAGACTGCATCTATTCTATAATGATCTCAAGCGCAGCGCATCGCCAGAGACTTGCCTTTGGCATATTCAAATGCTGGTAATATTCGCCCTGGGAACGTCCATCCTGACTCGAGAGTCAGGCCCGCGAGGACCAACGGGATCGAAGTTCTTTGCGAGAGCAATCGAGGCGCTTCCTGACTGTCATCAGTTGTCTCAGGACCCTGTCCTGTCAATTGAGATATTGGGTCTTATTGCGTTATTCATGCAGGCGATGGATATGCGGTTCGCAGCTCATCAATACGTTCGTATATGGTACGAATATAGGTCGTGGAAACTGTAGCTAATACGTTACCTAACGGGTATAGATCGGCCTAGCAGTTCGCATATGCGTCGCAAACGGTCTCGAGCGAAGATGGGATAGCCGACGAAATACCCGGGAGGAGTTTGAACATCGCTCCAAATTATGGTGGTCAATCTACGTGATCGACCGGAAACTCTCCAGCCTCATTGGGGTAGTTCCCGCGATCTCGGATGACGACATTTCGCTCTCGAAGCCAGATATCGACGCGGTCGGCGGCGATGAGGATCGCTCAACAGCATTTCATGTTGAGATCATGTCTCAGTTGGGACATGTTTTGAACGGTAAGGCGTGAACAATTCCTCCCTGGGTGTATCAATTGCTAACCTTTTATAGTTGTGTACGGTCAAGGCCTGCAGCGCGCACTGGGCTGCAGGTTCATAACAGCCGTTCAGTCCGTCCTTCTCAAGCAAGCCGAGACAGCTACTAGATTGAATTCCTCCATGAAGACCGACCCGCAGGGAATTTCACGTACATCCGCCACCCTATATCTTCTACACCACCAGGTGTGTTACGTACAAGTAATGTAGGGAAATGGCACAGCTAACAAGGGGACTGCAGATCACAATTCTCGCAATCAGACCAATCACCTACTTCCTTCTGGAAAAGAAGCTTTCCGACCAGCGATCCACGCTTCAATTGTCCGACGCAGTGATTGGCCTGCTTCGGGTGTGTACAGAGTCTGCGCGGAAGATTTTGACAATCATTGAGTCGCTGCGAAGAAGGAAACTGTTGGGTAGGCCCCTTCCCTCCACACTGCCTCCCCACTTTCCTTATCAATAGGGATAGACATGCTCCTCCCCCACGATATCGACTTCATGTTCGCCGCCGCGTTCATACTTATGCTGGTCGACATAATCGTTCCACCCCTCTCCGAATCCGAATCCTGGGACTTGAACGCCGTGCTGTCTTTACTGGAGGACTGCATCGTTCGAGGGATTATCATCGCCGGTCCGTATAAGAAAGACCTGCTGGAGATTATGCATCTCGGAGACAAAATGCGACACCGGCAGCTACACGGGGAAGGGGGACTAGACCATAGTGCACACAATTTACGGAGTGGATCGGACATTGATCATGCGGCATCGAATTTGCTGTCTTTGAGAGAAGAAGTACAGCAGGATCATTGCCACAGAGCGGACGTACCTCAAACAGAAACGTACTGGGATTCTGGCCTCGTTCATCCAGAGACTCTCCAGTCCGCAATTGAGGGGTTGGACTTTGGGTTTCTGGATGACCTATCTGTAGCAGAGACGGTGGGGAATGACTGGATGTGGTGAACATATACCTATGCAGGTTGCCTACTCTTGGGCACCGCTAACGATACAAGCACTCTCTGTGGTAGCTATATACTCTGGAGTAGGCCACAGCTTGCGATTGCCAACTTCAAACGCAGTGCAAGAGACCCGATGACGCGGGCAAGGCAGCCTAAACTCGGCACATAGCCAGTCGGGATGCCGCAACAGTTCATTTCGGCAAAGCTCCTCTGCCGTTGGCCAAGTTCAAGTGCGAGGAGATGACGTGCCTGCGAGATGCCGACTCGAGGACGGCACCAGCCAAAACACTCCATGTGGGGGGAACAGGGCAGATGTGTCAACATGCGGTCAGACTTAGCGGTTTTCGGCTGGGGGAGCTTCGGCCTTGAATGAAACAAGTGAGGTAATGAGTTTTCCACGATATGGGGCCGGCCAGAGCCCGTTGTCTGGTCTTGACCAAGTCTGGACATGCCTGTCGGGAACCAGTTTCCGCATAACGAAGACACCCGTTGCAATGGACCAACGCTATACCAACGCTATACCAACGCTATACCAACGCTATACCAACGCTATACCTATATGCGACAGTGGACGTACCGTGTCACCTTATAGTTTCGGGGGCGTCGAGCATAGATATACCCCATTGTCATTGAAACTCGAAGAGAGGATACGGCATCCCGATGAGTGTCTCCAAAATCATGAGGATGCTGGTTGGTCAGCAAAGCCGATAAATGGCCACCCCCCGGCCCGTCTTGGCTGCTCACGAGGTGCGAGAATTTTCGTCCCGAAGCCCCCGCCGAAGCCTCCGGATTTCTCCGTATTTCCCTCGGCTTCGGACCGAGTCTAGGGACTGCGGAGCATGGGGAACACTTGAATGCGATGTCGTGGCATTCATTGGCAACACTCGAGAGGAAGAGGAAGATCATGGTCTTTTTCTTTCCAAATGCATCTCTTCAATGTTCCCTCTTCAATCGCGACAGAAACTTTCTAGAATGCCGAATTGCTCGATCGCCCGACCAACCACGACCCGGGCAAAGAAGGGGGCCCCGCCCTCCAGAATGTGGTCGACTTGACTCTGGGGCGCCCAATGAATTCTCCGCCCGGACGACCTCCGAGGGGGAGGCAAATTTGAATTTCGGATTCGACCACAACCAGGTCGAAAACCCACGTTACACAGATCGGCATACTTTGCCCAACGCTTGAATCTGGTTAAGATCCTCAGCGCTAGTCTTGCAAGCTTTCACAAATCGAGTTAAGAGTGCCGGCCAAGGAACGCTGTTGCTTGTTTTCTTGGCCAGTGAGCTTCGCCCATCTGGGGCCGAGAGGGGAATTTCGCCCTCGCGGACGGGTGCCGATACAGGATCTGATGACACAGCTGGCGTTTGGATGGGAGGGGAATGCGACCGACTCGAGAGGCATAAATTTCCCATAAAATGGCGCATAGTTCTGCAAGCGCATTTTTTCTCTCCCCCGCGGGCTTTTTCTTTGATTTCTTTTCCCCGGACTATTTGCTCTTCATCTTTATCCTTAGGTCGTGAGGAGGCTAAAATTGCTGATCAAAACATCTCACGTGCCATTTTAACGTGGTAACCATCATGGCTGATCAAGAAAAAACCGAGCTCGAGGCTCTCGAGGTCGTTCGCGAACGTGGCCACGAAGCCGATGCCTTCATCGACGACATGGAGCGCCAACTTCAAGAAGCGGGCGGCCTGAACAAAGGCTTCTTCCAGCTTCAATTCAAGGACCCGCGACACTTTACCTGGCTTCTCGTCGCCTTTGCCAGTATGGGTGGTTTGCTTTCAGGTATCGACCAGAGTACCATCTCTGGAGCAAACCTGTTCCTCCCCAAGGATTTGCATCTGGACACACGCCAGAACAGTCTTGTAAACGCCGGCATGCCGCTCGGTGCGGTTGGTGGTGCGCTCATTTTGTCGCCATGTAACGAGTACTTTGGACGAAAGTGGGCTATCATTATATCTCTTATTCTCTATACCATCGGCGCTGCGCTGGAAGCTGGGTCGATCAACTATGGTAAGTTCTTTTCTTTCTGGTTATTGGAATGACATTTCTAACACATGTAGGTATGATTATCGCATCTCGAGTGATCCTCGGTGTCGGTGTCGGTCTCGAGGGTGGTACTGTGCCCGTCTATGTCGCCGAGACTGTCGAGCGCCGCATTCGTGGAAACCTGGTCTCTCTCTATCAGTTCAACATTGCCCTTGGTGAGGTCCTCGGATATGCTATTGCAGCCATTTTCCTACGGGTCCCTGGTAACTGGCGATACATACTTGGCTCTTCCCTCGTCTTTTCCACTATTATGTTCGCCGGGTAAGTCACTGACCAAACCTCGTATCGCCCGAGGTATGCTAACAACTGCCGCTTTAGAATGCTCTTCCTCCCCGAAAGTCCCCGTTTCCTCATCCACAAGGGCAAGACTCTTGACGCATACAAAGTCTGGAAACGTATCCGCGGCGTCGAAACCGCCGAGGCAAGGGATGAGTTCTTCGTCATGACAGCCTCTGTCCGCCAAGAGGAGAACGAGGTTAACGAGGGCGCCCAGAACAAGAAGTTCCCGTGGATGGATTTCTTCACGTATGTCTCCTCGAAACATTTGATCCTCCCGTCAAATTTGTTCATCGAAGATGGGCCCTAATCAACTCTATAAAGCGTCCCCCGTGCCCGCCGCTCTCTCATCTATGCAAATATCATGATTATCCTCGGCCAGATGACCGGAATTAACGCCATCATGTACTATATGAGCACGCTGATGTCCCAGATCGGGTTCAACGACGAGGAGGCAAACTACATGTCGCTCGTCGGCGGTGGATCCCTTCTCCTGGGTACAATCCCTGCTATCTTCCTCATGGAAAAATTCGGCCGCCGCTTCTGGGCTATTATCACCCTGCCTGGGTTCCTCGCTGGTCTTGTGCTCATTGGCGCGAGTTACCAGGTCGATCTCAAGACGAACCTTGTGACTGTTGAAGGACTGTACCTTACTGGGTTGATCATGTATCAGGGATTCTTTGGCAGTTATGCTTGTTTGACTTGGGGTACGTTTTCACATTCCACTTTACCTAAACAAATATCTAACTGCGCGCAGTTGTCCCCTCGGAGGTCTACCCGACCTACCTGCGGAGCTACGGCATGACCACCTCCGACGCCCTCCTCTTCCTTATGTCCTTCATTGTGACCTACAACTTCAGCGCAATGCAAGACGCAATGGGCAAGACCGGTTTGGCGCTGGGCTTCTACGGTGGTATTGCGGTCGTTGGTGAAATCTACCAGATCTTCTTCATGCCGGAGACGAAGGACAAGACGCTCGAGGAGATTGACGCCGTCTTTGAGCGGCCGACTATGGATATCGTCCGGGAGAACTGGGCCGGCGTGAAGCAGAATTGTGCCGACTTGGCCCGTGGCCGGTGGAAGAAGGTTTTTGTTGAGCAGGGGAAGAGACGATTGAGTGTGCTGGAGGTTAACGAGAAGACCGTGGAGTAGATACATATTTCCCTCCAGTCTGTTAGGATAACTGTATGTCCCTGACATGGTATCTATATGTGATGGGACCGCTGACATGGGCCACAAAGCTAGCGAACCATGTTTCAATCCTATATGCCTTCCAGAACATATACCTCGTGCAACGAGAATTCACTACTATAGAGCCCATTATGCCATAAGCACTCTATTAGACCCAGCCATACACTTCTTCCCGCGCGGAGAACCCACCAGCAGAGTCTAGCTGGAGTCTGAGAGGTCTTGATCGTTCCCCACTCGAATGAACCGGTGTGAGACTTTGGCGTTTGGTTTGAGGGACAACTACAATGGACGTTAGATGAGAGGGGCCACTAAGAGCAGTCCTAGAACTCGTACCTGTTCCAATAGGTTATCGACCCTGTCAAAATCACGTTTGTATTCGAGATAATCCTCATCTTCAGAATCTAAACCGGAAGACTCCACCTCAGAATCGCTGCATGACGGGGTCCAATTGTCGTCAGAGTCTTCTTTTTCATCCTCGTCCTCCGGGTCGTCGTCATCTGAACTCGAATCAGTCCCGCTCTCTTCACTGTCGGTTTCTTCGTCCTGCAGACTCCCCCATTGGTCCGCATCTTGGTAATAATATATGCGATTCGATACCCAGGGACAAAAGTCATCAATCATCCATTTCTCCAACTCGTCGATGATGCATACAAGCTGCGTCGTCGGTTCTTCATGATGCAGGTCACCCCGCCAGATGCATTGCATGTGCTGAGAAGATAGATATGAGTACTTCACCCAACATAGTTTCTGGTGCCAATGAGTAGAGGAAATGAATGGGCGACCTACATATTTGACCCTGATGTACTTCCTGGGTGCCTGCCCACGCAAACCATCAAATCTCTCCAATTTCTTCTTCTCCGATGTCGTGCCCGCAAGCCACAGACGCGCCTTGTGTCCGACCAGAGTCAGAGCGACAACTGGCCGGTCATCAACCTCATCCTCATCCGCAGGACAGTTGACGTGACTGCCCGTGACGAGGTTATGCAACAATGCGAGCGCATTTGCAGCGGCGTTGGCAGCCTGGCAGTATGCTCTAACCCTGTTCGAGCGACTCGCCAGATGATGCTTTGCCTCGAGAATAAAGCCTGGAAAGCACAGTCGGTATCTCACGTCGGCAGGCCCCTTTTCGCCCAGCGTTTTGAGCGGACATGCCACGAGGCCCGCATGGATTTCAAGCCATCGCAAATCACCCAAGAATAGACTGCGCAGATAATCCCTGTCCTGGTGCTTCTTGGCAATCCGCTTCCCTCGCAGGATCGGCAACGATATGTAGAGATCGGGTTTTGGGGAGGTGAGTGCGGGTGCAGAAGACGGAGTGGTGCTCGCCAGGACGTCGCGCGAAGCCTCCCAAATGTCATTTCCTTCCCTGCGAATAGAAGTGTGAGCTGCCCAACAGGAAAGGAACCTGATTCTTTTTTTTAGGGGGTGGTTTCACGTCCAGTCTGAGCCAATGCTTGACTTGTGCGGGTTTGAGAATGTCTGCCCCTTCGAGCTCGCGGGCGCGCGCTTTGATTTCCTTGAAAAGCGTCTCTTTGACCAACTCCATCCAACGCTCCTCTGTCCTGGCGACAATGTCGAGTGCTTTCTTGTTCGCCTCTACGGCTTTGCGCCTAAGCTTCCCCTTGACGATCAGATGCTGTTGCTGTTTGCGATCGGGGATCTCTGCGCGGACACGACCAGTCAGGCTTCGAAATTGGGATCTCCGTAAAGGCTAAGAAAAGGGAAAGCGCAGGAATAATGTCAGTAATGCATCACGCCGACCTCGCTAATACACTGATATCCATACCTCGACCCTATCCTGGGGCGCGAATCGCTGGAAGTCGAGGAGCTGTTCGGCGAGCATCTCGGCCTCGTCACCCAGCACCTCGCCCACCTCTTCTGGCTTCATCACAGACTCGTTGAAGGTGATTCCATTTTTCTCGAGGCTCTCCCTATCGAGAACACGGCGCTGGGCCATTCTTTCCCCGCCTGTTTATGCTGCGGACCGGCCCGTCCGGTGCGTGGACAGGGGGTTGTGTTGGGGGAGGAACAGGATACTCAAAGATGCGAATCTTGAGGGAAGTCGAGAGAACCAGGGGCGAAGCGGGGAAAATCCGTCTCTTGACTGTGCCGCAAAGGCGAAATGCTCGCGTACTAGACGTAAATCGAATAGCGTGCGACTTTTTGTGAGGCCAGGAGTATGATCCCTGCTGCGCCAAGTACGGGCGAGACCGAGAAGCGAGTACACTCAGCCCAGGTAGATATCCATCATCTGCAGCCCCTGAGTGAACTGCAACTGTAGCCGAGACGGGTTGGGGAGAGTAAGAGGAAGATTATCAGGAGATACAACTGTTGGAGGCTTTGCTGTTGCCACCAGGGGACTGTACTAGAGGGCACAGCGTGGGGGGTAGCAGCATCGCCGTGATTCTCGTTGTCGTCCGTCATCTTGAAGTTATTCAAGCCACACTTGGTAAGATAAAGCTACTCAGGCTTTCGGCCCTCTCCTTTTATACCTATCTCGGTTGATTTCGCCCACATGGCTACCCCAAATGGAACCTCGTGGGAAGGGGACTGCCGCTCATCGCCTGACCAGGAAGATGCCCTCGCTGCACGCTAGTGCATCTGTTGGCAAGTCAAACGGCGATGCTTTGCCTAGGAAAAGGAAGCAAAATAGAGAGCTTGGCGACGATATTCCTCGCCAGTCGTTTTCTTTTAACAGTATTTGGAGTAAAAGGTCGGGACTGATCAGATTTGTTCAGCCTTCATTAGCCATCCCCTATTACCTCCCTTCTGTAGATAGGTCTGGCCGAAAATCCAACACCCCCAACTTCCTCAGTAACTTCTCCAACTTCCCCTTTGCCTCATCATCAATCGCCACAACATCTCCTTCCCCTTGCAGAACCTCTAGATACGCCGCCCCAATATCTCGAATCTTCGGAATCAGACTATACCCATTCGCCTCCAGGATCGGCTGCGGTAGGTGGTACAACACCTCGAGCAAATCGCCCACGATACTCTGATGCTCTTCGAGATCATGTCCATGCCCGCCACCGATCTTGTCCTCACCGAAATGCAGCAGTAGGTTCGATCGTACGTATAGGCTTGTGATGAAAATATTCGCGATCTGCACGTCGTGGCCGCGTGTTGCGGTTGGCGGGCGCGACATTCCACCACGCCAGCGGAGTTCGGGAGGGAGAGAGTCGAGCGTTCGGCGGATTCGAAGGAGACCTGTGGCCAACACTTGAGAGGGAGGGTGGTAGAACCGATCCGTCTGGCAGGTGTGCCAGGTGAGAAAGATCGAGAGGAGGTGTGTAAGGCCTGGGACGTAGCTCGCTGTTTCGCCGTCCCACCAGGGAACTTCTTCCGTTTCCAGTGTAGAGAGTATGGATGTGGAGGAGGGTTGGGCGAGGTCGGTGTCTGTAATGACCTGGGGGAGGTATTGCGCTGTTGGTGCGTCGAAGGCGAGACGGCCCATGGGCTGGTGGCCGGTCATGTCTAGAGCGCTGCTCAAGGCTTATCAGTGTCGACACTTCTACCGCGGCGAAAAGGGTAGGAGAGGAGAGGAGAGCGGAGGAGAGGAACCATACATTTGGCAGATGACAAGGAGACAATATAACCTCTTTAGCAGCTCCCTATCCACATTCGACAAGCTATTATCATCGATCTTGAGCGCCATCATCAGCAACCACATCGTCCCCGTCATCGCCTCGCCGAACACTTTCCAGATCCAGGGATCTCCCAAATCCCCACAAGCTGTCGCTGCCGTGCCCAGATTATACTTTGCAATGCACCAGTCCAGGCAATAGGATGATCCATCTGCTGGGAGCAAGTCGTAGGTGACGATGATCTCCTTGCATCGCGCTAGCGTGATGATCGGATGGTACTCGGCAAAGGACTTACGGCGCAGCGTTGCGCATGTTGCCGCGAGGATGCTGATCACGAGGCCGCAGAAGATGCGGTTTGTGTGACGCTCTCCAGAGTGCAGGCGCGCGAGGAACCCGCGCCTGTGTAGGATCGGCGCGAGTGGGTGGATATGTGTGAACCAGTCGTTTAGGACGGTGGTTATTAGATGTAAAGGGGCGAGGAGTGAGAGGATATCCTCATCATCCTCTGCAGAATAAGATGGTAAGCAGGGTAGGGGAGACGTTGTATGTGGAATTGGGAGGAGAGGCCGTTGGTCTGCTATTATGGACTGCGTTCTGATGTGGATTGCGCTGCTCTGAGAGGGCGAGGAGACATTCGCCCCAGGGGAAACCGTTGCAGGTGCTGATTGTACCTGTGGCTGAGTTGTATCAGATGGCCCTGAGATCGCATGCCTGTTGGGAGGCCCCCGTTTCCTGCGCGGCCTCACGTTGGTGCATTCGACCCCTAAGAACTGGCAGCCATCGCAAGTGTCTGAGACGTCTTCTTGCCCGGTGAATCGGCATTTTACCCGTCGTCTGCGGCAAACATCACAGGCGTTCTGGTTACGAGTGTGCTTTACGCGCTGCATCATCCTTCGATTATGACGAGGGAATGTGGAGAAATTCGGGGAAAGATGAGGGAATGTCGGTTAAACCTCGCTTATATACGATGCACTACCCCAGATTCAGTACCAAATGCCCCACATTGCATTTCTTTTTTGGGCGTTCTGGAGTCGACTTACTCCAACATGTCCGTGGGGCCGGATACCGACATACCAGAGTCGTTGCACCACGGATTGGCCCAAGAACCCTGCCGGAACTCGTTTCCTCCGTGAAAGTCTGCTTTGACGCGATCTTTGGAGTCCCATGGGTGATTGCAATCGTCATCTGGGCCTTCCAAGATGCCCTACTAAACATCTCATTAAGAATCTCGTGAAGCACTCCAACACGAATCTCAATACGCTTCTCAGTAGACATCGCATTGAAAACTAGGAAGTCTATTGCCAGGACTTTGGAGTCAATAAAACAGGACCTACGACACCCCCTTGGGGTTGATAGCCAACCGTATGCACATTAACCACACAGTTCTGGGGACAGAGGGCCATGTGCAAGATACAGGTTGAGTCGATTCGGAGAGCGCCGATCATAAAATAACCCCGATCATCACATGTCTACATAGCAGATATCAAAACCAGGAAATAAATTGTAAGAGCAGTCTATCCTAGGTAAGGGAGAGAGTGCAATGAAAGCCTCCTACTTTCCAACCGCCTGCCCATGCTCCTCGTGATACGCCTCCGGTCCGGCCTCCTCCCCCTTGCTGGTTGCGACACCACCAACCCTCGCATCCGGCCCATCGAACAACACCGCAATCTCCTCCAACGTCGGCCCGCGCGTCTCGACAAAATAAAACCAGATAACCACACACTCAACCACCAGGACCGCAATATAAACAAAATAAAATCTCCACTGCAGCGCCTCCAGCCCCAACGGGTTCACATACTGGTTATAGATCCCCGAAAGCGCCGCGACACACATGCACAGCGTCAGCCCCTTGGCGCGGATATTAAACGGCAGGATCTCGACCGTGTACGCGACTGTGAGCCCCGGCCAGGCTGCGCCCGCCGCCCCATAGAAGAGGAAGATCATCGCGAGCACGGCGCGGCCCGCGGCCGCGGACTCGGTCTTGCTGTAGACGGCGGAACAGGCGGTCCATATGGAGAAGGAGATGAGCATGCCGACGCCCGCAAACATAAAGAGTGTCTTGCGGCCGAAGCGGTCGACGAGGAAGGCCGCGGCGAGCGAGACGACCAGGCACCAGATCGTCAAGCCGCCGTTGATCTTGGCCTGCGAGGTCGCGTCGCGGATGCCGATCGTGTTGAGCACCTGGCTGAGGTAGTAGCTTACGAGGCCGTTGCCGCTGCACTGAGAGAAGATTGCGGTGAGGATGATGAGGAGGCACCGTTTGCGGTTCCCCCGTGTACGGACCAGCTCCTTCCAGCCTGTGGATGCGGCTTCTTGTTCGAGGCGGAGCGTCTCGCGGATCTCGGCGAATTCGAATTGCACAAAGGCGTCGTTTTCGTCGCTGTTGCCGTGGTATTTCACCAGCACGCTGCGGGCTTGTTCGAGTTTGCCCTGGCTGATCAGCCATCGCGGGCTTTCGGGGAGGAACCAGATGAAGATGAGTTGGATTGCTGGCATGGCGGCCTGCAGCGCCGTCGGGATCCGCCATTGTAGGTCGCCTCCGAGGTTCTCGAGGGTTCCGAATGCAGACCACGCGGCGACGATTGCACCGAGGTACCAGAGGGTATTGTAGATGGTCGTGATCTTCCCTCGATGATCTGGATGCGCGACCTCCGTGATGAGGAGGGGACAGGCGCCGTTACAGATTCCTGACCCTATGCCAACGAGGATCCTCCCGGCGAGATACATCGGGTCTGGGTTGTGTGTCGGTGGGAAGGTTTGGATGAGTGCCCCGAGGACGATGACGACGCAACCGATGGCGGTTCCGATGCGGCGGCCAAGGCCATCACTCAAGTAGGGGGCGATGAGGAAGACGGCAAAGGTACCGATAGCGGGAAGGGCACCGAAAAGGCCGAGGCGCGAACCCTTAGGGTCGTTGAAGTCTGATACGTAAGTCTTTACACCAAGACAGGGAGAGCGAAAAGGGAGATGGAGGAGCGGGTACACTCAGCCTAGGTATCCATCGTCTGCAGTCCATTGAGCAAACTGGCATCGTAGCCGAGACTCGTCGAGGAAAGGAAGAGGAAGACCATCATAAGATACAACTGCCGGAGGTTCTTCTGTTGCCACCAGGGGGCTGTGCTCGAGGGGACAGCGTGGGAAATGGTATCGACATGAGTCTGTTTTTCGTCCGCCATCTTGAAGTTATTCGACGCTGTCTTGTTGAGATGAAGCTATTCAGGCTCTCATCATCCTTATATACCGATCTCGGTTAATTTCGCCCACATGGTTACCCCAGATTAAACCCCATGGGAAGTTGGCTAGTCCTATTGCCCATCGCCTGACCAGAAAATGCCCTCGCTGCACACTAGTGAATCTGCTGGCGAGTCAAATCTTGAAGATTTGCCAAGTAAAAGGGGGAAGAAGCGATGTTTTGGCGAGGTTTATCCTGGCCAATCGCTTTCCTTGAAGCATTTGGAGTCAAAGGGGTGGGTCTGGATGTAGTCCCCAATAGCTTCACCCAACTATTTAACCTGGGCTCACGATTCGACCATACAGTATAAGTCACAATCTGCTCTGGCTTTAACCGAATCCACTAATTGCGCGGTATTCAACGATCGTCTCCGAGTGCGATGTCAAGCGAAGAAGTGTAGCGCGGTATAAGAGCCCTCATTCCTCACCCCCCAGGCTGACAATAGCACAACCAACTCCCGGAGCAGCAGATTTCCAGTTCTCCCCCTCCATTTCCTTATCAAAATTGAAATCGTACAGTTCCAAAATGTCACCCCCTCACCTCTCCCACACGGAAAACGGCATCCGCCTCATGGTGCACGACAAACCAACCCTCCTCCTCCCCGGCGAACTCCACAACTCCTCCCTCTCCTCACCAAAATACATGTCCACCGTCTGGCCGGCCATGAAAGCACAACACATGAACACGCTCCTGGGCGCCGTAACATGGGAGATGATCGAGCCCGTCGAGGGACGATTCGACTTCGCCTCCCTGACGCAGATCATCCTCGACGCGCGGAAACACGGCATCTATCTCGTCCTGCTGTGGTTCGGGAGCTACAAGAATGGGATCTCGACGTATGCGCCGGGCTGGGTGAAGAGGGACCATAAGCGGTTTTCCCGGGTGAGGGTTTGGGATGCGGAGCGTGGCGGACAGCGGACGATTGAGATGATTTCGCCGCTGTGTCTCGAGGGCGCGCAGGCGGATGCGCGCGCGTTCAAGAGACTTATGGAGCATGTCCGTGAGATCGATGAGGAGCATGGGACGGTGGTTATGGTGCAGGTTGAAAACGAGACGGGCCTCCTTGGGGACTCGCGCGATCGGTCACCGCGGGCTGAAGAAGCGTTCAGGGAGGGTGTGCCGATCGATCTGTTGCGGCATCTCGCCGAGCACGAGAACCTGCATCCCCGCTTCAAGGAGCGCTTTGGCACCCGGTTACCAGACCCCGTATCCCTCTTCGAGAAGTCAGACAAGGTCTGTCATTCCTGGGCCTCAATCTTCGGCCCAGGGACCGCCGCCGACGAAGCCTTCATGGCATACCACATCTCCCGATACGTCGGAACCGTCGCAGCAGCCGGAAAACTCGCCTACAACATCCCACTATACACAAACACCTGGCTAAACTTCGACGACGCCTCCGCCCTCGACCTCACGGGCTACCCGATCGTGGTCGGCGGCGGCGCACGACCAGGCATCTACCCTTCGGGGGGACCCTGCCCCCACGTCAGTGATATCTGGCGATACAATGCAACCCCCGCCGCGCTTGATTTCCTCGCCCCCGATTTGTATTTCCATGACTATGAGCGCGTGTGTGCGGATTATACTTTCCCAGCTGAGAATGCGCTCTTTATCCCCGAGCAGAGGCGTGATGCGCACGGGGCGCGGCGCGTGTGGGTCGCGTATGCGACGTATGGCGCGCTGGGGACGAGTCCGTTTGGTGTCGATACGGGGGCGGACGAGATCGGAAGGGAGTATAAGCTCCTTTCGCAGACGAGCGAGTATTTGTTGAATAGCAAGCCGAGTCAACGGATGGGTTTCTTTTT
The DNA here is from genome assembly GCA_027569055.1 of Aspergillus baeticus. Classification (NCBI taxonomy): domain Eukaryota; kingdom Fungi; phylum Ascomycota; class Eurotiomycetes; order Eurotiales; family Aspergillaceae; genus Aspergillus; species Aspergillus baeticus. The sequence continues at coordinate 108,156 of JAPDEI010000046.1, forward strand.
CGACGAGCTGCCCGAAATAGGGTCGCCAAAGGGGAAGGAGAAGTGGACCAGGAACTTTGGAAATATCGAGGTCATCATCGAGCGGGCGTTTGTATTCGGGAAACCGGGGCCCGGTGGTGGGATGGTGATCCAGCTGGGTGATGAGAGCTCGTATAGGTTTCTTGTTGTCGGCCGTGGGTTTCAAGTCCGGTTTCGGGGACTGGATGAAGATGTTACCTTTACGGGGATCCTGGAGGCGTTCGAGAAGGAGGTTGATGAGGAGACGGGGGAGCTTGTCACGTTGCGTGTGCTCAATGGCGATGAGACGCGGAGTGGGGAGTTTCTGATTATGCCGAACGATGAGCCGGACTACGGGGGGTTCCCCATTGCAGTCACAATCCCGGCTCGTACCTGTATAGCAGAGGTTGAGGCGTATACTCTCTGTGAGGGGTGTTAAGAGGCATATAAAATTCACGCCCATGTTTAAATGGATTAGTACATTTTTCATTCTAGTATACATGAGAGCCCTTTTTTTTTGAGAATCTGTTTGCAACATCATCTTAAAAAGCCATCTGAGGTAGGCGCCTACGAAGGTTCCCCGTTAGTCCCCTGCTCGCCCTTCTCCGCCGCCAACTTCGCGATCAGCCTCGCCACATCTCCCGCCTTGTCCTCAGCCGGCATATGACCCGCACCGGAAATCCACAACCCCCTCGGCGCCCACTTGACCATAAGCTCGGGGTTAATTTCACGGACAAGGACGTTCTTGTAGTCGCGGACCAGCGGGTCCTTATCGCCGAACACAACGGCGACCTCAAACCCCCTCGCTTGCTCCTTGGACCGCCAGAACGTGCGGACGAGTTCGTCCTGCGCGGACAGACGCGCCTGTGTGTTCAGGCTGTCGAAATGCTGTGGGCCGCAGAGTCCCTCGACGAGTTTCCACGCCCAGATGTTGCGCGCGCGATGGAGGAAGACTCTGGGCAGAGAAGGAACTATGTGACTGAAGCGCTGGATGCTGGCTTTTGCCGAGCGAGGAAGCCCCTTGTAGGGTGCGGTGTAGGCGGCGACGTCCGATCGGGATATGCTCGGGTGGATGAAACGCACAACGGCGGATTCGGGGAGGAAGCCCTTGAGCAGGCCGGTCGTGCAGTACCAGATGCGGTTCAGCAGGCGGTAGTGCAGCCCCACGTCGCTGAGACGAGGTGGGAAGAAGGTGTTGAGCAGGAAGACGCTTTCGCAGGCGGTTGTAGGTAGGCGTGGCAGTGTGCAGAGGGCGACGCAGCTGGTCCTGTTAGTATTGCGGTTTTGTATATAAACGAGGATGGCGACTTACCCGCCCCAATCGTGGGCCGCGATGATTGCATCTTCGAGGTTGGTCACTTCGAAGAATTCCATCAATGTGCGAACATGCAGTTCAAAAGTGATGGCCTCAGGGCGAAGAATCTTGTCGCTGCGACCGTGTCCAAGCCAGTCGATCGCATACACCTCATGGCCCTGCTCAAGAAGCGAAGGAAAGACATTCCGCCACATATAACTCCAGGTAGGATTTCCATGCAAGAGCATAATCGGACGATGCGTCTTCCTCCCGTCCTGCAGGATATTACTGTAGCTGGGCTTGAGATGGATATATCGCACGGTCGCACCGCAGACAGTGAACGAGTGCGTATCGTTTGCGTATGGGATATTCTCCATCCAGCCGCGACTGTGCACAGCAATATGGAAAAGCTCATCAGGCTTGAACTGGTACGACCCGTTGAGCTGGGCATAAGCCCGCGAGTCCGAGCGCGTTCTGTGCGACTCGGCACTCTCGACTAATCGGCTCCAGCCGCCGGGATAAATGAGATTGACGATGTTTCGGAGGATTGAGGGGGTAAGTGTGAGTACGAGCTTATTCAGATAGAGGGGGAGAAGCGCTGATAACAGTATAGCGCAGTTGATGGTGAATGAGAGGATGAAGGAGCTCAGATGGCCGGTCACGGTCATGACGGCGGTTGAGACCAGCTCCAGAATGCGGTCGGCAATCTTGATGACTCGGTCCATGGTGATTTGGGCTTTGAAGAAGGGCATTTTAGTGGTGCTGATGATTGAAAGTGTTGATCGAGTGCAGGGGTCTTGTTATACTCGTTTAACGCGCAACTGCATTCATCGTGACATCACCAGCCAGGAACCCACATTTGCAACTGAGCATCACGCAACGACTCCACTGTTCATATGAAAGTTGACCAACAATGACATTATCTACCCAGGACTCATTTAGGCTTTTTAGCCTGAAGCTAAACCTTCTCGTACCCTTTTTTCTGGTCTCTCAGCCAGCCGTGCCCTTGTGGTAAGGCGATTGGGCCACGACAGGCTGGCTCCGTTGCAGAGCCATGTCGATCCAATCAGTCGCTCACTCGAAGCGCGTGATCGTCCCTTTTGTGATTGTTTTACCTCAAGCTCCTGCATAAGCGACATGTAGCTCGTTTCCCGTGCAAAATGGCCTATTTCCTGCCATATATCTATCTCCTCAATCCGCTGGCCCTCTCCCACAACCAAAATATGAGGCCCAAAGATTTGCAGCCGCAATGGTTCAGAAAAACTGCGACCGACCGGATAATTATCCGACACTAAGCCGTCCGTTTTTGTCAATGAAGTCCGAGTACGATGTTATTGTCATCGGCTCTGGCTATGGCGCTGGAGTCGCTGCCAGTCGTATGGCCCGGGCGGGCAAGAGTGTCGCCGTCCTGGAATTGGGGTGGGAGCGAAGACGTACGCACACATACACCCTGGAACATTCAATGTGAATATAAATTGACAACGAAACTCTAGCGGGCTCATTCCCTCACACCCTGCGCCAGAGCCTCCGAGAACTCGCAATCTCAGGAGCACGCACGACCCAGAGCATAGTCGGTAAACTGCCGCTGTCAGGAAAAACCAAGCTGTTTCAGCTGAAGCTGGGAGAGGGCCAGCATGCATTTTGCGCCCATGGTGACTACTCTACGACCAGGTGATTAATTGGAAGCTGACCGGGCATAGGTCTGGGAGGAGGCTCGCTCATCAACGCAGGCGTCTTCCTGGAAGCGACGCAAAGCACGTTCGGAAAGAGCGCGTGGCCAACAGAAATCAGGGAAAATCCTCGACGTATGGAAGAATGTAAGCTAATGTGTAATCCTGGCATTTCTAGAACACGGCTGACGAAATCAGACTATGAGCGCGCAGCTCACATGCTGCAGCCATCGCCATACCCAGGCTCGCGTCCGAACCCTAAGAAGTTGGACCATTTGAACGAGCAAGCGACATTGTTGGGAAGAGAAGCCGCATTTTCGCGTGTCCCTCTAACGACGTTCTTTGAGAGCGTCCGAAACTCCGCTGGGGTCCCCATGCGGTCGAATGCCGGGTCGGGCCACGAGTCGACTGGCCTCAATGATGGGTCAAAGAACTCAGTTGCAGTCACCTACTTGACAGACGCCTGGAACTGGGGCGCTGAGATGTTCTGTGGTTGCGAAGTGCGATACGTCGAGCAAGCCCAAGACGGACGGGGGTACACCGTGTACTTCATGTGGCATGATACAGGACGGGGAGTGTTTGCAGAGGCGGAGACCCAGCTATTCTGGGTCAAAGCAGTAGGTGTCCCTCAAAAGCATTGGTATCCAAGTCTGACATGGAGGTTTAGAAGGAGTTTTGCTTCCTTGGAGCTGGTGCGATGGGAACGGCGGAGATTCTACTTCGGTCAAGGGAGCATGGACTTCCAGTATCGCCGCTTGTTGGGAGGAATATGTCAGGAAATGGGGATATACTGCTTTTCGGTACGCAAAGGCTCAATCCATGTAGCAAGGCTCAGCTCACACGGTTAGGCTATAACGGAACAAAGGATGTGAATGGCGTTTCTGGAGCCTCAAGTAGGCCAGGCCCGACAATCACCGGAATGGTTGACAATCGTCGAAGCGATTCGAGCGACCCTCTTTCCGGATATATCATTGAGGACGGCTGTATTCCCGAAGCATTAGCACCTATTCTCCAAATTATGCTCTGTGCCCAGACTCTCAGGAAGGATATTATCTCCTTTTTGTGGCACCCATACAGGCAAACTTCTAGAACTCTGGCGGCGCTCAAATCTGCGTTGGGTGGCCCGTATACAAGGGGTGGGGCGATGCAGCGGACGGCCACGTACCTTGTCATGTCTCATGATAGCAACGAAATTACACTGACGCTCAAAAGCGACGAACCGCATCTAGAGGCCGGAGCAGAAGGCCGTTCGGACAGCTTGTCCCGTATCATAGGGATCATCAATAAGGGTGTTGAGCTGGCTGGCGGGAAGCTGGGCTTCTCTTACTTTGGTAATACTTCCTCGCCCTCCCGCTTAACATATGGCTCATTGATCTCAGGTCGCAATCGAGAAGGAGTTTCTGTGCACATGTTAGGCGGAGCCAACATGAGTCGCAATGGCACAGGCCGCGAGGGAGTGACGAACCACAGGGCCCAGGTATTCACCGGTCATGGAACCGACGTCCATTCTGGGCTTATTTGCTGCGATGCATCAGTCATACCAACATCTATTGGTGAGGAAAACGGTGAACAATTGTTGAAGGCTTGTCTTACCTGACGCAGGAGTAAATCCGCTGGCCACAATCACCGCTCTCGCCGAGCGGTCTGTCGCACTTATCGCCGAGGAAAGTGGATGCCCGGTTGACTTGGGAACAGGAAATGGCACGCTGGACTGCACGAGCAAGCCGAAAATATGTCACGGACGGAACCACTCGGGATTTTCCAACGAGGAGGAAGAGGCTTATGAATCAACAGGATGGCAGTTTACCGAGGCCCTAGTAGGACACGTTAGTGTACCCTCCAGAGCAGGGTTTCAAGCATCCGAAGCCGAAGGGAAGGGCTCAATGTCAGGTATTCGCATGCTGTTGACGGTTGATATTGGGAAGAGAGCTCGAGGTGTGTACAACTCAACACTTGGTGGTTCTGGATCTAATATAGGATAGGTTTGGGACCCGAGTACAAAGGCGTCGTCACGGGGACTGTATCCTGCCGGGCACTCTCGAAACGGACAATGCGGGTAATCGGTGGGCGGCTCGACTTCTTCCTGCCCGCAGAGGAGGATGCCGATGCAACTGGACTGGTTTATCGGCTAGTGATACTCTCCGTTGAGGGCAAAGAATACGACATCACAGGGTACAAGACACTTGACCGGTCAGCAGCGTGGTCTGTTTCGAGGATGTGGAGGGCAACCACCACTATCAATGCGCAGATTGCGACAGACCATGAAGGTGCCATCGGCGCAGGCGTCGTTCGAGTCGCTCCTTGCTCATTTGCAAGACAGATGAGATCCTTTCGACCGACTGGTGATCTCAGCTTTGTCGCTGTGCGGAGTTTGTTGGTTTTCTTACTCTTCTTTGCGTTCCAGATAATGGTTCTCTTTTTCCATCCCCTCATGCCCCGTCGCCGCCCCTTTAGGACAACGCCGTCATATCCACCTAAAAGATCTGCCACATCGACTAGGAAACTTCTAAGCTCAGACGGCGTTGAATCTTCTATTCAGGTGTACGATCCGGTCTCGACTCCCGGCCAGTCCGATGGCCCTCCTCGCGTCCCCATTCTGTTTCTCCCTGGGATTACGGGAATCCGCCCAGAACATTCCATCTTCGCCCTCCCATATCAACGATGCAACATGGTTGAGTACTTTACTGCTCGTGGCCACCGCTGCTATGCACTCGCTCCCCGTTGGGGTACCGCGACGCAGGTGGTAACGAAGTGCACTGTGTTTGATGTGCGGCTGGACATCGCAGCCGCGCTGGAGCATATATCTGCACACGAATCGCAGAAACCATACGTTATTGCACACTGCCAGGGATCTGTTGCTCTCAATATGGCCTTGCTACAAGGGACTGTCAATCGAGCTCAAGTCATCGGTATCACTGCCAACTCTGTCTTCATGAACCAGGTTTTCGGATACTGGAACGCGGTCAAAGCATATAGTCCCATCCTGATCCGGCTATATGAGCTTCTCGACGGTCGATACTTTCCCATTGCATTCGGCGGGGCTAGGACTCTCTTTCACCGCGCCCTCGATAGCCTTCTCAATTTCTACCCTACTCCCCGTCGCCGGGATCGATGTAGCTCCGCCGCCTGTCACCGTACATCCTTCGCATTCGGGCTCTTATGGAACCACGAGAACATCAATAGATCCACTCATGATAACGTCGATCGTTTCTTCAACGGAACACCCACGAGGCTCCTCGAACATGTCACCCGCATGGGCACACGCGGTGGATGTTTGGATAACGGGTTGCACCCGCTAACGACTGGAAAGAACCTCGAACGGCTTCGTGGTCTCCCAATTCTGTTCGTCTCTGGGGCAGACAACGAGGTATTCGATCCTGAGACAACGCTTCGAGACTACGAGCTCCTTCGCAGGAGATTTGGGGAAAAGCTGTACCGACGGTTCTTGGTGGAAGGGTACGGGCACCTTGATCCCATCGTCGGCAAAAGTGCCGCTGAGGATGTTTACTGGAGGGTGCTCGATCATATTGAGTGGTGCTCCGAACATGCGATGGATGCCAATGGCACAAGATTAATTCGTAGCGAAGCGCAGGGAGATTCCTTCGCCGATGCGAAGCAGTAATATCAGGTTCGTCATAGAGGGAATTTGCAGTAGACGCAGTATCAAGACAGTTTCCACTAATAGCTAGTGTTCCCATTAGATCACTTCATCCATTACTGGTTCTTACCCCGTCTCTCTCTATTGCCCATGCTGTCGCAAATTGTGATCACGCTATGCCCCCACGTATTACAGGTTACGGCTATTTTCTCGAGCTGTTGGATCATCTCCCGGAGGCGATCCTTAAGGCGAATTAATAGAGACTTGTTCCGAAGATTTGGGATATCAAGGCGGCATGTTTGCAGTAAATATATACGAGCTGAGGGTATGAATACCTAGTCTTCTCTGACCGTAGGATCCCACGCGCACGGCTCGTACTTGTCGGTAGTCAGCTTAGCCACGTCCTCCTCGGTCAGCTCAAAGTCGAAGACATCCGCATTTTCCTTGATGCGCGAGGGCGTTACAGACTTGGGGAGCGGGACGAATCCCTACCAACATATTAGCAACGTCGCCTCCCAGATACATAACAAAAAGGGGGCATAAACATACCTTCTGCAAACTCCACCTGATCAGCACCTGCGCAGCAGTCTTCCCATATTTCTTGCTCAACTCCTTGAGCACGGGCTCGTCTCCTCTCTGACTGCGCACAAGCGGAGAATACGCCTGAACAACGACGCCGCGCTTCTTCAGCCACGCCACCAGATCCGCTCTCCCGAGCCACGGGTGCAGCTCGTACTGTCCGACGTCGATCTGCCCGCCGCCACCCGACTTGATGTACTCCTCGAGCTCCTCGAGGTGGTGGATCCCGTAGTTGGACACGCCGATCGAGCGCGTCTTCCCTGCTTTTTGCGCTTCGACAAGAGCGCGCCAAGAGCCTAGTCGGCCTTCCTTGCCGCCGTAAGGGGCGTGGATGAGGATCCTGTGAGGAGGGGGGAATTGTAGGTAAGCATGCTTAGAAATCCAAATGCAATACCACCATAATGCAAGGAGGATGCGGGGCAATTCGAGGCCGAAGTAGTTGGTTAGTGAGGTTATATGCTTACAAATCAAAATAATCCGTGTTCGCCTTCCTCAGACTATCGTCAATGCTCTGCTTCGACGCCTCGTAGCCCATGGCTGGGGGCGGGATCTTGGTGGTGAGGAAGACATCGGAGCGCGCGAGACCAGCACCGGCGATTGCGGCGGTCACTTCTTTCTCGTTCTTGTAGGCCGCAGCCGAGTCGATCTGCACCGAATGTTAGTGTCGCTTTCGGGTGTTTGGGGATGAGACTGGTGAGTATTCACGTGTCTGTATCCGAGCTTCAGCGCTTCGATGGTGACCTGTTCGGCGACGTCTGTTGGACTGTACGACTGTTAGTCAACGTCAAATGTCGTTGAGATTAGAGAACGCACGTTTGGTAGACCTGAGTTGTTCATGTTAGCTTATCTGAAGGTGTTATGTGAGCGGCACAATGACGTACCCCGTATCCGAGCACTGGGATCTGGTACCCCGAGAGGAGCTTCTGCGTCGAATTGATGGTGAGCTTTGCTGCCATTGTGTACTTGAGATTTGTTTACAGAAGTGAATTGAGATTGATTCATAGGGAAAGAGAAGGAGATGTATGAGATTAAATACCTGCACTCGCTCCTCCCCGACTTGTCCGAAATGCCTAACGCCGGACCCCACTTTCGTCATCGATCGGTCTGGATTGTCCCCGTCCTCCGACATATTCATGAATCTATTCTACATTCCTTCTAGCATGCGTGTTTTCTAAAGTACCAAGGCCTATCGACGCCGGTGGTCGGCCCAAATTCCCTCCTGCCGTGGTTTCACGCAGAATCCTGCCTCTTAGCGAAACGATGGGACGACCACGAGATCAGGCGGCCGCGGTTATTCATCCTTCGTCAGCGTTAGTCAGCGAAACATCCTCTACAGTACAGAGAGCCAAACACAAAGATAGATCCCTACCCAGCTGTATCGCCAGAACTAACCGGGTCCAGATCCGCCAATGCAACCCCCATGCGGGCAGCAAGATCGGTCCGTCGGCCCTAATAATCGCTTAATTATTCTTTTTTTTTTTTTTTTACCGTGGACTAGTATGGTGCAGAGCAAAGTCATGTATAGGCTAAAGGAATTATAGCATAGCTTATCGTCTTCAAGAAACCGTGTCATGCGATGGGCGACCGTTTCTCCACCCAGATGCGAGCAGGTCTCCCAATTGCAGGATCTATACTAGCGTCCTGGCCCAGGGTCTGTCTGGCCTGTGTGCCAATTATCGGATAGGGGCATGGTTTGTGGTGAAAATAGGAAGAAAGATGCAATATACCGCTGTAAACAAAAGGGTATGTTGTTAGTCTATATCTGGAGGACAAGTTCCTTTTGTTATAGGGGCTAGTTAATGCATTGGCTGGCATATATATGGAGTCTATATAGAAGAGCAATAGCCGGGTGCATAGCCAGGCGACCCATGCGGGTGTATAACGTGCCCTGCGTCGAGTAAAGCCATGGCTTTGGACACAGGGCCGACATAGATATATATCAGATGTCGTATTTCTACTGGTACCCCATACCCGCAAGGTTATATTTGTATATTCATGGGCGAAATGGAGATGAACGAGATACCGGACCCACCTTCTAATCGAAAATAACCACGCGTTACATCCCATTTACCTTAATATCTATACCATGTACTTCACCCAATACGGCAGTACGTGCAATTTTCTTCCGCGCAACATGCATCGTCGGGCCCGAATAGCTGACGCAGTCATACACCTGCCCCCTCTGCCACGTCGTGACGGGATAACACTCAATCTCCGTGCCGGCCGCTTTATTGACTACAGGGTCCTGCAGAACCCGGGCAAAAGTAAGGTGCTGGCACTCTGCAACACCCTCAGACAGCCGGTCGAAGCGGGCACTCTCCAGCCGGGGAAATCGGTTGCGCACACCGAGCGACTCGTGGATTGTCAACCAGGATCCCCGCGTCAGATGTATCCCGCTAAGAAGCGAGTTGCGCAGGGTCGTCGAGTGGCGAAGCAAAAAGGGCGCGAGCAGCGCACCGTCAATACAAAACGCATTCTGCAGGGTCAGACCCTCCAGCTGGAAGGGCCACTCACTGGCAAACAAGCCGTCCAAAATATCGGAGACGCGCAGCAAGTTCATGTACCTATCGAACGTCAGCGAGAGATCGCGCAGCCCGGATTTGGGCGCAGGAACGCGATGCAGCAGCTTGTTGCACTCGATGCACAGCAATTGTAGATCGGACTAGATCTTGGGGCACCCAGCGTGTCCTACAGGGTCAAGCTTGGGGATCGGGGCTAGGTCGTAGTGCGACTGGTCATTGCTGATGAAGTGGAATTCTTTCACTTTTCTTTTCACGTCGGTCAGTGCGGGCAGGGCCATAGCGACCGCATTCGCAATAGTTAGTCGGTGTATACGTCGGTTGGCGCCGACGGCTTCCCTGCTCTGCGAAAACCAGAAAGACCGGCAGTTCGGCAGCCGCCAGATGATCTCCTGCAGCCACCGCGATCCGGCCTGCGGAAGCATTAGTTGGCCGTAGGCATCAAAGGCCCAGGGTATGGATGCGTGGCCGAGAGTCCGCCGGTGCTCGTGGTTGTACGGGGTGATGAGTAGGGTCTTCACGTGCGGCGCCTTAAACTCGTTCCGGATGGTCCCGTCAAGGCGATTGAGGGAGCGGAGTGAGAAATCGGTGCTTGTAATGTTGAATGCCAGTTTGTAGTAGCAATTCGTGGTGGCTGGGTAGATGCGCCTGCAGGCTAGACGGCAAGAGGCCAAGGAGGCCAAGTCGAGGTACGAGCAAATGACCTCCAGCAGCTCGACCGGGAGGTCACAGGCAATCCTGAAGGTTGAGAGTATAGCCTCGAGAGAAGGATCGCTTAGATACATATTCAGGTCTTCTAATAGCTCCAGTCCGCTAGTGGGTAAACTCTGCAGTTCAACTGTAGAACTCATGGTGTTAGTAATATCTGTGAATACTTAAGATAATTTCGACACAGAAGACTCGAAATAGATTTCCCCTCAATAGACATCTCCGGCACAAACAAGAATTTATACCTCACTGGGCCTGGAGACAAAGCCATCCAGTCAGTTGGCCTTAGACAAAGACGGGACGTTGCCAACATGTGGTACGTTTCAACACTAAATGGACTATGTTATACCTTCTCTGTGTGTAGAACAAGTACTTCTGCGCAGGAAACAAACTACGCGTCGGCCCGTCGTCAAAGAAGATATCCGCAGTGAATGACATGGACTTGGTCCCTGCGACATGGATTTTTAGGGTAGAGGAGTCGTAAGTTAAACCATAAGTGTTCCGCAGTGGACCCCAGGTGCGGTCGTCCGTGTAGTATCCGACAAGAAATTTCGAGTACCAGTATATCAATCTATCTAAGCCCACAAACCGCCCCAACTCCGAGTAATCAAATCCACCCCAAGCCCTGTATATCCCAACTGAACCCAATCTTCCCTCCTCCTTTCTATCTCAACGGTACACCCTCAAAATCCCCCCGGGCCATATACCCCCCCTTTCCATCACGAATCACATAACACGGATGCCACAGATTCATCACAACCATAACAACACACATCGGCAGGGTATCAAAGATATAAATAAACGCCTCATGCGTCATGAGAAAGCCGCCATACCCGTCGATGAACTCGACGAGTCGGAACACCGACCGGATCAGGATCAGCGCGCTGACGATGTACAGCGCCAGCAGGAGTGTCACCCAGTTTTTGGCGAGGATGTTGCTTCGCCGCCAGTGGTGTGTTCCTCCTGCCTCGCACGAGAGAGCTGTGGGAGATTTGGTGATCCGCATGTGGAAGAGGATGCTGGTGAGTAGGAAGAAGGTGAAGAAGAGGACTTGGATTATCAGTGCGACGATCGTCAGGTTTTCGCCGAGCTTTCGTGTGTCAGGGTCGTCACCGGCCATGAGGCCTCCAGCTGTATTGAGTCAGTCAGTTAGGAATTCAAAGGCGATGAGAAAGGCAGGATGGGGGTTGTTCGCGTACCGCCGCATTGCATGAGGAAGGAGACGACGTCGCCGGCGACGAAGATCTTGGTCATCCACGTTACACGCACGAGGCTGTGGTGCTCTGCACTTAGGAAGACGATTAGCCGTCCAAGAACCATATATATCGAGGCTGCGTAGAGAGCGGGCGCGAGGAGGATGAGGACGGTTTGCATTGCGTAGAGAGCAGTCGAGTCTGTGTGGCCATTGCTGAGGCACCGCACGACGTAGCCGATGATTTGAACTAAAAAGTTAGCGAGGCAGCCGCCATCTTCCTCAGGGGATTCACGTACAGATACCGCCGATGAAGAAGGGTATAAAGTAGAAGGCTTTTGCTCGGAAGAGTTGCCAGCCGTGGTACGCAGTCGTTGCGCCGAAGAGGAGGATAAAGATGACTCCAGCGGGGATGGACGGCTCGTAGCCATAGATATTGTTCGGGTCGTCAGAGGCCATCTCGTGCGTTGAATGAAGACTTGTGGTGAGTTTACTACCCAAGATACAGAAGCAACCGATGTCACACCCTATATATAACCAGCTCGAGTTTACTTGATTGTTTACACAATCCCCATCATTATCAAGCACAGCCCCTCCAAGCCGCCATCTCACTGCCTAAGTCAATCGGGCCAATCGCTTCCTGCGCGCGTTCGCTCTCGTTTTCGCTTCCTTTAGCGTGCTCCACTCCAGCTGCGTGTCTCGTATTCCCGTTTTCGCCGAGCGAGCTTAGCATTGGCCGGCGGGCGTCTCTCAGACCCTGGCCTGTCTCAGACATTGTCATCTCGGGTTCGGATTATCATCTCGGGTTCGGATCTGCCCCTGAATTATGCATCCTGTCGTCCGTTGGCGCCGGCAATGCCACCGATGGGAGATCTGAATGCTGTTGCCTTGGTCTAGGCTCTGCTTGCTATGTATCGTTCTCGCGAGTTAAAAATAAGCTCGCTGCTGCAAAGTTCGTATCTCATGGCAAGTGCCGTTCAATGTCATTGGCTCTGATCAAATTAACTTGCTAACCTTATCAACCTATTCGGTGATGCCCGTTTCGAGTCACCCCTTCTCATGAACCCACTTCATGATGTAAAGCCAGTCAGCATGATGCGCATACCAGCTGCCCGCCTGTTGATTCGCATCCATACAATCAAGGCCGTCGTCGTGCCAACAAAATCTCACCTTGCAATCCCCCTAACCCTCGCCATCCCGCTTGGCGGCGTTAAGAGAAAAATGACGCCTACACCGAATCACTCTCCTTCCCAGCCCTCTCCCCCTCTCTAAGCGCATCCCACAAACCCGGAAACTCCTTAAATTTCAACACATCACGCAGTTTAAACCCCGTAATGACCCCCTGCACCATCTGACCGCGGTCAACAAGCCACTGCGCGATGGTCAGCCTATTCTGATCGAGCGCCAGACCCTTCCGGCCATAAAACGTGCCCCTGTCGAGTGCAAGATGCAACGCCGTTGGTCCCTGCGATGGCGTGTCGAAGTATTGCTGTTCGCAATAGGTGCTCGCGGTGATGTCCGCACCCTTGTCCAGTAAGATCTTCACCAGCTGTGCGTTTCCGGCCATCACGGCCAGATGGAGAGGTTGGCCCGGCCATGGGTTGCCTTGGTATATACCCGATGGTTTGTAGTTGGCATCGTTCCACTGAATAGCTGCGGTGTGGATGTCGGATCCTGCCCCAATCAGAGTTACGGCGATATCGGTGTGGCCGGTGTAGCAAGCATTGTGCAATGCGTTCCATCCGAAGTTGTCGGTTTCGGAGATGTTTGCGCCATGTGACAGAATTGTGGATAGCAGCTCGCGGCGCCCTCTGTACGCAGCGTCGCAGATAATAGGGATTTTTTTCCAGCCGTTCGATATTTTCGTGTTTGGATCCATTCCATAAGTGAGGAGGTGGTCCACCATTTCGACGTTATTGTCGTTGGCGGCGCATTGTAGCACACCCCAGCCGATTTTGTTCGGTTTCTTCAACTCTTCCAGCCAGAATGACTTGTTGGAAGTGGCCTCATTCCGATTGGCTTCGGGTGGCCCGTCTGCTACTAGCGGGAGAAGCGCCTTGAGTGCCAGAGTCTCATTTGCAAACCCTGCGCAGTGAAGAGCAAGTGAGCCGTTCTCATCCGGTATGTCTGCCCTAGCACCGCATGATATCAGTGCCTCTATGAGGGGAGTATTGCCAGACTCTGCCGCCAGATGTAATAACGTGCGTCCCCCGCTATTTACTCTATCCAGAGCATCCGCTCTCCGCAGTGACACACAGACACGGATAATATTGTTCGCAGATTTATGTGCAGTGTCTGGCAGGTACCTTGACCAATGATGCTCGTTGTTGGCCTCGGTGGCGCATTCTAACAGATAGTGAACTACCTGCTCACCCCCATACAGTACTGCTGTAAGGATAGGATCAAAGTTTTCCTTTGAAGGACCAAGAACATCAGCGCCCAGTTCGACAAATTCTTGTACAGCCTTCAACGGGAGAGTGTTCCCCGCCCCTGCAATGAGTTTTGTCAGTGGCGTATCTTCTTCCTCTTCCCGATGGTCGATCTTTGCTCCAGCGCCCACCACCTTTCGCAATATATCGGCGAAGCGAGCATAGACATCACCGGGAGTCTCTACAGCCGTGGCTTTCTTCATCAGCTTTGGTACCAGTACGGAAACCAATGACTCTGGTGGGATCACTCCGTGGTCAAGGAGGAGATCGACCATCGCCACATCAAACTCTTCCGCAGCTGCCGCCAGTACAGGTGCTAGGTCAAGGTCCTTGGGAATCGCAGCCCCAAACTCATAAAACAGGCGGGCCACCCTCCATCGCCCATTCTTAAGCGCGATATACAAAGGCGTGCGACCCCTTGCCAATTCTTCATCCGACGGCTGGCTTTTATCTCCCAAGTCAACACCGCTTCTCCGGACCCCCTGTCGGCCGATCGCCGCCACGTTCAGTCGCTTCTGAGCTATATCATGGGTGTCCCGTCCGAGTACGAGGTCAATAACTTCTTGGAGATCGGTATTCGCAACATACTTATCTTGGCACGTTGCAAGAATATGGATAGGCATGCGACCATCTCGCTCGGTGCTGTCTAAAGAGCAGCCAGCCTCAATCAACAACCTGATCAGCTCCGTATGGGGTCGCATAACCGCGTAATGCAGGGCAGTCATCCCTGACGCATCCTGCGCCCGAGCGTCCGCCCCGCGAGAGAGTAGAAGACTGGCGATTCTTACGGCAAGACCTGGGTTGGGGTTGAAAAAAGTGAACCCGCACGCCTGTATCAGCGGTGTTGAGCCATCCAGCGTGTTGAACATACCACGTCTCCATAAGTTTGTCGCTTTGACTTTGTCTCGCATGGGCTGATTGATGTCAGCGCCGCCATCAACGAGCGCCGTAATCGTGTCAGTAAACCCATTGAGAACAGCCTCGTGTAGTGCGGTCCGGCCAAACCCATCATACGTGCTCGGGTCGGCACCAGCCTTCAACAAGCATTGAACGAAGCGAGGATCCTCCCGGCAGGCAGCGATCTGCAGTGCGTTCCCATAATCCACATCGGCGCCTCCTTGAATCAGCAACTCGACCGACGACAGTTGTTCATCCCGGATCGCCGATAGGAGCAGGACGGACTTCCATGTCACTGGATCCTCCATGGCCCCACCGGGCTCATTCACGGGCCGTGTAGTAAATCTAGGGATAACGGATTCCCGGCCGTTGATCCCTTCACTCTTGGTAATCGTTCTCCAGGGGTTGACAGACACCGGAGCGTCGAATCCCGAGAAGGACCAGATCGAATTGAATTGCGCGTCGCCTACCTCGCCGTTGGGTGCTTGAACGTGTTGGACCAATAGGTCGAAAATATCGGCATCATTGCTGTCTGATGCGATGTCAAGGGGAAATACACTTTCGTCATAGGCTTCGGCCTCTTCAATACTCATCTGATAGAACTTGTGGTCTAGCTTAGATTGTGCATGATGCTCAAGGAGCAACTTAACGCAGGCAGAGTGCCCACTCGAGACTGCCCAATGAAGTGCCGTCCAGCCAAAGGTGCTTCTTGTGAGGTGATTTGCACCGTGGTTTAGCAACAGTTGAACAATCTCTGGGTTGCCCCTGAACGCAGCCCAGAACAGCGGAGTCCACCCTTGGATATCTTGTGCATTAGCATCCGCACCGTTGGCCAACAGGAATGCAGCCATTGCCAGATGATCTCGGGAACACGCCCAGTGAAGGGAAGTCCACTTGTGAGAGTCAAGACTTGAGGCCGTCTCTCCAGCATTCAAGAGTGCCGCCGCGGTATGGGGCAAACCCCAGTACGCAGCAACATGGAGTGCTTGTTCATCGGTCGGCATGGACTGGAAAATGTCCTCTGCGAGGGACTCAGTGGAAAGTCCTTCCTTATATTGAAGCACTTGGAATGCACTATTCCGTAGTCCGTGGTCGCAGAGCAGTTTGAGAATCAGCTGCTCCAACTCCTTCTCGTCCTCCGCGCCCGAAATGTGGCGGCCCCAGTACTTTGTAGCATATCCAAGAAAATGTAGCTCGTTAAGTCGGTTCGATAACTCGGCGGCACTAATGCACGGCCTGGACGTGTGCTTCATAGTCAAGTACTGCAAGCAGGTACGCGCCATATCGATGTTCGTACCATTCGCTGGTATAATCTCGGAGTTGAAGAACTCATATGCTGTTGTGTGGACAAGACCAACGGTTTTGTCGGTCTGGTCAACCACCACGAGTCCGAGACACGATCGAAGGAGGATATCGGGATTTGGTCGGTTGTTCAAGTCTAGCTCGTCCTCATCTTCCACGGCGAATGCACAAAGGACCTCTGCTAACTTGAGACGCCTACTAGCGTATGTAACCCAGCCCAGCAACCGTCGAGCTAAAACACTTCGTGATTTCGACTGGGCGTCGATACGCGCCATTGTTGCCTGAAATGCCTGCTGAAGGGTGGGTTGTGGTTTGGCTATCGTCTTGCGAATCTGGTTGATCGACGATAGCTCCAGCACGTCGTCCAGCATTAGCCTCGCCAGGAGGAAGCTATAAATCATTAGTCCGAATGGATGTTCCGGCCAGTCCCTGAATACATACAGATTACCCGATTTCGATACAATATCGTCGATCAGACTGGGCTCGTCTTCGATTTCATCGGAAAAGTCGCTATCACGAAACCGCGTTTCCACATACAGTTTCAAGTCGTCTGGATTCGATGCAATTTCAAGATGCGTAGCCAATTTCATTTTCTTGCGGATATGAGGCAAATCGCGGCTGGTCACTAGAACGTGGATCCCAGCTGATACGAAACTCGAAAGATGAGAAAGAATCGGGATCGGATCCTTCAGCTCGTCCAACGCGTCGAGAACAAGGTAGACTGGCTGTGATGACCCGGCGAGCGAAATGAGCTGGGCCACCTCATTCGTATTTTGCAGTTTACCAGGGTCAGTGCATGCTTCTTTCAGCGCAGCTAACATCTCCGAATTGCCCTGTTCGATTATTTGTCGAAGGATATCGTGCAGGATACTCAGGTTGCTCTGCTGGTCCTGCGAGGAGAAGTCGCAAAAGAAGGAAACGACTGGAGAGTCGGCAGGGACCCTGCTCTTGTGCAGCTGGTCAATAAGGAGCGATGCAAGGCAGCTTTTCCCGACACCTGGAGGTCCGTAGCACCACAAGAAGTCCGATTGTCTCTTAACCCACTCTTGAACTACATCTTGTTCGGGAAACCAGGCCCCAGTTCCGGGGAAAGACGACGGTCGCTGTCGCACAGCAGCATTTGACGAGGGCAACCGTGCAAGAAGGGTACTGCGATCCTGTTCTTGATTAAGAAGCGAAACTTTTCTATACGTCGCATTCCCCGTTATCAAAACACACGAGGCGAGGAAATCAGCGAAGAGCGACCGATATTTGTGCAGCATGTCGATGTGCACCCTCCACTCCTTCTCGTGGAACGGCTGCAGAAACCGCGATCTCCGCTTCTGCAGGTCATACTGGAGGCTCGACAGCGCCTTGTAACACTCCATCAATGAGTCATCGCTCAGTGAGGGCGGTCGCTCCGGGAGTAGGTCGGTGGTCTCTGTGTCGTGGATGGATTGCTCGACGCGGAAGAGGACTTCCATCAGCGCGGAGACCTCTTGCAAGTACTGCTTCTGCGTTTTCGGGGCATTTTTCACGTCGCGGGCGTAGCTGTAGCTGAGTTGGGCGATTTCCGTCGCGAGTTGAAGGACTGCTGCGATGTTGACTGCGACGCCCAGCGCTTCGGCCATTGTTGTGGGGATTCTTCAGGCAACCCCGCGTGGATACATGTACTGTGGTTTGGGTTGAGCTTGGCGGTCATCGTCGGGAGTGACGGCCCTTCTTTATACAGTAGGAGCATTCTTCTTTGAAGAGGCCTGGCTCCGCTCAGCCATGAGGGTCTTGAGCGATGACCATTGGCGGTGGCGTAAGCTGCCGGTTACTATTTTGAGGGGCAGGCTGCACCTTCATGAGGCTGTGCTAAGCTGGAGAGAGCCACTTCAGCCGCTCACGTGAGGGAAGGAGCAAGCAAACACCCCCTTTGGGAGCTTTGTTGATTGCGCCATGTTGAGGAGTGGTCTGCAGCTGGAATCTGCGGGTAAAATGCTTGAAAATGCGGGAGGAGAAAGGAAGAAAGGACGAAGCGAAGAAGACTTAGGTGTTCGAGGCTCTCTACGAGGAAGCTGCGGGAGGTATCAGGCGGAGAGTACGTGGTCCGACAGAGACCGTTGTTAAAGCAGAGCTTGGAATCCCAATAAACATCATTAGCATTACAACATGCCTTCAAATACATTTCTTTTATGTGATTTTTCGTGTAATTCAGTGCTTTTGTTGCGTGAAAGATCTGTTTTCGGTTCCCTCAACTCTATATGAAATTAGAGGTTGAATGTATATATATTTACCGAATTCCAGGAGAGCATTTATTAATCGAGTCAATAATCAGCGAAAACCTACACAAGGGCTAAGGAATCCAGTTTTCCTTATTTAATAACGGGATAAGAGTCTTCGGATTTAGGACACGGCTCTACATGAATACCAGAGGGTAAAGCATATCAATTGGAGAATAAGTTCATCAATTTTCTTGTCCGCTGCTAAAACACTAACTATACGCTTCTCAAAGGAGCATCGTCTATAATGCGAAAACGCAAGTCCATACTATAATATACACCCCACATCCTAGGCTAATCCTTACTTATGTACGTAGCCTACTCCTCCTTCTCCAACCGCACCCTCCACGCAACAGGCGTCACCCCCTCAACACTCCCATCATCACCAAGATCAAACACAAACTCCGCCAGCGCCCGGTTCGCATACGTCTGCCCATCAACCAAGAGCCAATCATTGACATCGTACACATCGGTAATCAGCTTCGAGTTATCGCCCGGTCGCGGTGGCGGGTTAGTCGGCGGCGTCGCAGCCCGGAAGGCAATCTTGTCCTTCGACACAATCGCCGGACGCAGTCTGTACGGGTTGTTCACATTATTGGATAGAAGCCCCGGCAGCAGGGGGGATAGATCTGTCCCGTTGCTGATCCAGTTTGTGATGACTAGCCCGGGGGCAGCGGGTGTTCCGGCCGCCGCGAAGGTGATTGTGCTGTTGAGGTTGGCGTCCGTGGATGTGTACGTACCCGCGTATTTCTCATCGAGTTCCTTCGCTGCTTGCTTGTTCAGCGCGGGGAGGAGCGTATCGATGATCGCCTGGATGAGCTCCAGCGTCCACCCAGAGCGATGGTCGTCCGAGCTCGCACTAAGCACACTGAATCCCACGTCAAAGTCTGGCAGAAACGCCGAGATGGCGCCGTAGTAGCCCGAGTCGCCGAGCTTGGTGTAGATGTCCGTGACGATCCCAGACTTCGGGTCCGTGTAGCGGTAGATCTCCCAGGGTGCGCCCGAGGAGTAGTGCAGGCTGGCGGAGTGGGTGAGCGGCTTCATCCAGCGGCGGGTTTGGAGTGGGGTCAGGAGCGTCGAGTTTAGGATGCCGACGCCGAATTTCGTCAGGTCGTTGAGCGTCGAGTAGATCCCTCCTGATGGGGTTGAGAGGCCGTTGTCGAGTGCGAAGCCTCCCTCGAGGGCGCCGGCGACTACGAAGCGCGATGATTCGGACTGCGGTGGGTACTGCGAGTAGGATGAGTCGAGGCCGAGCGGGTCGAAGATGGCGTCCTGGTAGACTTGGTTTAATGATTTGCCGGTGAGATTGGCGATAGCCAGACCGAGGAGCGTTAGCCCGTTGTTCGAGTAGGCCGGGCTGCCCCAGGGAAGGAAGATGGGCGGGTTGCTGGCGACACCCTCGTAGTATCCTTCTGGCGAGCAGGTTCCCTCCAGGTTTGAGCAGGGAGACAGAATCGTGGGCTCGGTGAGATCCACGATGGGAAGGCCATATGTAGCTGGATCATATCCAGTAGGCACCGTGGTGTTCAGAGCGATAGCCGCTGCATATCCGAGAATGAGATCTTCGGTCCAGGGCTGGCCGTAGTGCGAGACGCCGGAAAGCTGGGCAGCAAGGGCACGGGGTGTAATGGCATCCCATTGCGGGTCGTAGATCGGGTCGACAGTGCCAGAGTTCTCGCGGAGAGACTCTGCGAGGGTGGGGGAGAGTTCTGAGAGAGGCCGTTCCCAGTCTGCAGCATCTAGCTCGACGAGAGCCGCAAGAACAGTGAATAGTTTAGACACACTGGCGACGCGGTAGATGCTGTCGGCATCTACTTTGTTGGTACCGTTGGTCGCGTTTTGAACCTCAGGAGCTGTGTAGTGGTACTGCAGATCACTAGCACCAGCATCATGAGGCGAGAACAGTCCAATCGAGAAAGTGAGGTCCTTGAGGTTAGATAGTGTAGTGTTGGACCGGGTGTGCAGACTTCGCTCCAATTTTGTCGTCAGGTTCTTCCAACCAGTAGCAACGGCACTGTCACTACTACTCAGGTCCTTTGGAGGCGGATATGTAGGAGCAAGAAAGTTGGCGATGGCGCCAGGAAGGCATAACGATGCCAAAGCAAGAGAAGCATGTGTCCGCATGGTGAATATGTTGAAAGCTCGAAGCTTGTCGTTATGGCCAAGTCAAACCCGGGTGAACTCCAGATCTTATAGCCAGCACACAAGGAGGCAGTGACGAGCGCCGCGTACAGATGCATGGCAACGGCATGGCGCGATGCAGCTATGCATCTCGCCAACAGCCGATCGTTCCTGGGACGTCGCCGCATTGGCATGTTTCTGGGATTTCGTCCGAAGCCGCTAAACTGCATGTGTGACAATTTCCGGGGCGGTGCTTGACATCAATGCCGCATCGTTGTTGTTGCTGGTGAGCGTTGACCTCATCGGGCTGGACCTTTCGTGAATGGGGTCATTTCATTGGATAGCGCTGGATATTGCCCAAATGGGTTTAGTGCTGGGGCTGCAGATTGTCCTTCACAGCCCTGCGCCCCAGCGGATGTTTCTTGCCAGATCGCCCCCACCTCGTCATCTCTCAAGACGGATCGGCGCGCGGTGCTGGCCATCACTCTTATACACTGACGAGCATGCATACATAAGAAATATAGAAAAAGGGGGGGGGGGGGGGGGGGGGTTAGCGCAAGGTTCCTCTTGGAAGGCAGCTTCGATATTGGGGAGCATCTCTGTTTCAGAGCTCTGTCCTCTGAAACACGCAAAGACAATGAAAGCTCTTGTTGTTGTTCCTCTGTCCGCCCCTAGTTTGCATTCCGAAGGCTCTTCAACCGATAACAGGTCATTGTCCTCTGGCCTCCCCAAGATAGAAGTTGTTCATATCTCTTGACGTTTAAGGACTGACACTTGCATTCATTCCAGTCGGCAATCAACCATAAAGTAATACTTCCAATATCACGAAAACAACTAATTAAACTGCAAGATTGAAACCAAGCAAGGCCTCAACGGGAACAAAACAAACAAGAACTGAATACACCCTCGCCCCAGAGCCTTGATCAACCAAGGGACAACCCCCCCAGCCTCCTGCATGCTACTCTCCGTATCAGCCAGGCACCAAAACAAGGTGATGGCCATGATAAGCGCCATAAGAATCACATCCAATGTGTAAGTCGACCACTCATGCGTGATCAGATACCCATGATTCCCTTGACTGTACTCGACAACCCGATACACATTGCGGACCGTGGCAAGCAGACTACACACATAGACGCTCGACAGCATCACCTGCAGATGCAAGGCCGGGGGTACTTTATCCTCAAACCGCCGCGCCGGGACCCGGCCGTGAAAGGCCCCCGCGCACAGCGCAAACACAGCGAAGACGCCGAGATGGAGCCCCTGACCGGCAAGGATGATATCCTGTGCGCCTGACCTGACCGGGTGTATCGGCGATGACGAAGCTTGCCGCGCTGACCGTCTGTACGAGGAAGCAGAGGATGTCGTCTGTGACGAATATCAAAGCTAGCGTCGCCCGGGCCCTGCTCGCGTTAGCGCACGAAGCGCGAATGCCGAAGAAGCGGCGCAATCGCGATCATCGATCGCCCTCTAGGAGTTTGAGCTGTTGCACCACTGGATCATCGAAGTCGCGGACTCATTCGACATCAGCCCAGGTTTCCATCCAGTGTGGCGCAACCAGACTATAACGGTCGCAACGCGATATGAGTTCTTCATGCACATGATCCTGATCTTATCCGCTCTCCACCTGGCGCTCACCCGCTCCCCTAAATTCACCGAGAAGCATCGCGCATTTATCCTGATGGCTGCTCTGACGCAATGAGAGCCTTTCAGCGCGAGGTGCAGAGTATCAGCGACAGCAATTGCGAAGAGATTCAAGCCTTTCCTTTCCTTACCGTGGTCTACGGCCTGGCGCTCGCGCAGTTCGATCGCGTCGAGAAGAGCGAGGACACGGTACTCGACGAGACGATACAAATTATTAACCTCATCAAGGCGAAAAAGACAATCAGCGTCACAACGCACCCGCTCGTCCGCTCGAAATCGGAGGGTCGCTGGGTCGTCGAGGAGGATATCGCCCTGCGGTCTGGGGACCCGTCCGGGCACTCGGAGCTCGTCGAGGCGGTCCACAGCCTGCTGGAATGGATAGAGGGGTCTTGCGACGAGAAGGAAACCATGGCGTTTAATGCCCGCGCAACGGCTATCCTTACATAGCCGGCAAGCTACCCTCTCAAGCGCAATCTGCGGCCGTTTGTGTGGCCGAACCTGGTTGAAGATGAGATTTTGGGTCTCCTAGCGGCTCGCAACCCGATGGCTCTGGTGATCCTCGCTCATTATGCGGTTATACTTGACCAGGCTCGGGCACAGTGGTGGTGGGCGAACTGTCTCTGTCGTTCGGTCATGTCTGCCGGAGAGGTTTATCCCTGCCATTGCGTATCCGCTTGAGGCCATACGCATGCTATAGCAGGAACCAGCACCCAGGGTGTATTACAATTTACATCATAACAGATCCCTGATATGCGACATATTGTCCATATTTGTGGTCCTACATTGAAAGCGAGTTCTTTACCTTTGGCATTACCCGCGAAACCTTAAGCACTTACAGGCAGTCTACTTTGCCGCCGGCCTCTATAAACTAGCTCTGCGGCCCATCGTCATCCTCACGAGTCAGACACAACGTATTCTGCGCTGCAGCGACTGGCCCCTGACAAGGCTGGAGTAGGTGTGGGCGTTGAGGCGCAGCACGTTTCGATGTATTGGATCCATGTGGCCCACAAAGTGGCCCCCACAGAGCGACAGGTACTGTAGCCGAGAAACAGAATACGGGATTGGGCACGCAAATCTTGCTCATGGTAGATGATACTAGCGCCATGTTTGCAGAGACTATTAAGCGAATATCTGCCTTGCAAGCCTGGTTTTATCCAACAGTGACCGCGCTAGATTACATGCTTCCTTCATCGAATCGAATAACAGAACACCCACCCGTGCACGGGGACCGGCCCTGCAGCCCTTAGCCACCATCGTACATATCCCTGCCGAATATCTCCTGTCCGTCTAAACACACGAGGTCATGAGTATGTGCCTCGAAGGAAATGGCTCATGATGGACATATCCGCCCAGGACAGACTCACCCTGATATCCGACCGTTGTATCCTCCCTTCCATCCGTACGAGATATAGCCGGTGTAGATTCGCCTCTCTGACACTCCGCATGTAGGCCGCTTGTTCGGGGGAAATGTTCCGTCGTAGAATGCTCTTGTCGGATCGGAATGGTTTCAACACTGCGGCCATTAACGCGACAGATGCGAGGCACCCGGTATCCTACCTCCAAAGGATGAATAAAGAGAAGACGGGGTTCAGTGGGTCAGATACTGTGCGAAAGAAAGCGAATACCGCGTTCCCGGGATTGTTCTTGTCGTAGACTGCGTGAACTTCGGTTGTCAGGTATGGCCGCGCGTGTGCGAGGGCTGTTATCCATTGTGTCTGTATCAGGGCGCACTGCACTGCCATGATGCCAAGTGGTTAGCGGTGTCCGTTAGTCAATCGTGCCTGGCTTCTAGGGTTGCAGCAGTCCACACGCACGGCCTGCGCCCTAGAATTGTGGTATTTACCCACCGGATGTTGAGGATGTTGAGGTTAGCGGTCGTGGAATCAGGTGGTCATCGATGATTGGAAGGCGAAATGAATGTCAAATCATCCCCATAGTTTCGACCCTACAGGTGGCTCTCTTTTGAAGGAAAATCTTAGTCATTAGGTATTGATGAGACTTTTGCTCCTACGACAAATATCTATACATCTACATGTCATTCAAAACAAAACCCCAAACGCCGCGCTAAGTGAAACATTCCCAGTCCCGTAATCGGCCCACACAAACTCAGTCTATGATTCCCTCCCATCCGAGTGGCGCTGTCTGGATCTAGCTCTATCACAACGCCGGCATGGACTCCCCTTTCTTTCTCGCGACTCGTTGCTCTCAAGGGAACTCATCATATAGGTGACCTGCATGTCTCGACAGAGTTCCTCGAGTTCCAGAACCCTTTGTTTGTAGTTGTCCAGCTCGCTTTGCATGTCGCGGCATCGCTCGTATAGAATTTCAAGTTCCTCTTTGGTTGATTGGACATCATTGACCGCATTGTTATTTGTAGAAGTCATTGGAGCTGTCACTTTCTCGTCTGTCGCTGCGCTTCGCTCGTCGGAGGGCCACGTTGACGATTTGAGGCTCTGTAATCGGCGTCTTATCTCACTTCGTAGGTCGGAGGCGGGAGACATTTTGAAGCCTTCGCAGCTAAGCATTTTCGTGGAAAATGGCCTGGTAAAGATTGGATTAGCTCACATGCACACAGAGAGCCAGAATCAAAGGCAAACCTCTTAAGGTCGTCAGGCTGGGGCCTCTCAGACAGTTCTGCTGGTTGAGGTGGCACAATATACGACTGCGAACTCGAATTATCTAAATCAAATCGGATAGCTAGGAAAAACATGCGTTTATAGCAGATTCATGATGTGTCTCTGCAATTGTCAAATAAACTACAGCCTAGAACCCCCCCTTGCGACCCACCAATCCCTCGGCCAGTGGCGTAGCGTAGGGCTGTGCACCGCCGCCAAGCCCCACCATATCCCCTACACTCGCCAGGCACACCACATTTGCAGCACACTGATTCGCGAAGCAAAATCGGCGCGTGTCAGCAACATGCCCTTCTTCTCCCTCCCCCCCCGTGGCAGATTCTTCAAGGGCCTGTCGCAAAGTCGCCCCTCATTAGGCCAAGGCGTGTGGCTGCTCGCAGCTCGAGATCTGGGCCCGCTTCCGAGAGTTCGAGAGTACTCGGGAGACACAGCTCGGATTCGGGATGGAGCTTGCCGGGCTAAGCCTCCCTCGCTCGTCCTCAGCATAAGTGTGTGTCTTGTGCGTTAATTCATTTTCATAAGAGGCTTAGCTTGGGCGACGGTTCTGGATTGGGCCGCAAAGTTATGAGACCGTGCTGGTACTGCGGTGCGTTGGACGATATCTAGTGGACAAGCGGGTAATAGGATTCTGTCGACCTTATAATACCGCTAGGATTTTACTTTATTCAGCATCCACTCGGTCATTTAATATTCCAACCTTCCTAATTTAGTTTAGTTATTTGCCCCTTTATTTCATGTATTTAGTCGAACATCGCAGCTAGATAGAAGAAGTAGAGACCTCCACATAAGTAGGTCATGTAGCAAAGGTTCGATACAAGTCAATACGTTGGTCAGCAAGTCCAACAGATTCAAACCGGCGGGGATGCATTAGTAAAAAGCGAAAATACAACGCATGATTTACAATAGAAGCCAACCCTATACTTCGATTATAGGAACTATAATAATGGCGTGATTATCTCTTGTATCGAAATAGGACGTACGGGTGATGATTGGTTCGAAACTGAAGTGGCGCGCCCCAGCAGTAGTGCTTTAATGACCCTAGAAAAGGGTCAGATTCCCCGTAAACACTTAATGAAAAGAACCCACTAGCTAGATTATGATACAGAACGATCACTAACTAAGGCTTTGCACTCTCAACAAGTGACTCATGATATGAGATCAGAAGTGGGGATGCTATTCCTCTGTACGTACACTCTCGCTCCTGAGCCCAATCGACGAGTTTCTGCAGCGCGACATCCATCCTTGGCCCGAAATAGCTGATTCGCACATTCAGGTTATCGCTGTGGCCTCTTAGGGACTCTGAGGCCGGTACCGGAACTTCTTCCCGCCTTCAGCATCAACAAACGCACCGGGAAAATGGAGCGTTCGCCCTAGAGTCTCACCACCGTATTCTGTAAGGTGATCCGTCCAAGATTCGTCGGCTCAGCATACCTCGGTCTCAACATACGGAAGAGCAGACGCCATTCGGTCAGCGGGAGTTCTTGCGGAGGGTAGCAGCCTGGCCGGTTAGCAACTTCAACAATCCACCAATGTGGTCGTGCGAGTAACAGTTTTCCAAGTGAATATCGCGCAGCCGATGGGGAATTCTTTCCTAACGCGCTCTTGACGTTCGTAAGGCCCCTTTGGGGTAAAGTCCGCATACAGCGGTTTGATCACGATGTATTCCCTAGCGATGATATAGCCGATTATCATCAGCGCATCGCTGGGGACCAGGCGCCTATAGCCCCAAACAGAACAGGAATAAAGCGTGGGCGGCTCGCCAGATACAACGAAGCATCGACAACTGGGGAGCCTAGGAAGAACATGTGCCTATCTCCTTATGCCCGGGCTGCGCGGGAATATTTCTACATTCCACAGCGGGAAGTGTCCCCAGCATACCTCCACTTGAGTCCTTCTCCAAGTCGTTTGCCCTCTGGAGGACATGCGAGCCTGACAACTGCCTCTTGATTCGCCTTGCCACATATATGATAGTCTCATGGCTTGATTATAGTTTTGCTCCAATGGATGCCATGTTGAGGGAATGGAGTTTGCAACAATCCGTATTTGGATATTGTGTCTGTTTTTCGGGAGATTTGGGCTGAATAAGAAGCGTTAACTCTGGTATACTAAGCCGATACTGCTGGTGTACTTACATGCCCAGGGGAGACAAAAGGCGGCAATATTATGTCGTTATCCAAGCAGGACAAGGATAGAGAAACTATTGCTAATGAGTACACTTATGTGCCGGATACAGCATCATGTAGGCTTCGCAATTCTGCTACCCCCACAGGTGGGTCCCTCGGAAAGCCGCATCGAGAGGAAAATGTACGGGCCAAGCCATTGGCGACGAAACCCGCAGTATAACCTCATACACGGTTGATCGATGTTGTATTAGTTTAACTGAGTCATACAAGAACTAGGATCAGCCAAACCCTCCCCGACTTCCATTAGGGGATTAGGGGATCCGCACCGCACTGCCCGCGAACGCGTTTAGGCCAAGACACAGCCACACCATGGAGTACAACCAAACTTATAAAGCAGGACAGCCTCCTGCCTAGGTCTCGTTTGGTCCGCGATAGGATCCTGTCCCTGGGGATCAAAAAAATCATTTCATGCCTCGCGCACACTCCCTCGGAACCCTCCCCATCGAACTCCAGTGCGCGATAATCCGCTACCTCGACCCGATAGCCCTCATCTCAACCAGCCAGACAAATAAGCACTTCCGCACCCTCGTAAACCCCAAGAAAAAACATTTTCTGGAACGATTGCTCGCGATAGAATGTCTTGAGGAGTTCGGAGGGCCGGAGATCACCTTCTCGCGGCTTGGAACAGTTACACCCGACCGCACATCGCCAGAATGGGAGTCGAACCGCTGGGCCTGCACTGACTGTCTGCGACTCTTGCCATACCAGGCTTTCACGAATAAGGCCTTATCGCAGTTGGCGTATAGAAAACCCATTCGCGGTTCTAGCGCGGCATGCAAATGTACATCATGGGAGTTCACTATAGAACCAGAAACGCGCCGCAAAACCTTGGCCAAACATCGCCATAATCAGGGTATTACTCTTGACCACGATTATAAGAATGAGGACCGATCCCTCAACCGCTGCTACGGCATCGCAACAACGCAGAACTGGGGCAGACACCGAGTGTGGGAGAGCCACAGCGACGACGCTTTCCAGCTTCTCACAGCGCGGTTAATTAACTTCCAAGAGGCGGGGCTAGCGGAGTTCCAGGATATGGACGCTCACACATTCTTTGCCCTCACTGAGGCGGAAGAGAACCAGCTGCTTGATCGCGAGGCGCGAGCTATCGAGCTGCTCCGCGCGGGGCATAACCGGCACCACCGACGGTGTCTGGAATGTCGCTTTCAGCGCGGGGAGCTGCGTGGGTGTATGGGTGCGGCGGTGGGCCTGGGGACGCCAAACGTACCCATCGTCCCAGGGCGACGCGAGTCGTTCGGGACGGTGGTCGATCGGTATTTCCCCGATATATCCTCCGTCCTGCAGACGAGGCGGCCACCCTTCAATGCGCCTGTCTTCGTTATCCACCGCGACCCCGCGAGTGATAGACCCTGGACGCTGCATCGCGTCCGCTGCCCTGGGTGTCAGCAGTGGCAGGAACTCCGCGCGTTTCGCTTCGGGGGCATCTATCCGCGATTTGAGCCCCGCGAGATGCCCTTTCTACGGGGTCACGCGGATTGGCACCTCAACTGGGACAACAAGCCCGTGAGGGCAGATGCACTCGAGAATCTGCGCTGTAACCGCTGCTTTCTGGAAACTAGTGGGGCGGAGGAACTCGGGCAGATCCTCGTTACCTGGCTCACTACCCTGGTCGAGGCGCAGCTAACGGAATTTACCGGTAACCTCAGAGCCGGATTCAACGGTCTGTGTTGGCGAATGCGCTGCCGTTCTAAAAAGGATACGGCGCGTACAAGGGCGCTTGTGTGGGACATGAGGAGCATGCTGAATAAAGATGCGCTGGACATTACGCGGATGGATGTAGCTCTAATACGACAGCGGCGCATCGAGTGGTTAGCTATGTATCCGCGGGTCAGGGATGGGGATCGCGAGGAGCATGCGCTGTGGTTTGAACCGGATAAGTTTCTGTGGCAGTGGGTTGAGCAGTATGAGGAAAGTGAGGCGCTGTGGTTCTGGTTGCAGAACTTGAGGGATGAACTGCAGGAGGAGGGGAAGGGGGCACTGCTGGTTCAGTGGGCCTTGGATAGAGATGAGACGAGATATTCATAGGTCTTACCATGGAGCTGACGTCGGAGTCGACCTCTAGGTTGTGAATCCTTCATGCGGCGCTGGCGTTGCCGAACGAATTTCACATCAACATGAAGAATGTTCTGCACAAAACGCGATGCGTTCCACAAGCTTCGCATTCAGGGAGGCTACGGGCCTGCATTGGTAGAATATGACACAGCTACACAACCATAAATATAGCGCCATGTATCTATTATCAAGATCTTTTTCCGTGGCAACCCATGTCCAGCTTCCTATCCTCTTGGTTTTATCGCAATCTCTATGCAGGGAAGGAGATACCGCCAACAGCAACAGCCCCTATGGACCTCGTGTAACCAGGACATCAACCAAAATTTCGGAGTCCTCGTGTGCTCATCACCAAAGAAATCATCTTAATAGCCACTGTCCAGTGTCCCGGCAGTAGAGTCGAAGTAATCATGGTGAGAAAGCCGCAGCCCCTAGTGATTATAGCCATGCTTGGAGTCGGGGTTTATTTCCTCGATAAAGAACCAGACAGAAGGGGTCGGTTCCCTTTCGAAATCGCAACAATTACTACTGGAATGCACTTGGCCATCATATCGCATCAAAGGATTACAACAAGAGGGTATCACTGCTGATGAGCACGTCTTTGTGTGTTCCGACAGGTCGGCCTGTTTCAATTGTACAAAGCCAGGCTCCCTTGAGGTATATTTATCTCTTGTCCACCCTCACTCGCGCAATTGAAGGATTGCAATTTAGTAACCAGAACGGTTAAACAGCAGCACTTACCGCATTTGACTCCATTCATTCGTCGCCCATAATATCACAGTACCCGCTAACAGTGTTGAGCAGTGTTAGCGCGCCATGTTCTCCAAGATCTCCGAGTCATTCCCCTGCCTTGCGAACCTGCCTCCTAGTGAGGGCTTCGAGGCCATCCTGAGCGCCGCCAACTTCTGGTCAGTAAAATGCAGCTGCACCACCGACAATGGAGAGAACACCCTAGGCCTCTTTCGATGTTCTCACACCCGCATTCTGGAGACGGATCTCTCCCACGATTCACTGACGAAACTGGCCCTGGTGGCTAGTAATCAGCAGATCGCGCCACTTGTTCAGGGTCTGGTCATCCGCCGTGGCGAGGACGCTTCACTCGGAGAGGGCTTCAAGTGGCCTCGCAACGAGCTGGGCCAGCTTATTGCACCTGCACCGTTCATTGGTCAACTGGTCGCTATTATTTCGGCTCTGCCAAACTGCTCCTCTTTTGCAGTTTCGCGCGCTCCTAACCCCATCTTCACCGCAGTTGACAAGAACTTTCCCACCCCCAGTGAGGCCGTTACGATCCTCAACATCGTTATTTCTATATCACACGTCCAAGTAAGAAGGTATGGAATCGGCTTTAGGCTCTACGGCCACAGCCCGTCGATGAAGGGGAACCCGGTCGACCAGGTCTCATTTGATCCGACCCATCTCCAAGATCCGGGATTCCGCTATGCGATGGAGGGTATCGAGGTACTAACATTGAGATTCCCCGTCGAATCCGCTGATACCGTCCCCTTTGCGCTGTCCTTGGTAAGGTGCACCCCTAATCTTCGTGAATTAATAATCGACTTTGACCGAGGCAAGGGCGCCGCCACTTTGATGACACAACTGGTCTCAACAGGGCCGACATTCCAGCTTCAGAGTTTAACTCTCAGAAATGGCACATTGTCTGGTCGAGATCTCCAGACATTTCTCGAGTTCAACTGCGCTACTCTGCGCATCCTCCATCTAGAGCAAATTCGCCTTAAGGAAACAGGGAGTTGGCTTCCGATCATGGAACTCATGCGAGAGGGGTTCCCTAATCTCCGGGAGGCAGCTCTTGTCGATCTGATGTCTGGACCTAATGCCATTGACACCTGGAGTTTGGAGCTCGCTCAATTCCCGAAGGGTTGTCATCTCGAGGGGCCGCAACGTCGAATGTTTGTGTGGGATAGGAAGGAGGAGGTGGCGTATTAGCAGGTTGCCCTCGTGACTGCAGGACACGGATGGGAAACTGGGAGGGTTATTATTAACTTACGAGATCATTTGAATTTTCTACTATAGGCATAGTCCTGGTAGTTGCTTACCGTTGTGGAATATAGGAGCAATTGAATATAATATGCATTTAGGTACCCTATAGAATAGGCTTTTTGATGATCGGTTTGAGTGGGACGCCAGTCTCAAACATAGCAAAGGATGTATCTTTCGTCGTAGTTATTCCATCCAGATCATGGATGTATATCCATATATACTGCCAGTCTAGATCGCATATGTACTGTCAATTAAGGAACTTGCTAGCCTTCATTTTGCGGTACTATTAACCTTTAATCGAGCCGGGTTCCATTTAGATGATCAAAGATCAACCCCAGAAAGGCAGCTCAAGGCAAGAAATAACCCACTCTGACGGTTCAAATGTAGGTCTTTGTCTCATCGATGCCCTATTTTCGGACAACAACCCTCGTCGAAACGATTTATACCCGGGGTGTCTTTCCGAACGAGAGTGTGGATTAGTTTTCCATCCCACTTCCCCTCTTATTTTTGGTGGACTATATAACTGCTTCAGTATCGGTATAATAACGATGCCCGGCATTGAAAACGAATGGCCAGTACTCCCCGGAGTGCTCTCCCGGGTGAGCACTCAATTCCGCAAGTATTTCAAAGAGCACATGAAAAAGGGAACATTTGGCCCAAACCACGAAGTCGCCGGCAGCTTCTCTGTGCTTCCCCCTGAGACGATCGCGGACATCGCCTTCTTCATCACAACAACTGACAACAACGCCTTCCGCCGCACGTGCAAATATATCGAAGCCTCGACCTAGCACCATTAGCAGAGCATCTGCCTAGCCTCCATTCAGACGAGGTCAACGATTTGCGCGAGGTCAGTGATGAGGCGATGCGGCTTATTCATTCTCCTGAGGTGTCGACTACGTCGACGAGGGAGAGCGAGGGGCTCCGCTTTGTCTATCATTCGCGCAGATGGCCGGGTACTGACCGGCGCCGTCCCATGCGCAACTTTTATATCTCATATGAAGGGCCTGAGATGGATAACTGGGCCGAGGCACTTAAGGTTGGACCGGCATGATATTGTTTTTTTCCTCCTTGTGTATATTCGTTCGTTCTTGGTTTATGCTTTTACACTTTGATTTGACGTTTCATATATACGAGAATACTTAGTGTCTGACATCTCCTTGTACGTCATCACATAAC
This sequence comes from Aspergillus baeticus, assembly GCA_027569055.1. Classification (NCBI taxonomy): domain Eukaryota; kingdom Fungi; phylum Ascomycota; class Eurotiomycetes; order Eurotiales; family Aspergillaceae; genus Aspergillus; species Aspergillus baeticus. The sequence continues at coordinate 140,412 of JAPDEI010000046.1, forward strand.
GACATCCGAACTTAGTTAATTGGAGGATCATTCAATCAAAGACTAGACTACGTTCGGATCGGGGAGAGAAGGCTGTCGTACTAAGTACCCACTCCACCAACTCCAGCCAGCCACTTACTGTGTTCTGGACGTAAGGCTGCACCAATCCATTAAGGCGCGATCAGCAGGCTTGTTCCCTGTTCCAGCCCAATCAGCGCAGCTGGGAGGCTAGCACGGTTCAGCCGCATATGCAGTGCAACGTGTAAGAAGGAATGCCCATCGTACGGGCCGCTATAAAACGGGCTGTCTCTTTCACCTTGGTTTCTAAGCTGAGGCGGTTGCAATAAACACCACGTTCCCCCCCCTAAGGCAACCTTAGTACTTCCTACCGATATTAGTTATATAACTAAACCATGGCATTGATCAAGTCCAAGTACACTGTCGACCCCCCCTCGACCGACCTCCTGTCTTACCTCTTCGACACCCCGTATAACCATGACGGCGGCTGGCCAGAATCCGAGCCTATCCTGCTATCCGCAGGGAATCCCATCTTCCCTGGATATACGCTAAGCGAGATAAAATCTCTCGTGAAGCGCCTGGGCAACGGTCTAAATCGTCTCGGCTGCAAGGGGAAACGAGTCATGCTGTATGGCAACGACAATCTCCATTTTGGTCTCGCTCTCCTGGGTATTGTCGCTGCCGGTGCTACCGGTAATGTGCTCGCCGCCAGCCCGGTCGAGTACCTGGTCGACAGACTCCGCCAGCTGGATTGTGACACGATCCTCTTTGCGGCGCAGGATCTGGAAACGGTTCGTGCGGCCGCGGCGGAACTGGGACTGTCCGAGGAGGGGTTGTTTGTCGTCGACGAGTCCCTTCATGCCGACCCTAGCAATAGCGGCTATTTTGAAAGTGATGGTATCCGGCACTGGAGTTATCTCCTCAATGCAGCCGGTGGTGAGGAGTATGAATGGCCGCGGCTGTCGCCGGAAGAAGCGAAGACGAACATCGCAATTCTCATTTACACGTCTGGGTAAGACTGCCCCATCCCTTCCATCTCTCATCTTCCTATAGTACTTGTTCCTGACCGTTTCCAGAACAACCGGTACCTCCAAGCTCGCCGAACGAACAGACTACGGTCTAATCGGGAGCATCGAGTCGGCCCTGTACCACTACAACCTCGAACAGACCTACCGCGAAACCGTCGTCTGCCAGTACAAATTCTCCGGAATGGGGTTCCTCATGCTCGGCCTCCTACTCCCGCTCAAGGCCCGGTGGAAGACGATCTTTCCCGCGCCCTTCAACCTGCGCGCTTTCACGCAAATAGTCGACCTCTTCAAGCCCACAGTCTACGCGGCTCCGAAGCATATTCTGCGCGCTATACTCGCACTGCCGGAGAGGCCTGACTTAAGCAGTATCCGCCATGTGCCCACGGGAGGCGCCGTGATGGGGTTCGAGCTGATTGACGAGTGGCAGACTGTCTTCGGGTCGCAGATACAGAGCTTGTACGGAATGACCGAGTACGTTTATCCATTAGCATCATCATTCCCATTTAAGGCCTTCCGTACTCACTGCATATATTAGGGGCGGCTTCCTCGCAACACCCGAGCCAGCGCATATCGTCCGTGACGCATCGGTAGGCGTTCTGTTCCCCAGCGTCGAGGCGAAGATCGTCGATGACACCGGGGCGCTACTGCCGCGAAACCAAAGGGGGAACGTGTATATACGCACGCCCTTTGTGATGAAGGGGTATCTCAACGAGCCAGGTCAGACGATCGACGCAATCACCAAAGAAGGCTGGATTCGCACCGGCGATATTGGATTCGTTGACGGGCAGGATCAGCTTTACATCGTCGGTCGTAGTAAGGTACAGACAGCTACCACTTCTATCTCGCGCCAGATGAGATGTTCTATATACTAACGATTCGCCCCGGCTCAGGACCTCTTCAAGATCAAGGGTGACAACGTCACCGGAGCCGAGATCGAGGCGGCTCTCCTGAGGCACGCAGAGGTCAAGGATGTGGCGGTCATTCCTGTGCTCCTGTGAGATAATCTTTATTTCGTTTCCCTCTTGTCTTATCATGCGGCATCCGGCTAATAGTATTTGATATTTTTCATACTTCTAGACCAGGCGATCTTGAACCCGTCCCCCGCGGGTACATCGTCAAAACCGAGAATTCAACTCTATCTATCTCGGCCTTGACGTCCTGGATGGAACAGCACCATCCTCCGGAGATGGCGCTGATCGGTGGTACCGCTTTTCTCGACGAGATTCCTATTGCAAACGTCTGTTCTTCATCCCCGTCGATTGTTGCTGTACCTACTAACAGTTGCCGCAGCTCGGAAACAGCAAAGTCGACCGCCTGTACCTCGCCAGGCTCGCTGAGAGGGAGCTTTCCATCTCGAATGGGAGACTTGGATCGACTTGATTGATTTTAACAAACGTCCGAGAACATGGGAGCAAGAGAAAAAAGGCGTTGTCGGTCAATTAGTTATATATTCAATAAAACCAGACAAAGGTCACCAGAAGCCTAACTATAGCAAAGAGAAATCAAGCAGAATCCAAATCAACCATCCACTAACCCTACTACTTCTTCTTGTCTCTCCAACCCTCTATTCCGCATGCACTTCTAGCCACCTCGCCTACCCCTTGACAATCTCCCCAAACACCCCCCGAATCCCCTCCTCAACCCCAGCCTCCCTCCAGCCCTCCCTATCAGCGTCTCCGACCCCAACACCACCCTTCCCCATCCACCCCTCCAACACCTCGCGCCTCACCACAATCTCAACCCTTGTCTGCACAACCGCCATCCTCAACCCCGTAAGAATCCCCACCAAATGCTCCCCCGCCTTCCCACCCCCTCTGCCCCCATACGTCACAATCCCCGCGGGCTTCCCGGTCCACTCGTGGAAGAGGTAGTCGATTGCGTTTTTCAGACTCGCAGGGATACTCCAGTTATACTGCGGTGTGACGAAAATGAATGCGTCGTACTGCCCGACGAGCGCTGACCAGGCGCGCGTGTGCGCGTGTGTGTAGTGTGGTGTGGGATCTGATGAGGGGAGGTTCGATGGGATTGCGGGTTCGTTGTAGAGAGGGAGGTTTTGGGCTGCAAGGTCGAGGATGCTGATTTTGCCGGGCCAGTTTGTTCTAGCGATTTCCACGGCGAGGATTGAGTGCACGTATTCCGTGATGGATGGGTTTAGGCGAGGCTCCCTGGTGCTGCAGGTTACCAGGGCGATGTTTGTGGGTGCCATGGTTTGGTTTGGTTGGTTGGTTGGTTCGTCTTGAGGTTAGAGTGGGAAAGATATCGTGCGAGTACTGATCCAAGTTGATAGGTAGAGGAGAGGACATATTTAAGGTCATGGCTCGTGGTCGCTCCACCAGCAACTAATTGCCTGTTGTTGAGAGCAAACAATTTGCCACTGCGGAAACCGTGGGCCCAGTGACTCAGTCAATCCCTATTTTTCTGACAAATCATTCCTTGCAGCCTCGAGACAATGCACCTATCATCTTGCATGCCTTCTCCCAAGCATATAACTAGCAACTAACAAGCATTCCTACGTGATCCACTTATCTCCGAGTCCGAGTTTGACTTCCCGAGAGCCGCAATTGGATCGCATCGCGCGCTGGCAGTTCCCCTTCATTGATTCACGCAAATTTCCCCCATTCTTAATTATTTATAAGCCAGGCTGAAGTAACTACTTACATGGGTGGCCTGGCCTGGCCTAGCCCAATTGACCCCGCAACCTACGCCCTACGTATTACGCAAATGGTATGAGCCGTCAGCACTAATCCGCCTAGCCTTGAGGAATTATTTTTTTCTCTCTCCCATATACAGCCTTGGATGACAAACAAAACTCCCCCGCGCATACATCGACGTTTTTTGCCTCGGACCGCTGTTTGGTGTTTCCCTTCATTTTGTAAGCGTATGGTAGCAGTGTCAGCGACTTCAGAACCACGTTCTGGTTGCTACATGCCTTGATACTGAGAAGAGGACGCTGTAGCGCTGTCTCTAGACTAAAGTTATCTCCGTAGAACAAACGCTTATAGCGCCCAAAGCCGGAGGTCATCGCGAAGCTTACAATGTCACAATAACGATTTACAGCATACGTGGGTTCAGATAGTAATGTCATTCATCGCACATGAGAGGAAAGCGGGCTATAATTCGATATAATGGTCTGGGTCTGCTATAGAGTATAATGTCTACATGATTCTACAATGCCAGATGTTTGGGAGGTGCCCTGATGGTACTCGCTGAGAGTATCTGGGTACAAGCAAACTTGTACTCGTCGAGCATCATCGTAACGACTGTCAGAGTCAGAGTCGTGGTCTCTGTGCTGGTTGTCACTGCTGTTGTTGTCTCGGTGGATGTTGGTGTTGGCGCCTCCGTCTCCATGCTTGTGTCCGTACCAGTCTCAATCGAGGTAGACGTGAGGGTAGAGGTTGGCGAGCAGGTAGTCTTGGTGGTAGACCCTGTTTCACTTTGAGTGGTATCTGTCCCTGTGCCAGTGCTCGTAGACGTAGCCCCGGGAGTAACGGGAACAACCTCCAGAATATCATCGGTCGTCTCCGACGTAGGTTCGGTCTGAGACTCAGTCTCTGAAGAGGAAGGGCTAGGAGAAGTAACAAATGTTGTCTGTGTGCCAGTGGTCGTCATCGTCGAGGTCACAGCCGGGGTCCAACCCACAGTCTCCGTCTCACTTCCATCGGTATCTGTATCCGTACCAGCGCCAGAATCGTATAACCCTGGTCCCGGGATTTTATAGTCACTGACCGGCTGCCAAATATTTGTGGTCAGCCCTGGTTCATTCCCAGTATAGAGATCCGCGCCAGACACACCCTCCGGGACTGAATCGCCGCCACCCGTAACTTCCAGGTTAACGCACTGCGGATACAGCTGGAACTTTCCCTGCATAGCAATGAGCTCATGTCTGAGCACATACCCACCAGCCTTGATATTCGCGGGAATAACAACATCCCACTTATTCCCATTCTGTATGAGAAGATCGGTGCCCCAGACCCCGTTTTCATATCCCGTCTCGCTAATCTTGAAGAATTTGAGGCTAGCGGGGTCGACTGTTGCACAGTCCGCGTTACACGGGGCAAGATAATTCACTACAGGGCCGTGGTGATCGCTCAGCCATTGGCTCCAGGTTAAGGTGACTGTATCGCCTGCGGCGATGGGGGCTGAGAGCTTTCCGGGCTTGGCACCCCTGTTGCAAATGACATCGGGGCCGGGAACCTGTTGAGCATAGCCGTCGTCCGTGGCCGTTGTGGACCAGGCGATTAGCTCGGGGGGCGGGCTGGCATAGGGGTGGGTGAAGATGAGGAAGCCGCTGTATTCTTGGCCACCGGCGAGGATGCTTGTGACGTGGCCGTGGGCGGTTGCGGTGGTAGCTATTGCGAGGATGATAATGGGGGAAAGCATTCTGATGTGAATCACGACCTGCGTGTTTGTAAACAAAGGAAAAATTGTCAAAGGAGCGTTGGTATTGAAATTGGTAGATCGACGTATTTGTTGAGACTTGCTCCAGGAAGGACATTCGCGAAAATATGACCCACGGTGCAGCTATGTATATTTATAGAGAGTGGCCTGGCTTTGTACAGGTGGCTGGTCTGTGGCATTGTTGCTGGTTGCGAGCTTGACAAAGAATGAGGCGCGGTAACAACCGACTCGAAACAGTGCGATCAGACGCCAAGGCAGGTTAGGTGCTTTATAGGATCTAAGACTTATTAAACACGGTCAATGGGTAGGTTCAAGGAATGAGTTTCATTACCCAATCCGGTATGGGATTGGTCTTTTGACATGGCGCACAAGACCATGATAGCCAAATCGCCTTGGCAGGCGAACAGAGGAAGCTTGTACAGAGCCAGGGAACCATTGTTATTGCTCCTGGTATGCCTTTGCTGCGGGTTTGGTAATCTCAAAGCAGCATCGCTATGATAATATGGGCGTTGAACGCTGGCGTTGGAGGTACATCAGAAATCGGCGAAAAACGCCCCGATAGCGTCATCATCGAAAGGCATAAAATCATCGAATTCGGCCCCGAAAAGCGTAGGATCGCCCAAGTCGGGAAACTGTGACAGCGAAACCGGTGTATCCGCTTGGTTTGTGTTGAAAGGCTGTGGAGTCTGAAGCTGCTGATCATTAGACAGCGACACAAAAGTCAGGGACAACTTACGATATGCGCCAAACCCCCTTGTTGTTCCGCTGATGAAGAAACCAGACGCTCACGACAGGCTGTCAAAGCCTCCAGGACACCTCGGTGAACCGACTCTTTTTTCTCACCATCTATGCCGCCTGCACGTACCAGATGTAGCTCGACGGATAACAAGAGAACGTCTTTGAAACTGCTACCCGGCTGGCCAAAACTTCGAATTAGGCCTTGAAGGGCGTTATCTACAGCACGCACAAGGCTCGCCTTGGTGTGATGTGTCGCCGGGAATGTTTCGGGATGATTGATGTGTTCGCATACGTGGAGCGCCGCGCGTAGGATATCGTTCTTGCAAAATATCTGGAAGGTTTCCCAGAATGAAGGGACATCCAAGGTAGTCACGCTAGGATCGAAATGATCCTGGTGGGACAGTATCACAAGACACAAATCTAGAGTTCCGTTGCGCAAACTGTGCTGCGGGTGGCAGTTGGAAATATGTGCGTGCAGGCAGACCAAAGGTCGCCGGATGTATAGGTCTACCAGCACGCTGTTGAAGACGAGTGCCGTGCCCTTGCCAGGTCTAGTAGGCGGGTCATATACCCCGAGACGGTGCAGGTGATGATCTAGTTCACGAGCGAGCTCGACAGCCCGGGGGAGGTTACACGTCCCCGACTGTACTAACAACATGGCCTGGATTCGTGTTCTCAAAGACCCGGCCAAGAGCGCCTGGGCGAGAGCATCTGTGTACTCACTAGTTGGACGACTTGGAGGAATGTAATTCATTGACTCATCAAAATCCGCATCATCCAAATTCGCCGGAGTCAATGGGCTAAAGTCCATATCCGGCATGGTAACTGGCATTCCCGACGCAATCGATGTCTGAAGGTCCATCTCAGCGATTGTAGTCCACAGTCGACGTCTCATCTCCTTTTGAAAGGCTGAGATCTCTTTGTGTGTTTTTACGTCAAGATGCAAGCCAATTACCATAGCAGACCGCACCAGCTCACCCGTCGCTTGCCAGAGGTCTCCGGGCGAGTCGCGTCGCAATTGCCGCGTCAGTATCACAAGCGCTTCGGTCTGTAGAGTAGAAATCTCCGTGCGCTGCTTGCGACCCAGTTTTCGCAACCAGCTGCGTACGAGATTGATAGCGTCGTTGTGAAGGTAGCCATGTACAGTGGGATAGTCCAGTCTGAATTGCTCGTCGACCAAAGACAACGATACCACCAGGGTGGCCGTCAGCTGAGCAAGAAACCCAGCATATGCATCGCCTTGCATCTCGCCCTGTTTGAGCCGAGCAAACTCTCGCTCGAAAGTCGGAACGTGGAGAATGCGAAACGTCTTTTCAAAATTGGTTGTGTAGAGGGATACCAGTTGGTCGCAAACGTCAAATGGAGGGAGGAGATCTCGCAACTGCTGCAGTTCCGGGGATCGCGAATCGATTATCGACTCTGGTGACTTTGGTGTTTTTGACCTGCTCTGCAGAAACTGAATCTCCTTAGCCAGCCGGAAGATGGGCGAGCTCATGTTACATTCATTGTTGATAAATGTTTTGGCATCGGTGTATTGATGGAGAAGCGAAACCCGGTTTGTCTGGCCGTGGTACAGTGTTCGCGCGCCTTTGACGACAAGCACTCCCGGATATGGAGCAGCCGATGATGTGCCGGGGGCAGCGTCCTGGGGTTCATGCGATGATGGTGCTGGCAGGGAAGGCGCATTCGACCCCGGGGTATTTGAGGAAGGTGCGGCTGCGGGCCCATCTGGGGAAGGGACACCGGCAGGCGGTCCATTCAAGGAAGGAGCGACCTGGTCAGCGCCCCGAGTGCCCAGATTCACGTCAAAAGCAAACGAGGCCAGGAAGGGATTGTGCGGGTTTACGGCAAGGATATCTTCGAGCCGTTTCAAGCGGTTCTGCAGGCCCTCGATGATCCCCACCCTCCCGTCCTCCAAAGTAAGCCTCTGATCTGAGGCATCGTCTGTTCGGGGCCGCTTGGTAGCTCCCTCGGGGTCATGCTGGAACGCGCACTCAGACGGGCAGCCCGCCTTTTTGCAATTATCGCAGGGGGCGACACGGTCGCACTTCAGCTTCTTTCCGCGACATCGCAGGCAAGATATTATCGGCCTCGGCCGTTTCCGGGGCTGGCTTCCTCCATCGGGGGACATAATGGAGGGAAGGTTGGGTTGGCCTGCACCCGACTGAACCACGCGGCGCGGTGCGGGGAGTCGGAGACGAAGTCGTGTTGGCTGACAAAAAACAACTGGCCTTGATGGCGATAATTCTACAGGTCGACTGCCGGTCTTGGCAAGTCACACCATACATTTTTGCTGTGTCAAGGCTTGACTCCCTGTTTCAATGAACCATCTGCGACTGACCGATCGCCAGGTCTTGAGGCAACATTATCCTCGTTCTTCAGCTCTATCCAGTCACTAAAATTATGCGGAGCTGGATAGACCCTTCCGTCAAACTTGGAACCATATATGGTGGCTTGGGACCCGGCTTACCTGGTGCCGTAACATATTTTCACATCTCAGCGTGTGGGCTGGAGTAAATCGCAGCAAAACAAATGATCCAACCAGTTTCATTGCTAAGTACATATACTCATAACCCACATTCAATTCGAAATAACAGGCTCAGAATGATCCCACTCCTTCCCCTCCGCTGCATCAACTAAAAACCGCGCAACGCCAACCCGACTCGTACTCGCCATGAGCGGCATCCCCTCCCCATGCTCTGGCCATACCTTGACACTCTTCTGCTCCGACTCCACAAGCCTCGACGGCCTCACAAGCACATAATTGATCCCGCTCTCTTTCACAATATTTGCCACGGCGTTATGGTCGTCGTACTGTAGGTACATGTTCGATTTCTTCATGAACAGCTGCAGCATGCAGTTCATATTCGCCCAGGACTCGCCGACGCCAAACGCCTGCATGACGACGATCTTGCGGACTTTGAACTCGTTCATAGCTGTAACGATGTTGGTATTGCAGTCGGCCATCAGAGTGGGTGATGAAATCGGCGCTGCGAATGGGCTGTCGCTGGCTCGGGGCGCGTTGAGCGTGACGATTACCACGTCGGGAGTGTGGGATTTGAAAGCACTGCGGACATCTTCGAGATTTGTTGGTGATCCTATGTCATAGTCAGCGCATGTCGAGCCTTTTTGGAGAGAAAGCATACCTTCGACGATGTTTAGTCTTGCGAGCGGGTCGCCTAATGCGCTTGGATTGCGTGCGAGTGTGGTAACCTCGTGTTCTGCATCCATAACAGTCAACAACATGCGCACCAATTGAGATGGCCTGAAGTGGAATAGTGAGCTTACTCCGATGCAGAAGGTCATCAATAACAAGTTTGCCCGTGCGGCCGGTTCCTCCGATGACAAGAGCATGCATGGCTGACTATAATGTGTGGAAGTATGGGTGGTAGGGTAATCAATTGGCCAAGTGCGAATAATTCTGTATATAGCTGTTTCCTAATGACTGCCGAGTTGATTTCGATATACTCTGCTGTCTCCCTTTGAAGTAATTTTATATTCTATTGAATACGTAGACTTGGCGAGGGTTCGGAGAAGGCCTCGGATCCGACGGAGTAAACGCTTATCGTCCGAACGCCCACATGGATTGGCCCCCAACGCGAGGGGCAGCCAGCAAACCACAGCTATGCAACGAGCCTAGCCCTAGAGTGATCTGCGCAGCCGCTCAGCCTTCAGGCGTCCCAGATTCCTCTCGGAGAAGCCATCGGATCCGAAACTGGCGGTATTCAGCGCGACAGCCCAGCACAGCTGAAATCCAGGGTCCAGCTCTATATAAAGCTAACTGCTTACTCCCCTTCCCCTGTATATCCAACAACCACCAGAACCGAAGACAAGAAATCTCACATCAATAGACTCTTCTACTCTTTTACTCTCTTATCTCTTCATCCTAAATCAGCCCTCACAAAACTCAAAAAAAAAATGTCCACCAACATCGCCATAATCGGCGCCGGCCTCTCGGGCCTAACTCTTGCCCTGGCCCTCCACGCCCAGAACATCCCCTGCACACTGTACGAAGCCCGCAGCGCACCCCTCAACATCGGCGGCGCAATCATGCTCTCGCCCAACGCGCTGCGCATCCTCGACGCACTGGGCGTCTTCGCGCGCGTAAGACCCGACGGCTACGCCTTCGACACGTTGTACTTCCGCTCGCAAGAGGATACCCCCCTGGATACGTTCGAGTTCGGCTCCGAGGCCAAATACGGATTCCCGGGGTTCCGCGTGTACCGGCACGTCCTGATCCGCGAGTTATCGGCGATGGTTGCCGAAGCGGGCGTGGAGATTCAGTACCATAAGAAATTTACGCGTGTCCTTGAGGAGAGTGAATCTGGCGTGACGTGGGAGTTCGATGACGGCACGACGGCATCCGCGAGCTGCCTCGTCGGCGCCGATGGCATCCATTCGCGCGTCCGCGGCTACCTCTACCCGGACCTGCAGCCGACCTTCACGCACACGATGGCCGTCACGGCTGCCGTGCCTACAGCGCAGCTGAAAGTTCCCTCGGACGGGTCTTACGGCCTCCCCGTAACTATCCTAAACAAAACACACGGCGCATTCGTGATTGCTCCGCAGCAGGCCGACGGATCCGAGGTTCTCATCGGGCGCCAGAAGCGCGCGGCGCAGCTGGACCGCGAAGGGTGGGATAAGCTGATCAATGACAAGGAGTGGTGCATTGATTTCCTGCGCGATAGCGTCGAGGATTTCCCGCCGATTGTGCGCAATGCCGTTAGTGAGATTTCGACGGATAAGATTAATCTCTGGCCGTTTTATATTGTTCCTAAGCTGGAGAGCTGGGCGTCGGCTTCCACGCGGGTGGTTATTCTTGGGGATGCCGCGCATGCGATCCCGCCGTCAGCGGGGCAGGGGATTAATCAGGGGTTTGAGGATGTGTATACTTTTGCGCTGATCTTGGCGAGGCTTAATGGCAATGATCTGGGCGAGGGGGCGTTGCCCAAGGTATTGAGGAGTTGGCAGGCGGGGAGACAGGAGAGGATTGATCAGGTTATGGTGCTCAACGCGCAGATTGATCGGCGGCGCGGACCAAAGGTGCCTGGCCAGGAAGATGAGGAGAGCAAGCCGTTTGAGCTGGAGTGGCTGTACAAGGTTGACTTTGAGGAGATGGTTGATGGGTGGCTTGCCAATGCTTGATTTTGAGTTGATGCTTTATCTTACTTTGAATATTCTTTTGCTCCTAGAAAAATTGCGTCCTGAACTTGAACTATAAGCCTTTCGCCTATACTGACATTGGCCAATAAGGGTGATTTTTAAAATTTAAAGACCCTAATTAAATTCTTGATGGCGGTTCTTACCAAATTTTTCGTGCTCGGGGTGCTTAAGGTTTACATTGTCACCTGAGATATTCCCCAAGATATTACAGCCCGCCATCAATGTTGAGCTGCTGCTCAGGATGTCTGGAGGATCAGTTGGTGTGTTCCAGTCTACATACCCTGAGAAGCTATACACGCGATGTGTCAGCTAATGGATTGCCTACTGTATTAGTAGCACGATGTATAGATTCATCGCACTAACATCTTATACACTACATGATAGAAAGTCATCTCCTCCCTAAAAGGTCCTTCATCCACCCCCACATACCTCTCTTCTTGCGTGCTAGTTGTCTTCTAGCTGCACCACGGTGATGCTCACGGTGGCCTCCCGTCCCATACACAGCAGCAGGAGGCGGAAGAACCTTCACAGGCAGTCGTGATTTGCCACTCGACCGGGGCCGCTAGTCGCTCTCGCTCGTACTGGACAGCGGCTTCTGCTCCTCAGCGCGAGAACCACCGCCAGCACTACCAGTAGCAGTAGCAGCCAAAGCACCAACATCTGCCTTGATCCCCGGATGCGTATACAACCACCACTTCAACCTAAACGCATTCCACGACTGTGGCTGCGATCCCGTCCCGGACGCAAACCCACCGAGCCAAAGCTGGAACACTTCATCCCCCTCGCGCACCTGGCCCGGAACCCCAACCAGGATCGAAACCTGCCTTTCCGCCCGCTCTCTCTGCTATTTAATCTCCAACCGGCGTTCCGCCCTCTCTAGTCGCCGTAGCTCTTTCTCCTCCTCGTGTGTCACCCCTCCGAGCGGGAGTGCGCACTGCACGTATGTTTGATTTTTACAGCTCCCAGTCTCTTCTTTTGGTATGCTGACACAAGACAAAGCGCCGTAATACCGGGCTACCTTTATTTCCTCGCTCCATGTGGTTGATCATTTTCTGGGCGATGATTTCATGTAGGGTTTGCCGTAGATCGAACTGAAACCGGATTCGCTATATGGCTGCACTCGAGAGACAGTATCCGCACTTGTTATTACGCTATTTGACAGTATGTTCGATTTACTCGAACTGGTCATGCACGCCGTGGCTTTCCACCAATTCTACCCCCAACTCGTCTTCTCAGTGATGAAAGTGAGATTTTAACTACGGGGTCGATCTAGATCCTGTACCCAGTCCTGCTCTACTGAAAACACCCCCTTGCCTTGCGTAGTCTACACTGGGTACGTGCCACTCATTATTACTACGATGTTTAGCTGAGAGATCCAACAGGAAAAACCTACTTCCACATTATCTGTGAATCTTTTTATGATTTTTGTCTCCTAGAGAAATGATCACCACGACTTCCCCATCTTCGCCTGTCCAAGCGACACACAACACTGCCTAGGCCTAATCCTGTTCCCCTTAGCCTTTTCTCAAGCGCAATAACTTCCAAACATGCATCCCATCGACCCGCCATTCGTACTTGAAACCGCGTGGGGGGGAAAGGGTCCTTTATCGGGTCTAACACGCTCTCTCATGCCATATTACACATGTTGCCCTTACCTATTGCTGCCTCCGCTGTCCACCTGTCGACCCACCATCCTGCTCCGGCCCGTTTGCGTGGCCGCCATGATTCCCACCCCCAGATTCATCGAAACTGTTTCTGCTAGCAGTATCAAAATAATACACTGTGCCGTTGTGCGGGTATCCACTATCCTCGGAAGAATAATAGACATACATATCTATACGCTGCTGTGCTGGGGTGCTGGGGTGCCGTGCGTACAGGGTGCCGCTGTAGAGAAACGGGCTACGGGGGCTGAGCGAGTCTGTTGTTCTTCAGGACTCTGGAATTCGCACGCGTCGTGGAAGATCTCCTCGTTGCCATCCTCGGAGGAGGGGTTGGGAGTACCCTCGCGGCTGTTCGTTGGCTGGCTGGGTCCCGAAGACGGGTTCGCTGTGGATTGGGTGGTTGGGGTCGACATTGTGAATGGGCTTGGTTCCAGGTTGTTGGTTATGTTATGTGGTCTTGGTGAGTCGGTTGCAATGGGCTGGTGAATTGTTGTCGTAGTATGGGAGGATGGTGAAGGCGATGGTGAGGAATATATTCACTCAGTTGAGGCGGACCTCGAGCATGAATTTATGCTGTGTTGCGGACAAAGGTCTTGATTAGTTCTACAACGCCAGTCCGGACCTTTGACTGAGCTGATCAACAATCTCCATTCAGATCCCCATTGTCAGTTGAATCAACCTTTGTCCAGGGAGTTCTTGTACCGTTATCCCCAGCCTGATTGCTGTCTTCGCGAAAGGAATTGTTGGGTTCAGCTGCTCTCTCATGAAGGGGCTTTCAACCGTCCGCCCGGCTCTCTAGGGCTCGTCGTCTGCCTGTGTGATGTGGCCTTTCATCAAAGGAAGTTAGTATGACAGGTGCTTGTCTGACGGAAAGAAGAGGATATGGGAAACGGATGGGCCAGTTTCCTTCAAGCCGACGTGGTTGCTCAGAATCCAGGGTTCAAACAAAAGTAGATGTAAGCATGTCCAGGCTGCGGACTGCGAAACCGATGTAGTGTACTCCGTAGGATGCACCAAAATTCAAATCATGTCTCCAATTTCTGCCGCTTACTTATCTACTCCCTTCAAAGTTTGTATGTATACCCTACGTGAGATCAACCCGTGTTATCCACAGGCTATTCGGCAGGTTATGTACGTCTACGAGAATGTCAAGAAGTGGGGAAATCCTCATGTCATATGCGAGCGAGGCTTTCATGATTTTACTTTCCAACACGTCATAGGATGATGGCGTGAATTCTTCTTCCGCAGAGCAACGGTTACTCCATTGCTCTGCGTTCCTTTCGAGGCAGGCTGGTTGGTTCAGTTGTCGATAAGTGGAGTGAGCGGCGGTCAGCGCAGACGCTTCTGCTTGGTTTACTCTTCGAACCCCCCATTTTTGATGTGATATGGTTCGGTTTGCGTTTCATTGTGGTTGGTTAAGTTGGTGAGGGTGGACTCAGAGACTTATGTAGTCAGAGGATTAGAAACAGGAGAGGGGTGTTTTGGGTAATGGAGGGAAGTGGGTGTAGGGGAGGTATTTGTAGGGGGTCACCACCGTTGGTTCCACAAAGCGAGAGAAATTTCTTTGGCTAGTGAACACCAGTAACTACCGAAACTTTCAATAATATAGGCATCTTCTCTCCACACGTTATTGAGAAACAAGTCCCGCCAATTTCAGCTTGCACGCCTATTTGCCTGCCTTATACTTCTACTTACTCTCCCCTGGCAGGAATATGATTCATGAGGAATTTACAGATCCCTGAGGTGCTTCGCCTGGTGTGTTGTTAACGTGTAGTGTGGGTGTTGACCTTTTGTTTATCGGTGTGCATGTGAGGAAGATTGCATAGGCGCCATACTGGAGAGATATTGTTTGCAACAGCGGCTACTTTGCACCTCGTGCTGGATGAGATCTAGTTGCAGTCAGTGCAGATGGTGGAGTACTCTACGCAAGTCATATTGAGTCTTATGTAGAGAAAATAGCTGCGAAGTAAATTAGCAGATTTTAGACTCCGGCCGGGAACACAGTGTTGATTAGCCGATCCAAAGAAAAGGTAGGACATATATGCTCTGATGCGACAACAGTGAGGTTACTTGTGCAGTACCTACCTTTGATAAGGC
The DNA here is from genome assembly GCA_027569055.1 of Aspergillus baeticus. Classification (NCBI taxonomy): domain Eukaryota; kingdom Fungi; phylum Ascomycota; class Eurotiomycetes; order Eurotiales; family Aspergillaceae; genus Aspergillus; species Aspergillus baeticus. Next base: position 155,494 of record JAPDEI010000046.1, read on the forward strand.
ACTGTTCAGTCCGGTCTCTGTATGTGCTGACTTTAGGTTATCACAAGCTCAGTCACCGCGTGAGAAGTGTGTGGCTCTAGTTTCAGCAAGAGATCAGGCCCTTCTGACGCAACTTGGTAAGAATAGGAGCGCAGCCTGAATAGGTTAGTATAACAGTGCTAGTTCCGTTGAGATAAATATCAGAGTATGAGGCATCTTAGAGACATTAAAGCGTCTTCAAGCTTGACAGAACTAAAACAGTCCCTCCCCACTTGAAGCGCAAAACGATCTCTTGTGATCCCTCACCAACACAAAGGTCTAAGCAACACAAAAACATTAAATCTATTTCTTCCCTTTCCTCTCTCTCTTCTGTTCCCTCTTCTCTGCTCTCTTCCTTACCCTCCACTCTCTCACTCTTCTTTCGCTCAACACCCACACCACCTCGTCCACCTTCCCAACTGCAAACACACAAGCTTGGATCTTCCTTCAGACCGATTCCACTCGCCAAACAAAAACCAACCCAAAACGCACTTCCAAAACCCCTACACACTCAAGACCCTTCACAATGCCTATGATCTGGTCTGCAGAAGCGAACGTCAAGGTTAGTCACTCTGTCCACAACCCCTCACCCTCACCTTCGTCTTCTCCTCCAAAAGAACATAGTGAGGCCTTCTCGCTAACTTCAGCTTCACATTACAGCTCCTCGTCGGCATGCTTGCCCAACTCAAGGACCAATCCGTCAAGCTCAACTACAAACAGCTCGCGGAGCACATGGGATCCGGTAAGTCTACCTCGCATTCGGCCCTTCAATAGGACAGACATACCCAGGGGCAGAGAGACCAGCAGAGTTGAATAATCATTTATCATTTCCACCAAGGCAAGAGCGCTCGCTAACAATCTGCTGATCATTCTATTCAACTATAGAGTGCAACGCCAAATCCGTCATGAACCAGTTCACAAAGCTGAAGAAACAAGCTGCGGAGATTCCGACCGAGGGATCAAGCGACGCTGCAGGCGAGGGAAATGCGGAGGGTGATCAGGCTGAGACTTCCACGGCTGCGAGCAAGGCAAATCCTGCGGCACCCAAGAAACGTCGTGCGAAAGGTGCAGCTGAGAAGAAAAAGAAGAAGAAGAAGACGAAGGCTGAGGGTCAGAACGGGGAGTCGATGGATGAAGACGTGAAGCATGCAGAGGATGCATGATGGAACTTAGGGAAGTTCTTATTCGGCGACATTACGGACACCGTTTGCTTTTTGACTTTCTGGCGATCTACTTTGCTTTGTGGGAGACGGAAACGGTGGGTTCGTTGATCGTTCTTGACGGCTAGAGTTGGTCATGAGTGTGAGAAAAAGTGCAGTTATTATACCAAGAAATATGTGGGGTATTCTCACAACATTGATCCTATAAGACAGTGACTTTCTAAAGGAATCCCAGTTACCAGTCTTATAGTCACCCTTATCTACGCAGGCTTTTCTATTGGCTGCTTCTCTTCCAGGTTTCTCGGCGAAAGACTAAGGATATGGCTCGTAGTACCGAAGCCAGTACACACGTCGTGCCTAAATGGGAAAGAAAAAGTAGAGAAAACAACAGTGTATATTGCCTAATATCTCCTGGCATCTATTATTATCGTACGTCCAACCGCTACGCCTCCCTGTCACAGGACCCAGGTCATGACCTCCCTCCCTCCACTCCCAACCGGAAACTCCCTACTCAATTTCACAGCCCTCTCCAACCACTCCAACCGCATAAGCGCATGATGCTCCCCCTCGCAAATCCGTAGGACCTCCCACTGCGTCCCCTGCGGCTGCGGCGGCAACCCGCCCACCAAATCGTCAAGAATCCCACTAATCACCCGCGGGTTCTCATCGAGAAAGATAAGCGGCCGTGGGAATCCCACAAGGATACTAACAAACATAGTCGCGCCGAGCACAGCGGCACTCTCAGGAATCGCTGGGTCGGGCCCGTACCGCACCCCGAGCATGACGGGCTCGATATCGGGCCCGCCGAGCGCCTTGATGTGCGCCTCGAACTTGGCGCGCATCCTCTCGATCTGTCTAAAGTCTTCGACGTCGAACAGGTACCGGGCGAAGATTATCTGGTGGATGTTGGCGCCAGGGCAGCGCTGGTGCGCCAGTGCGGTGTGCTCCAGCAGCGTGTATTTGGTCCTGCAGTCGCGGCACATCTTGTATGGGATTGAGCACTTGAAGATGCCGCTTTTGGGGTCTGGGATCTGGTCAAGGTTAGACATTGTGTTCTTTTATGTTAGAGGTCGTTTCGGTTAGCTGCAGGAACATGGATAGAGGAGTAGTTAGCGGGCTATTCCCGGGGGGTGTGCCGGTTATAGTTATAGACTCGAACACAAAGGCGGTTACAACTAAAAAGCATAGAAGTCTTCCATTGTTCTCATCAACGACACCACGACATCATTCAAATCTTATCCACAAAGCCATAAATCATCTTTGTCCACCTCGCTCACTTCCACCCTTTCATCATCTCTAGACTTCAAGGATACCACATCAACCCGGCCAGCCTAAACGTGCCGAACCCTGAGTAGGGCGGGGCCCACTTGGCCAGTTCAAAGTCGACATGGTGTCTGTCCGTGAACGCCTGCTTCTTGAAGTACTCATACAGCTGCGGCTCAGCGGAGACGGCGATGGGGACCCCGAGCGCCTTTGCTCTCTCAAAGACGAACTCCATCAGCGCCTTGCCGATGCCGCGGCCGCGATGGGCGGGTTTGACGACGATGTATGTGAGTTCTAGCGTTAAGTGTCAGTGTGGATTACCCAGCGAAATAAAAGAGCCGGAAAGACGAACCGAGATGATCAATCTCCTTCAGTCCCTTCGACAGCTCGCTGACCGCCGACCTCACAGCGGAGAATACCTCCGCGTTGAAGAAATCGGGTATCTCAGGCGTCGCGGGGGCTGCAGCTACTCCTCCCTTGCCCTTCTCTTCCTCTCCCTTCTTCTCCGCCAATGGCGTCTTCCTTGTAATGGCCAGATGCGCCAGGACCTCGCCGGACACCTCGTCGACGACAGTTATCCTCTCGACTTCAGGGCCTGGCAGGTTCTCGATAACCGAAGTGTAATTCTTCCGCTGCATCGCTTCATTCGGCCAGTCCTTGAACAGCAGGCGGTTTATGGTCAGTCCGAGCTTGGATATGTACAGCAGCTCGGCTGTTTCGGCTGTGCCCGCCGGTTCGAAGGGAATTAGTTTGTAGGAGCTGGAGCTTGGGGTGGACATGGTGGATAAGGATAACGATCTTAGCTCTGTCGAGTTTTTGTTGTAATTGAGATAAGAGTTGCTCCGAACGGAATAGAGTGCAGTGTGTGCTTGCAGGAATATAGATACATACGTCTTTTCCGGCGTTCTTATAGGTTGCAGTCAGGCTGCAGGATTCGCGTGCGGGTTGCCTGGTCTGTGGTTGTGAGCCAGAAATCGACACCTCAATCTCGGTGCCTGAAATGCATTGCGTATGCAATGCTAGATAGATATACTACATTATTGCGGCATCCGGGCAACGAAGCACGTAGTTCTGGTTGGCAGCGTAACGCTCGCAAGCCTCGCATTGTATCGCAAATGGTGGGGCTGCGGATCCTGTCTCAGGTGGGATTTTCTGTGTCAAACCAGAGTAGTAGATCGACCGAGTATAAAAAGATAAAAGGCTCAGGCAGCGATTTGATTTGGGATTGTACATATAGAGCGGCTATATTTTGAAAACGAGCTGTAAATGAGCCTGAACGCTGGATTCAGCTAGAAAGAAGTAACCTCTTCATATACCGTCTCAGGCCTCTCCAGCGGAATCAAATGCTTCACGTCCTCGACAATCCTCAGCGACACATCTGCTCCAGCATCTTTGAGAAACTGTACGACCTCGTTCTCAACTCTATCGATCGGCTCAACAATATCAAATTCGCCAGCCAGCACTCTCACTCGGAGTCTGGAAGCCGACGACCCAATAACCCTCCTGACATCCTGGGAAATGTCCTCTTCCATTCCATAGCTCGGCCACGCAGTCTTTGCAAGCGCGGTCCCGGAGAGGCTATCGCAAACCACGGTTTGCATGTCTTTGTCGTCCAACTTTGCAGCGTTGGCGAGGACGTTTGTGACTGTCCAGCGGACGGACTCTTCGCTTTCGTACGCGACCTTCTGTTGCTCTTTCATTTCTGCCGGGAGGATGAGGGGCGTTGGAGGGGCAGGCGCGACGAGGACAATGCCCTTGAGCTTTGAGAGGAGAGGTGCAGCTAGATTAGACAAAGAGGCGAGTGCCACCTTTCCGCCCATTGAGTGGCCGACCAAGACAAAGCCGTGAGCGACAAGACCTTCATTTTCTGGCTGTTGTTCCAACTGCGACAGTACTGATGCGACATCAGCCGCCATCGCCGAGATAGAGTGCTGCCCTTCGCCCTCTGCTTGGCGGGTTGATTTCCCCCATCCTCGTAGGTCGATTGCAGCGGTCGGATACTCAAGCGAGACAGGTGTCCGACCATCGGTCGAGTTAAGCTTGTACCAGGTCAATGAGCTGCCTCCCCAGTAGTGAAGAAAGACCAAGAGCGGCTTTTCAGAGTGTGTCTCGGGACGCGTGACGCGGACGTGTATGTCGGTGACTGGTGCGGTTGAAAAGAAGAGCGAAGACATAACGATCATTGAGTCTGAATGATGTTCCTTTTTTTGCGGGGAAGGTTGGTTGGATGTCACCATACTGCGAGTGCACTCTCCATATTTATACCTTCACCCGTCGGAAACTCCCCATTGCAGCCAGCCAAACGGTATGGTAGTTTGATACATTTGCTTTGTTTGGCTCAACTAAGGTTTGCTGTTAATTAGCGCCTGATGGCTCCACGAGTAACTACCACCGTTGCGATGTGGCAGACAGCTCATGGGAAGCTAGGTGTGTGTTTGACCCGACTCGCAAGGGTCTCAACTATTGGAGAATGTTTGCACCATCTCAAGACCCACCCCACAGCGAGAGCAGTGCCCCACTGCGAGACACTAGAGCCAATAGTGACGTGACATGGTCATCAGATCTCTCGTATTCTAACCGCATCAGGCATACCGGACCGCGCTCGCCGAATTACAATCAACCTGAGTCAGGCCAGCTGGAGCATGACAAGCTTGCAAGATCCGCCGCTAGGTGACGACGAGAATTCAGTAGGCGAGCCCATGCGCATTACGCGTCCATCGGTAGAGCGAGAGGATTTCTCGCCGTCGAGCTTTGTGTGTTTCTCGGAAATGCGGATCTGCTCTCTGCGCGTCGTGGAGCATCGAGCGGAAGACCTTGCGGATGTTTTTCTATAGGCGTCAGTCAGAAATCGCGGCACGGCTTAGCTACAGGATGAGGGGACGGAAAATATAGGTACCTGGAATGTGGTGTCAAGGGTCACTACGCTCACTTCGTGTGCCCGAATGATCGTTTCGCAAACCTCTTCAACAGACTTGTTGAACCCGAGCTCGGGCATACGGTCGACAAACAAAAGAAGGATGAAACTTCCTTGGAGCAGATATATACCGAACAGATATGGCATAAAGTTGAGTTCTGGGTCGAGGGTAAGGATCTGGTGCACCGCGGCGGTCGCGCTGAGAGCATGGGATGCGCACGCTTGGAAACTCTCCGAGGTTATCCAATCGTCTTTGTCTTCGATCATCGATATGGGATCCCACTTCCCATGCAAAAGGATATAGAAGACGTGAAGCATGTGCGAGCTGTACGCGATCACTAGCGGCTTTTTCGCATCAACCGACGATGCTGGACTGTTAACATATCCGAACGTGGGATTAAATGGGTCGATCGGATGCTGAGTTGGGAGAGGATTCTCGAGCTGGTCTCTCAGCTCTGCCAGGTCTTGTTCTCTCTGTGAGATAAGCGCTTCAATTCGATGAACTGCGGCGTGGTTGACAGTGTCACCGAGAAGTGGATGGTTCTGAACATGGTGAAAGTCGATAATATGCCCAAGTACGGTGGCGAGGGGAAGAAAGTACTCGAAGAACCCGTACCCCGTTATCTTCGTTGGTGGTGTGAGTTGCGGTGCCGGGATGCAATTAAGGTCAACGGTCTCTAGGGTCTGCCAGAGCTCCTCAGGTAGCGGAGCAGCAACGCAAAAAGTACCATCAGGAAAATTCACTGGTGCGTTGAAGGATAGACCGAGATGTCGGTCAAGGCAGTATATCAGCCAGAAGAGTCTTCTACGCTCTTCTTTGACTATTAACCACTCCCGGAGAGCTGTCTGCCCCTGATAGAATGCATTGTGAATGTTGCCCGACTGCATTCCCTGATCTTCCATGCTGAGACCACTCGCACGCGTGAGGCGGATGGCCTTTGACCACCACTTCAAGCAGTCTGCTTTGAAATGTCCCCCTGATATCACGAGTGTGAGTATAACCACCGCTAAAATAACATCTGTTGACCCAAGGAAGTCGGGGATAAGTCCGTTTCCCGCAGCGTGACAGACGGACGATCGCCCATCTTTATCGGAGAGACCGCCTCGCGGGTGGAACTGCCAGCCATCTAAACAGGGTTAATTCAAATCCACATCAGTCGAGTTGAATTAGCATACCTGATGTTCTAAAATAATTATCCCAATCCACCGGCTCCATCAAATCCAGCACAAGACGGTAGAGGTCGAGGACAATGCGCTGTCGAGCACCGGGCGGGTCAAAAATCTTAATATCGGCAGTGTGCGCGACACAGAGCAGCATCACAAGAAGGAGAACGGATGAAGTCGGTCGCGGCGCGGTCGGGTGTAGGACAGAGGATGGCTGAACAATGTGGGTAAGCGTATACGGGGATGTTGCTTTAAAGATGGGATTTCGTCGCTCATTGAAGTAGATCTCCAGCATCTCCGAGGCATCGTTTGGCGAGAGAATGCCCCTTAAGTAAGGCAATAGAGGCTCAAGGCAAGGATAAGTTAGCTGGCCTTGCGATGAGCCGTGAGCTGAGTTTCCCTGCAAATTCCTGTGCGACACCGTGGAGTAGAGTCCTCGGAGCGGCCCGCCTGGCGGAATAGGAGGCGTCTTGCTCAGCCAATGCTCGACGCGACCGGGCGTAATTCCAGCCAGACTGTGAGTTTGACCCGGCATTCCAAGAAATACGTCCTGAAAAGCAAAGGGGTTCAGCGGAGAGCGAGTCGCGTCGTGATTCGACAACCCAGGAAGACTGGTAGCCGACTCAAGGCGAAAAGCGTCGGCATCCTCCTGATCATTGCTGCCGCCTCCTCTTGTATCGTTTGTCAGCCGTGTAATCGAGTCGTCTTCCGTGTACGATGGAGTGCTCAGCGGATTGGTGTTTCTCCTTGGCACGCTATCCGTCATTTTGTCCCTTTCCTCCGACGAAGCTTCCACGCTACTGTTACTGTGGTTAATCAGGTCGTTTAGGCTCGAAGGGCCAGGGGCAAGAGTTCGGTGGCCGGTAGAGGTGAACTTTGTCCGACGGCGACGACCACGTTTCCTCACGAGCTTCTCATATTGACACGGAACGTTTCGTTCTGGAAGGATTGGAGTCAGTCGCCGAGTGATCGGTCTCGTGGTAGGTGTGCGGGGTCAGCCACCTACCGGTGCATCGCTGGCTGTCGAGTGTTAGCTTCTACGCCGAGATCAGGCAGTAATAAATAATTGCACAGCTCGAAGAATAAATAATTTGCGAATTGGAAACTCACCAAGGACGCTCTCCGTCGCAACGCTGTTTGGACTGTGAGCAGCGATCGCAGGCCCGCAGCACACGCAAGCGAGTCTCGCCTGCAGGGTCGCCATCCACAATCATAGGACTGTCTCCCATCTTGAGAGTCTTGACATCTTTCATTTCCCAGCTCAATGGCGCGGTCTGGGCCCGGGAACAGCTGAGCTTAAGACTGGAGGACACTGGAAGATGCGGAGAGCCGTTACGCACTAGTGGCCTCAGGCTAACCCCGCGACCGGCTAAAAACCTGGAGGCGGCCGCTACTCCGTGACCTGACTTGATCCCTATAACACAGAATGGATTCTTCCTCGCTGGAGGACTTCGCGGCCTTTGGTCTTCTTACTTCCAGGCTTATATTGATTCCGACTCCCATTGCAGTCAATTCTCTGTCCTACCGATCGCGTTATGGGGGACTTCATGCTGACGCGGATTTTTGCGAGATGGCCTTTGGAGACCACTTCCCACCCAGAAACTGGAGCGACGATGAAACGCGTCAAGTAATTGAAAGTCGCGATATTGAACGATCCTGGAAGACACGTGGCCTAGGTGATTTCGCAGTGGGGTTACGTCCGCCTTCTGCACTCATCGCTAAAACTCACTCGGGTGCGTCACTACTCAAGGGTCACGAATTCGAGAAACTGGCCGGGCTAGACAGACAGCTCCTCAATGACATCGACTGGGTGGGATATGCTGGCATCCGCGACGCAACAACAACATCGCTTCCTGCACGAGAACCCAGCGATCCCGAGCTTCCTCCTTGGCAAGAAATGGTCGAGATCCGATACGGCATTTCGTCGAAGTACTGGGGCAAAGGCATTGCCAAGGAAGCTGCTGACGCGGTTATACAGTGGGCAATAGATGCCGGTGGCGTCCGGAGATTCATTGCAGAGACGGAGCGGGAGAATCAGCGAAGCGCGGGTCTTCTCAAAAAGCTTGGCTTTGTGGCCAGTGGGACGGATTATTGGAAAGAGCCTAGCGAAGTTGAATGGGAGCTGGTAGTGCGGTGATGAATGCAAAGCATCAAGCAGCTGGGCAAGGTCGGAGGCTGCCGGACCATCTGATCAATATCTCGCACATTCTCGATGATTTCCGAAGCTAGGAATACATGTCTTCTCAGGACTGGCGGCGCTTGGTCAGTCTGATAGCATTATCATTTCCTCTTTGCGGTTCTAAAGATAACTAACACTCATCTACAGCTTCGGTGGGACGAGAAGCGCTCCTGCCTGCGTCACCGGATCCTCCGAAAAGCTGTAATTCCTCCACTCGCCCATGATCAGCTTGACTCCGTTGAACAATAGCGTATCGTCTTCAAGTTGCTCTTGACTCCCCGTTTCTCCCAGCTCCGAGCCTCCTTTCGAATTCCATTGCCATATGCCGTCCTTGCGGCGTAATACCTCCAGCGCCGTTGAGATGTTTTCCTCCACTTCCCTAACCGATGTACCGCCGATAATTGTTGCAACGGAGAACTCTGATGTTGAAGAATACTGTGCACGTCTAATCGCATATCTTAGCGACAAGCTTGCCAATGACTGTCCCACTGATTTTGTATAAAAAGCCGCGTCGCGTGCCGCCTGTCGCAATCCCTCTGGTGCCGGATGCCAGTCCCCTAGGTTACCCACAGGAACACCCTCGTCGCGCAGGAGACCGCTAGCAAGAGGGCTGGAGCTGCATACACATGAAACACCGGCATCCTTAAACAGATGCAGTCCGTCTCGCTCCAATCGGTTATTCTGCAGCGTCATCTGTGCCCAGTTTTGTATCACATCGAGAGGTCGACCATATATTTCTCGGGCGCGGCGGGCAACTCTTGCCAATAGGCCAATCGGGTAACCTGAAATCCCAATATATCGTATCTTCCCCACCGCAACCATCTCCAGGAGAACCCCAATGGCTTCGAGAACATTATCCTCAGGCACAAACTCGATATCGTGGCAGAATACCACATCCAGATAGGTTGTCCGGAGTCTCTGGAGCGACCGGTGCACCGAGTGCCTGATCCAAGCGGGCGAGTAGTCCGACTTCGTAGCACTGATCCGGCCGACTTTGGTCATGAGAAAGTATTCCTGACGTTTGTAGAGGGGTTCCATTTCTCGATGTGACAGAGCCGCACCGATGAGTTCTTCCGAGGGCTCATAGTAGGCTGATGTATCGATCGCGCGGATTCCCAGTTCGAATGCCCGCTTCAGCACCTCTCGCGTCCGCAGTGGGTTCGGGTTGGATGTAAGCTGGTGGCTGAATCCTGCACCACCCAGGATGAGAGGTGGAAGCACCTGAATGAGCGGTGGTTGCGGTGCCATCATGGTAGGATATGCGTGGTCTTAGGTGTTCGAGTCAAACACATCGTAAGCGTCGTCTCGGCGGCAGATCAGGGCCTTAATACCCGGGGTGGTCGTACCTGCCTGATCTGGCCGAGTTGACACCCCTAGACGGCTATAACGGGCATAACGCGTGCAGGCGTTCTGTACAATCGCTGGGCGACCTTCAATTTTCCGGTTGGTGCCCTACGGCTATTTCTAGCCAATTGGATTTATTCCTCGGTTTCTTCTCGAAAATTTGGCACTTTACGCACCAACCACCCGTTGCGAAATTTTTCCGAAATGTGGAGGTCACGCTTTTAGCCGGAGTTACGGTCCACCAGACTGAACATCCAGATCGGCATCAGCAGCGTCGCAACATGCTGTTACTACCCCACGATTATTTTCCATGAACCGATTAGTATTCATCGAATCTGAGTCGATTACCGCGCGTAAACTAGCACCGAGGGCCCTAAGTCCTCGGAAATTCTCCGACTTGTGCGAGCTCAGGAGCCTGTCTAGCATTCCGCGGAACGATAAATATATATCTCCAACGTCTGCTCACTACTCCCATGCAACAGCAATTTGCCAGTTCTAGATTACCCGTGGATGACTTGGAATTGAGTGAACAGCTTTCATGATTTATATTGCATCTTCATTTACAGCTGGCTTGAATTTAGGCATGGTCTCCGGATAAAATCGCAAGCTATCAGGCGTGACTGTCAACAACCTCGCGTTTAAGGCCACTTATGCTGCAGCGGTTGTTTTCCGAGCTAATGTAAGCCTAGCACGGTGCCACTAGGAGATGCATCAGTATGGTGTCATCTGCAAAAGCACTCCAAGCACTTACCTGTCCACATGAGATTGGTTCATACAGCGGCGGATGTGCCTCATCCACGCATGTCGGCACAACCTTGAGCACACTTTCCGGGTTGAATCCAAGGAAAAACGGCATCGAGTAGCGCGAGGCACTTTGTCGGTTATATACGCGATGCACGGTGGACTTGAAGCGGTTATTCGACAGGCGCTGCAGGAAGTCGCCGATGTTCACCACTAGCGTCCCCTCAATCGGCCTCGCATCAAGCCATTCATCGCTCGCGGAAAGAACCTGGAGACCGCCCGAGTTATCCTGCCAAAGTAACGTCACGCACTGAATGTCCGTGTGGGAGCCAATCCCCACATCAATCTCCACATCAGCGTCGGCTGCCTTGTCGATTCCCGGAGTGCCGGGGTAGTGCACGTATAACCCGTCTGCGCCGGGGTGGGTGACGACAGAGTCGAAATAGTCTTCAGGAAGCTCAAGCGATAAGGCAAAGAGCCGAATCATCTTCCGTGCTAGAGTCAGGCGGCTCCTGTAGAATTCGAGAGTTGTCTCGCGGAAGCCAGGAAGGTGGCTTGTTCCTTCCCAGAGATACTCCTGTGCGCCGTACGAGTATAATTCATCGCCGAGGAACCTCTCCTTGTCTACTTCAGTGACGGTTGGATCGTTCAGTGGATTATATCGCACCGAGAACGTCTCCTTTTGATCTGTCGCGCCCAATTAGTAAAGAGTATGATCTCTAGTCTGGTCAATAAGCGTACCCCGCGACTCCTTGTTGTTGATCTGGGTGGTCCCGACTCCGTGATATCCATCATAATGCTTCGCCTTCACATGCGATACCTTCTCCTTGTCCTCCGTCGTCTGCCCGAAAAACGACTGCGCCGCGCTGAGGGCGCGTTGGATCAACTCTTCCGGAATCCCATGATTCTTCACATAGAAAAACCCGGTACCCTCCGCTGCGGCTCTAATCTTTATCGCAAGTTCCTTGCGCGTCGCGAGATCACCGTCGATCAGGGTGAGGTCGATGATGGGGATCTCGTCGTTGGTGGGAACCCGAGGTGGGGCAGTCGACACCCGCCGGTATTCGGGCCCGTTCAGCGTGCGCAGTTCGAGCTGTGTATATTCGGCCATGTTCTTTTTTCAGGCGTCTGCGATGCGGGGTACTGATGACATGGGTTGGAGCACACGGATTATGTATGCGCGAGAGCAGCTCCCCGCGGTCGTGATAGTGACTTCGAACGCGGCGGGGTCCGCCGACGCCTAGAACCACTAACGTTACATAGCAGCTGTTCGGATCTCTGTGCGGCCCGGAAATTTTGGAGTTCAAGAGCAGGAAGAATTGGAGTCAGCCTCGGACCTTTGCGCAGTAGAGATAAGATACAGCCGTTAACTTTGCTTATCGCTCTATGGCCAAAGATATCGCTGTCATATCTTTCAGTGGCGGCAATCTCCAATCTCACGTTGGAGAGGGGCTTGTCTTGATTATGGTGATAAGATTGGCGAAGCGCATCCCTACTGGTTGTTCGCTTTCCCGGCCAGAAATATCGCAATCATGACTCCAAAGATAGCCATTCGCAGGGAGAAAGCAAAACTCGAGCTTCCGCCTCTGACAAAGGGGCTTTCTCCAGCATTAGGCATTCAAAATGTCTTCTTTCCTGTCTAGACTCCACGACAAAATCATCGTGAAGAGCGTCGATCAGGATGGAAATATCCGCCCCGTTGAAGCAATCGACAATGATTCGATTCGCCCAACTCGCGTCCAAGACCGGACATGGACGCAACTCACCTACATGTCGTTTTGGTTCTCCGCCACCGCGAATGTGAGCAATCTCTACGCCGCGTCCACAGGTATGACAGTCGGCCTGAGCATGTGGGAAGCGGTCGTCTGCTCGTTCGCCGGTCAGTTCCTCGCAGGATGTCTCATGGCACTTAACGGGCGCGGCGGTGCGCTTTATCGCATTCCTTTCCCTGTGCTATGTCGGGCCAGTTTTGGTCCTTGGGGAGCGCTCTGGCCGACGTTTAATCGCGCGGTCATGTCTATTGTGTGGAATGGTGCTAATTCAGTGCAGGGGGCGCAGTGCATATAGTAGGTCGGCTATTCTAAGTTCTCGGTTGACGCATGCTGATGTGGTCTTATAGTGTATTCCTCCATGCGATTTTTCCATCTCTTGAAAATATTCCAGATAAAATGGGCCCCAAGTCGGCTCTTAACTCTGCTGGGATGATGTGCTTTTTGATCTACTGGTATGTCGTTCTAACGCAAGAACAACGGGCGGTAGCTAATGTAATAACAGGCTCATAAATTGTGCCTTTTTAGTGATACCAGTCCCGAAGATGAAGTCTCTTGTATACATCAAAGTGGTCGTCTACTACGCTGCCGTCATCGCAATGACCGGCTGGACAGTCTCGCTGGCAGGGGGCACGACGTCTGCCTTGAACCGTGGGTCCACAATCCACGGGGCTGAAAAAAGCTGGATGGTTTGCAAGTTCTTATTCATCGGGCTTGCATCTTGCGCGACGTTCATTTCCAATGCTGCCGATCTTCAGCGTTACGCGCGACGACCGAGCGATGTGATCTGGGGGCAGCTTATTAGCTTTCCGCTGTCAGCGCTAGTCGTGGCGGTGTTTGGGAATGTTATCGCTGCAGCAAGTGTGGGTGTTTTTGGAGAGGTTAGTCTTTCTCACGTTGTGCGACCGATCAATCCTAACTTGAGTAGCTTGTCTGGAATCCACTTGACTTTTTGGATATGCTCATGGCCGGCGAGCGATACACTTCTGGCAATAGAGCCGCATGTGCCTTCATTGCACTCGCCCTCGCATACTCCACCGTCTTCTCCGCGATATTCGAGAACTCAATCCCGTACGTTCTCACATTGGGCTGCCTCAACAGGCCTGTCGTATACTAACAATCGCAGCGCCGGCAACGACATCGCCGCTCTTCTCCCCCGCTACATAACCATAAAACGCGGCTTCTTCATCTGCGCGCTGCTATCCTACGCAATCTGCCCCTGGTACCTGCTCTCCTCCGCCTCAGTCTTCATAAATTTCCTATCCTCGTACCAAATCTTCCTCTCCGCAATCACCGGAATCCTCATCTGCGACTACTACGTCCTCCGCCGCGGCGCGCTCTCAATCGCGGATCTGTACACGTCGCACCCGGAGGGGCAGTACCACTACTTCCACGGCTTCGGGCTCCGCGCGTTCGCGACGTATCTCATCGCCATCGCGCCGAACTTCTACGGGTTTCTAAACCAGATGGGCGTCAAGGCGAGCCTTGGTGTGCAGAGGTTCTATTATGTCGCGTACGTTGTTGGGCTCGTTGTTGCGTTTGGGGTATATTATGGGATTGCGCTGTTGAAGAGGCCGAAGGGGATGGTTGGGGGCAGTGGGTGGAGGGAGCCGAAGGAGTATCTGGATGCGTTTGATAGCGCGAGGTATACGGGCGGACCGGGGAGTAGTGATATCGAAGGTGTTGAGGTGGAGACTGTGGGTGTTGTTGGGAAAGAGGGGAAATAGACTAGACGAGGCGTCAAGCACACGGTTGCCTGGCAGATACAGAGTCCTTGTTCTACTGTAATGTAATACGATCGGGCTCTTCGCGAGTGGACAATGCCCAACGTCCCGGCTACACAAGCCCTCTTTAGAAAAGGTAGCCAAGTTCAGCGAAGCAACTCAACCTTGCGCCGCCTTGGTGGGCAGGAACAGTCGAACCACCAACCAACCCTTTTTCAACCGCTGGCTGATGCATCATTGCCGAAGACCAAAACACCGAAATCCCCTATCCAAATAACCCACCCCATTCGCCCTCCCTCACGCTCTCCGATAGGTGCAATCCTTACAACTCAGATCTCGCGCCGCTGTACTCGGATTTGGATTTTGTGGGGAGGGATGGTATCCGGATATCTACCGAACCTCCGCATTGAAAGTCCTTTTCTGGCGTAGAAGACGCCCGTGGACAATGATTAAGTAGAGGTAGGTGACACGGACTCGATGAATCTTCTGTATCTGATTCCATCTGATTACGGATAAACATGAATGGTGGCAATATTGTGTGTACTATCTGGGCGTCTTGAGTCCAGACCAGCAAGATCGAAGAGCGAGAATCTTGTTGGTGCTACCTAGGTACCACCACAAATCGCGGACAGCGCCATTGAAAAACAAAACCGCTGTTTTCCTTTCCGATCATCTTCTTCTCGGCCCTCTTGAATTTCTCCAAGTCCTACCGTAGACAAGCCCTCCGTCGGCGGGGCGAAATACCTCGCATCCACGGTTGTAGGCCACATTATGTTGTGTATGATACGAATAGCAGGGATCGCGATGGGACTCTCTCGTCAGAAGCAGTATAATTTAGCTTTAGCATATAATTTCACCATCCTTCGTTTCTCCTATTATCCTGCGACGCATATGCAAGATCCAGTGTCACTCCGCGGTGTTCTGGATTATAATAAGCCGTTGGACAGAGCCTGTAACATCGGAAGCACCATAATAAAAAGCAATAGAACTTCATTGATACAGTAGGATCTAACATGAGGTAACGTGACACAACCGCAACCCCCTTGCCCTGCGCCGATCATGCAAAGCTGCCTGGGGCGTCGGCGTGGCGTGTTGCCAGTCGATCGTGAAACGAACCTTAAAGAGAAAAGCTTGGAGGGTGGGTTACCTCGAACCATGATAAGGCTAAACTGCCAGAATGGCACATGCAGGAAGTGCATGGTTGGGAATACGCCCAGGAGGCTCTGCGGCGGTCGTACTAAGCCTCAACAACGCCGATTACACAGGTTCTGCCGCAACCAACGCTATTCTACTCGCTAAGCCCTGCCGCGAAATGGCGGCAATATTAGAACTCTCCACGTATTCCTGACCCTTGCGTAACCGGGCACTGCCCCAGGGTCCATCTGTCGTTTTGCAACACGGCGCCGCAGAATGCTGACCTAGGAACTGCAATCACCCACAGAAGCGCCCGAGCCGTCTTGCTCTCGGCTTAACGGATGCAGGAGAAAGTAGAGAGGGAGGTTGATTGTTGCGGATTAGGAGAGAAACCTGTGTCGCTCTCACGTCGGGCAAAAATAAAGGAAGCGAACCAGAGCCCCTCGGTTGCATACTCCACGCCCCGAATTTGGCCCCCAGCCTTCACTTCCATTTGCTCCACGTTGCTTCCACTTTGCTTGCCCAGCGTGGACGGATCGAGGGCATGGCATGCAGGATGAATCCCTCTCTTGCCAGAGAAGCAAAATTAATTGGGTCGATATGATTGCTCGTGAAAGTGGGGACATTTGTTTTATGGAAGTGTTGCCCAGGCTTGAGGAGCGTGCGGGGCAGTGAAGAGCTCGTGTTGGGCCAGGCGCAGTTCCCAGTTTGGAGATCTTTCTCTCCGACGTGCGGGAAATGTGCCTTGTGCCGGGGGGGGGGGGGGGTTTGGGCAAAATGATGATGAAAATAGGGGAATGACATAGGTTATTATCCTGTAGTTACAGATGGCGTGCTGGATGGGTTTTGCGATATCACAAATAACGGTAAGGCTGAAACGATCAGGGTCCGACACCCCAGCGGCGGGGCACCAGGCAAGTAGCATGAAAATGCATGATAACTTGATCAGCGGTAAAGATGGCAGTACCCGACCATGTCAGCCTTGCCATGTTGAGAGCGCAAGGCAGCATCTTGGGAGGTGCCCGATGGAGTGCGCGACGCTAAGTCCGATCCAGCCAACACCAGGTATGGGCATATATTGTTCGTTTGTCTCTCCCTCTCTCTACCCTTCCACCCCACGGAAGCTGCATCTTTTACCACTTACGACATGCAAAGATACTATACGCATGCACATTGATCATCATGAATACGTTAAAGAGGTTGTCCCTTGGCCAGACCGCGGCTATTGGGACGCTATACGATGCGCGCACAGAGACTTTTCTCGACCAGTCGCTTCTCTTAGGCGAGATCCCCGCCGATGTCATCACCTCCAGCACGATCAACCACGCCGAGACGTCCGTCATCCAGACAGGGAGTATCAAGGAGCGGTTTGAGAAGCTTGGTGTCTCACACGAACTGGGCGCAAGTTTGCTGGCAGGCCTGGTGCCCCCTCGCGGCTCAGCTCGCTATCTCTCTCAACAAGGCGACAGCGTACCAACTGTGAACCGCGATGCGATACTCACAGTGACTACGAAGATTGAACAACTGAGTTTCATGAGCGGGAACACGAGGGATCTCCTCAATTTCGATATCCTGGCAAACTCAACGGCGACACACGTGCTGACTGGAATAACATGGGGCGCGAGAGCTATTGTGTCAGTGCAAAAGAGGCTCGGCCAGGGGTCTGACCGCAAGAAATGCTCGAGGGCGCTGGTCCAAGCACTGGAGGCATTCTGGAAACCAACTGACAGCAACCACAGCTGGCTCGACCTGACGGGCGATGAGGCGACCAACGAGGAACCGCAAGTCCGGTTGTATACCGATGCCAGGGAAGTATTGGATGGACAGGCTGATAACCTCACCGATGCCCTGGAGCACTTCAAGCAGTTCAGCCCTCATGTGCAAGCCACCGGAGGCAAGCCGCTTGTGTATATTCTCCTCCCTATCGCGTTCCTCGTCACACTGGGTGCTATTGTTCCAAATGACATTCCTGCCGGCCAGCTAAGCGCGGAAAGCTATGAGCAAACGGTCGACCTCATTGACATATTAGCCGATGTCCAACAGCAGCTGAATGCACACAGACAGCTTCTTCACCAGCACCGAACGCTGGTCAACGACGCACATCTTGAGGGAGTAGAGAAACAGATATCGAAAATCAGAGCGGCCGAAACACAACTTCGAGCGGGATACACAGAAGGTCTGACAGCAGTGCGACAAAACAGAGCATCAAGTCAGGGTGTATTGGACTTGATTTCAGCTGTGAAGGCGGACGTGCGATCTGCTCAAGATTTACTCGCCGCCACGAAACGATACGAAGACAAGCTGGGCTTCCTTGTCAGAATGATCGGACTTGGCGCTTCCTACGCAGAGAATACCAGGACAAGCCCACAGGAGTTGATCGAGAGGGCCTCAACTTACTACAACACCTTTTACGTTTTTCACTTCAACAGCAGTGTCATGAACCACCCAGAACTCTGGAGAGAGAACCACAAATTGCTCGAAGAGCTGCTGGCCCAGGCACCTAAACCTGAGGTCCAGCTCATCGACTGGGACAACTACGGGGAAGAGCTCCCCCAGCCATGTGTTGCCCTCTATGCAAACGGGATGCTCGTGGTTGAGAACATTCTTGACCAGAAGAAAGAGATCGCCAGCAAGCACCTTGTTCGATACGATCGCACATGCCTGGAGTCGACCAACGATGTGCCGACCTATCGTAAGTCGTTGAGAATTCCCTGCCCGGGGCCATTTTGCGAGGAGCAGGATCTTTGCCTGTGGTCATGCTCCGATTGCCACGAAACGATCGAGTTTGGCAGTCGTGATGGCTACTTTTACTGCGACTGCGGCCGAGTCCCATTCTATCGAGCAGAATTTAACTGCCAGGGACCAAGGCACAAGGATGGATACTTCCAGTTCAATGAGAATGACTTGCGCGATTTGCTTCGCTCGCTCCCTGAACCCAGAGAAGTCAACATTCTCATCCTTGGAGAGACAGGCGTGGGAAAGTCGACGTTTGTCAACGCGTTCGTCAACTACCTCACCTTCTCATCACTAGATGAGGGGCTGAAAGATCCAAAACTCAACTGCATCATACCGTGCTCGTTTACTACTCAGGTAGTAGACCAGGATGGGCGGATGATTTCCAAAGACGTCGTGGTGGGCAGAGACAAGGACGAAGTAGACGGGTCCAAGGGAGACTCTGCGACACAAAAAGCCACCGTCTACCCTCTGTACTTTAGGGACACGCTCATCCGACTGATCGATACCCCGGGCATTGGTGACACTCGCGGTCTGGAGCAGGACAAGCAGAACATGGCCAATATGCTTGCGATCCTGCGCAACTACCCTGCGTTGCACGGTATTTTGATCCTGCTCAAGCCGAACAATGCTCGTCTGGGGGTCATGTTCCGCTTCTGTGTCAAGGAGCTCTTGACGCATCTCCACACAAGCGCCGCCCAGAACATGGTTTTTGGATTCACCAATACTCGTGGATCCAACTACACACCCGGTGACACGTTTAAACCACTCGAAAGTCTGCTGTCCGAATACCACAACGTCATTCCCCAATTATCTCGATCGAACGTGTATTGTTTCGATTCGGAGAGTTTCCGCTATCTGGCAGCGCGGAAACAAGGTATCGAGATGGGGCATATGGACGACTACCGACGAAGCTGGGAGCAGTCCTCGCAAGAAGCCGACCGGCTGCTGGCGCACTTCCAGTCGCTGCGACCACACCACACGCAGGAAACACTCAGTCTGAACGAGACACGCCATCTAATCGCGCAGCTGACCGCTCCGATGCAGCAAATCTCGGTCGCGATCACGGACACCATCGCGAAGAACGAGCAGCAGGCGAAAGATCTGAAAGACGCGCAGTTGACGATGGACGACCTCAAATCGAAGCTTCGAATTCACAAGACCATGGTGACTGGCGAGCAGCTCACTAAGCCAAAGACGGTCTGTGCGAATGACGCCTGCGTCGAATCGGTGTTTGACGAGACAAGCAACTCGGACGTGCTCCTGCGAAAGAAACTCTGTATGCCACACTCCCCCATTAAGGTCGAATATAACTGACCAAAGCAGGCCACAACCCGTGCTGTCTCACGAATGTCCCAGTTGGAAAGGTCGGCACCCCCCAGTTGAAGAACTGCTTCGCGTTTGCCGGAAACAACTGCACTATCTGCGGTCACAGCTGGACAGAACACGAGCACATTCTGGTCGAGTATGCGAAGCGAGAAGAAACAGTGGTCGATGCGAGTGTGCAGCGAGAACTGACAACCACTGGCAGTATGATCAAGGCGAAACGGAACGCCATCCAGGCCATCGAGAAGAACATCGCCGAGCTCAAGGAGGAACACAAGCAGGTGCAGAGAGCCGCCGCCAAGTTCAGTCTGTATCTGAAGCACAACTCCATCACCCACTATAACGACGCAACAGTTGAGTATCTGGAGCACTTAATCAAGGATGAACGGACCAAAGTCCGGACGGGGCAGAGTCGGGCGCGGCTCGAGTCGCTGGAGAAGGATCTCGACAATTACAGGAAGTTCGTCGACGCGATGGAGCAAAAGGACAAGATTAACGCAGTGGACGGTGCTGAGGCATATGCTCCGCTGAACGAAGCGGGGGTTGCGAAGCTGGTGCAGAAACTGTACAACCTCCCTCACTATGGGCAGATGCTCAAGGACTTGGCGCAGGTGGTGGCAAATGCATACGAGGCCAATTTCCGCGAACGACCATACCGAATCAGTCGACGAAGTGTCTGGCGTGATTATCTCGATGCCCACGGCCAGAGAGGTATGAATGGTGCTGCCGCGTCGATGTTTGGTCGCAGGAAGAGCGTGCGCAATCCCTTCACGGCGCCATCTACGACGCCGAGCCGGCTTGCTCGACCGTTTTCCCCGAACGATTCTCACGGGGCCAGCATTAGTTGGTCGGAGAAGTCTCTGCCAACGCCGTCTCGGCGCCGAGGAGAGGAAAGAAGTGAGTTCTGGCCACAGTCCGAGAAGCAAGGGGCGTCCTCGGCAGACCCCGTCCGGAGCATCATGGGCTGGGACACTCCTACAACAACCACTCGCACGGGGCCTCCTGGCGTTCCATTACATGGCGCATCAAGTTCCTTTGATGGATCGAGTCTGTTTTCCGCGCCGCCACCGTACTCTGGACCTGGAAGAGATGATCTGAATGGAGGGCAGCAGGCGATTGTTGAACGGAAGGGGGTCTGGGTTCGGCTCAAGGACAAGCTAAGGAAGAAGTAGATGTAGACGTCGATGAGGAAGGAGTGATGCAGGAGGAGCTGCTCTGGTAGACTCTCCACGTAATGTCTCTCGTTTGTTAGTTTTTGAATAGTTTGGCAATAGAATCAGTGATACAGTTCGAAGGAAGTAGGCTGATGTGTCCATCGCGGTTTCTCCCAATGCGGGCGTCCAAGCAAACAAGAAGCAAGACATCAACGGGGCATGCAGAGGCAAGAGGCGGAAATGCGTGCCGGATTTGCTTGGACGAGTCAGTGAAGCCGGGAAAGAGCTCAGTGATGCGACCATGTTGGCATAGTGTGCTTGTCCAGCTGGTCGCAAGAGTGTTTGAGTTTGACGCCGCCACACCATGAGGTCGATTAACCCGCGAATCAGCGCAGGAACCTAAAGAGCACGGGGTCAACGTTAATGGGCTTTCTTCAAGGGTTGGAACGCCACAGACATCCAAAGGTGCAGAAACGGTGATGGGCTAGTTCCATTCGGCCCCGGGCATGAGGCCGCGACAAGATTCGAAGTCAGTGGCTGCCCTTCAGAGGAAGGTGTCCAAGGCTCCAAGCTCTCCATTTTCTTGGCGAGCAAAGGGATGGGAACTTCTGAGCCAGACTCCCGATCCCTTGATTTGGGTGACTCAAGGATTGAGCTGAGTCCCGTTGCCCTAAAGGGTCGTGGCCAAGGCTAACAAGCTGTCTTGCCATCATCGCGGTTGCGTCTGGGCAAGGTTCGATCAGGTGTCAGTATCCTCGGTTGGCTGCACTTGGTCGGGAATTCATTTCGCGGCAGGAGGAGAGTGCGGGGTTGTTGTCGGTGGGAAAGTGCAGCGCCCAGAACGGTCCAAGACCTGCAACCCCCAAGACTGTCCTGGACTCGATCAGAAAGTCAATTCCCAAGCCGAGTACAATCATAATATATGCATTCCTGTTGACAACACACTCGCACGCGACATGTCAACCCAGATTAACGGGACACAGTCAGCATATACGCTCCTCCCCACACCCCAGATGGGGTCGGAAGGGCTGCCGAACACGACGGGGCCAAGCCACCAAGATCAGCTAACCACATGAAGAGCGGACCCATCTCAGCCTTGGGGAGAGTGACTGGGGTAGACTAGGCCGGGAATAAAGCGGGCGCGTACGAGGATCGAAGCTGCAAAACCTGCTGTAGTGACCAATCGCACTCTGCCAAGGACGTCTTCATGAGGGCAATTGTCCCCTCCCTGACTAGCGCAAGGGTCGTCTGCAATATCTGGACGCGGAATTTGGAGGGCTCCCCGCCTTGGTATGATACGGCACAGAGCTGCAATCATCGGTTATAGATTGTCTAAAAATGGGGAGTGCCATGGGTTGCACAGACCAGCCAGGGGGTCAACCCGCGTGTAATGGCTCGCTCGGCCGCGCATATAAGAAGGCCTTGTGGTCCCACCCCCTGCCCTTGCTATTGATCGTCGTCCTACACTACTCAAGGGAGTTTCTCCTATACCATCGAAATGGCGGACATCAGCAGCGAAGACAAGCACGGCATCTCTGTTCACCAGGCAGAGGGGGCCAAGGTCAACAACTTCAATGGCAAGACCGCTGAGAAACCTGGTGCGACGACGAAGAACGTCTTCAATGTGGGTAACCACACTCTCTACAAGTGTCACTAGCTGATTGCTTTAGGCCGAATTGTATGCGGCTATCAACGAAACTGTTATCGAAAGATGGAGCAAGACCACAATCCACTTGTACTGTGCGTTTCACGTATGACTTTGGCGATTCGTGCTGACCAGCATAGTCTGCATTTTTGTCGCATTCTGCTGCGCCTGCGCCAACGGTTATGATGGTGAGTTGATTCTGCGTCCCTGGAAATTATAGCTAACAAAAAAGGCTCCCTGATGGGCTCTGTCCTCGCCATGGACCACTACCAGGCTACTTTCAAGACCGGTATGGACGGTCCTGAGGTCTCTGTCGTTACTTCGCTCTACACAGTGTACGCTTCTAGGTCTCGGCGAAGCAGGTGAATTTAGCTGACCATTGCAGTGGCTCCATGGTTGCAACACCAATTTCCGCCGTCATCTCGGACAATTTTGGTCGCCGCAAGTGCATGTTTGCTGGAGGATGGGTGATCATCATTGGATCAATCGTCATCGCCACTGCCAATACCCTGGCACACTTTGTCGTCGGTCGTTTCGTCCTTGGTTTCGGTATCCAGATCATGGTAGTGTCCGCGCCTGCATATGCCGTCGAGATTGCTCCTCCACACTGGCGTGGCCGCGCGGTTGGTATGTTCATTACACCTTTTTTTCTGGCGCATCGCTAACAGGCCAGGCTTCTACAACTGTGGCTGGTTTGGCGGTGCCATCCCTGCCGCCTGCGTTACCTACGGCTGCAACTATATCAACAGCAACTGGCAATGGCGTGTACCCTTCCTATTGCAGTGCTTTGCTGCCTGCGTCGTCATCGTCGCTGTCTGGTTCATTCCTGAGTCCCCTCGATGGCTTATCACTCAGGGCCGTGAGCAGGAAGCCATCGATATTCTGGCCAAGTACCACGGCAACGGCGACCCCACCACTCGACTCGTGCGTCTCGAAATTGAGGAGATGAAGGAGGGAATTCGACAGGACGGTATCGACAAGAGATGGTGGGACTGTATGTCATTCAGTATCTCTTCCACGTAGTCTTTGCTAACTGCCACAGACCGGCCCTTCCTGATGACCCACAGCGGCCGCTGGCGTTTCCTGCAAGTCATCATGATCTCCATCTTCGGCCAGTGGTCCGGAAACGGTCTCGGGTACTTCAACCCAACCATCTACAAGTCCCTCGGGTACACCTCCAGTTCTATGCAGCTGCTCCTGAACTTGGTCAACCAGATCGTCTCCGCCATCGCCGCCCTGACTGCCGTCTACTTATGTGACAGAATGCCTCGCCGGCCTGTCCTTGTCTACGGAACATTCGGTACGCACTCTCTTCCCTCATATTATCTCCAACTCCATCAAGCAAAGAAGATGCTGACAAGACCAGCCTGTGCAATCTGCATGGCAATCAACGCCGGCGTCTCACAACCCATGATCCCGCAACAGCGCTCCGAAGACGGCGTCGTGAATATGACTTTCGGCCGGACGGCACTTGCCTTCTACTACCTATTCAACGTGACGTTCTCATTCACCTACACGCCCCTGCAGGGCGTCGTCCCCGCCGAAGCGCTCGAAACCACGACCCGCGCTAAAGGCCTGGCCCTTTCAGGCTTCCTTGTCAGCGGAACGAGCTTCATCTCGCAGTTCGCAACGCCCATTGCGCTGCGCAATATCTCGACAAACTACTTTTGGATCTTCGTTGGTTGGGATATCGTCGAGTCGGGTTGTTGGTATCTGTTTGGGTAAGGCCCTCCAAATTTCGATTTTGAAGGATGGATGGTGAGATGAAGAATGATATATTAATTAACAATTTCGCGCAGAGTCGAGGCCCAGGGCCGAACCCTCGAAGAACTCGAATACATCTACCAGCAGCCTAGCCCCGTCAAGGCATCCAAGAAGCGCGACCGCGTCGTTGTCCAGGAGGATGGACACGTGACGGAGAAGATCAACGCCGACGATGTGTCTGTGTGATCCATCTATTCCACCCATGTTTGCGTTTCGCGAGACTTGGCTAGGCCAGGGCTCTACGTCTCTCGCATTGGATAATTTCGTCGGCTTTTCCCTGCGTTTCCCGCGTTGAATGTCTGTTGATGGTAGTGAGGTTAGCTATTTGAGTAGGGGTAAATACTTCATACCATTGGCCCTTTGGTCTCCCGTGCTCCTTTCTCCCGATGTATATGTAGACTGTCAAGTAGGCTCTCTCGACACCGTGATGCGTGTCCAGCCCCCCTCCCCTACAGTACACACACGAATTGTACGGATAAACATCAAGCCCGAGCTCGTATGGATTTTCTTGAGATACAGGGCCAATTATTCTCTTCGAAGCTTCACCTGCTGATTCACGCAGTACACCCTCTTACCGAACAACGTCGACGCGGCCCTTCCTGGTTACACTAATATCCCCTCGTTTCTCGAGGGGTCGATCGGATGAAGAGGGTATGTTCAATTTCCGGAACTTGGTGGGAGAGGGACATGAAACCAAGATGAGAATATAGGGGAAACACGACGCGAGCGAGAAGCCTTAGGACAGGGGGTTCCCGCCACCAAGGTATTGTTCTATCAATGGGTCAACAAAGGAAAAGGCAAAAAAAAAAAAACCAAAAAAAAAAAAAACAGAAAATGAGTGTGATGAAACAGGACTTCGACAGGTAGGAGTTATAAGCACAATCATCGTGAGTATTGGTGAGTTCGTTACATATGTAGAGAATCCGTGATTCTTAAATACTTTTGAAGTTCCATAAAGGCATGTGGTGCACAGCAACACGTCTATTGTCGCGAAGATTTTGCGAACCTTCGGCTCCGATTGACAATCCTAGACGAATTGTGCGTGGGAGAAAGAGAAGCTGAGCCCAGATGAGGATAATATTTCTTCAACGACAATTGGAAGTGCGGGACTCACTGATCAAACAGCCCTCCGTGTCGGTGGCGGGGAAAGTTCTTCGACTTTCATGTTTTGGGATCATCACGCTTGTACCCTAATCCAAAGCCCTCGAGCCAATCCTCTGCCCTGTCGGCATACTTGAGCGCCTTCTCCTTGGGGACAACGCCCTTGACAAGCGTCCACTGACTTAGCGTTAGGCTGAGGTTGTCATCTCGACCATGATGCTGGAAGACTCACCCCATTCCGGTGAAGGTCATGAAGCCACTGTGGGCTATTGAAAGTAGGTTTTGCCAGCGGAGGGCTCGGCCGTTCAATTCCCTATGGTCCCCGGGGGTCTTCCCAGTTGTCCTGTTCAGCCCAAGTTAAGGACACCTGGACGGGCCGAGCGAGACCCCCGTAGGGCTGCGCTCTACGCAACGCCTTCCCTGCTGCCTGCACTACTTCGGCAAGAACCATTTTCGTCGTGACTAGCTTGCAGGATTATGGACTGAAATCCTTCACCTGAGAGCGTAAGAGGTATCCCGGTACGGTTTATATGCTTGGTGGGCGCTGCGGAGGCGGCTTACCGGTTGTAGAAGGCGATGTCCGCAGCCTCATCAGTCGACTTCCGCCGTCATAAGTTTACTGGAATTCAGGCAGAACTCCAATGAGGAAATGCCGACACTAGGGCTCGTCCACACTATATACAATCACCGCCGGCTTAATCAAGGTCGCACGTATATCGACACTATTGATCATATCATTATCCCCGCCCTGCGCAGGGCATCCCCCATTGTCGTCTCAATCCCACTGTCCAAATATCTCTGCGCAATCCTCCTCTTCGCGACCTCCGCATCGACATCCACAAACCACGTATCATCGATATACGCCCCAATATCCGACCACGGCGACCGGCTATAGGCGAGATAATTGCCCTCAATGAGAATCAGCGACACCTCCGACGAGACCGCGATCGCCCCCTCCACTGGGTCACCGGCCGCATGGTCGAATTGCGGAGCGTAGATTACCTCGCGCTGATCCGCTTTACTTGAATGCAGGGCTTTCACGAGCTGTAGGACGCTCTTTGCGTCGAATGTCCAGTGTGCTCCGCGGCGCGCATATGCTTCCACCGAATTCTCGAGCCCGTCCAGGTGTTTCGTCGGGTAGTGGAAGCTATCCATGGGGAGGACTACAGCGAAGGGCTTCCGAGCGAGCGCTTTGAGCCGCGCGATCACGGTCGCTGCGGTCGTGGACTTTCCCGAGCCTGGTAGCCCTATGCTGCTCTCATGGGGTTTACGTTCATTCTCGTCTTTGGCCAGACAAAAGCTTTGCTCCTCATTGGTCAGCTCCTCTGCGGGCTCCCTTGGGGGATATTTACCGCGGCCGCGCCGACATACGCTTCCGAGGTGTGCCCCGTTGTTCTGCGCGGGTACCTGACGACGTTCATCAACATGACGTGGGTGATCGGACAGTTGATCGCGGCTGGCGTCTTCTGCGGTGTCCAGGGCATGGAAGGGAGATGGGCCTACGGGATTCCCTTCGCGCTCCAGTGGATCTGGCCCGTTCCACTCTGTGCTGGCCTCCTCTTCTGCCCAGAATCGCCGTGGTGGCTCCTCCGCAAAGGCCGACTCGAAGAAGCCGAGAGCTCACTGCGACCTATCCTCAGCAACCGATCCCAATAAAACACTCGCAATGATGATCCGCACAGACGAGCAGGAGAGAGAGCTCGCCAGCGCCAGCTCGTATTGGGACTGCTTCAAGGGCTGTGATCTCTGCCGGACTGAAATCGCAATCATTGCATGGCCGATCCAAGTCTTCGCGGGTATCTCCATGAACCAGTACAATACTTATTTCTTCCGGCAGACGGGCGTCAGCGGCGCTACAGCCTTCGATTTGTCGGTACCCTCATCGCGTGGTTTCTTATGACCCGCTACGGCCGTCGCCCCATCTTCATTGGCGGTCTTGCTCTTATGTGCATCACGATGCTAATAATTGGCTTCGCTGCCATCGCCCCAGGATTGAACAATGCCGCAATATGGGCGCAGTCCATCCTCCTAGTAATCTGGGTGTTCCAGTACGACGCATCGATCGGCCCGCTGGCATTCTGCCTCATCAGTGAAGTGGGCTCGACGCGTCTGCGAGCGAAGACTGTCGCCCTCGGCCGATGTGCGTTATATTTCTGGTTCATCGTTTTCGGTGTCGCGACGCCGTACATGCCGAATCCCGACGCGGCGAATTGGAAAGGGAAGACTTTCTTCCTCTACGGCGGGACGTGCTTTCTTTCGGGGGTTTGGGCGTACTTCCGGCTGCCGGAGATGAAGGATCGTACCTATGAGAAGTTGGATATTTTATTCAAGAATGGCACCCCGGCGAGGAAGTTTGCTACGACACAAGTCAATCCTTATCCCGAGAGTGGGGATGTCTGAGGGAGTGGGTGGGTTTCGCGAGTATTGGCATACCAGATTCGTCACGGCAGGTGCGCAGTGGGAGGAGCGGTGCGTGGGGGATCTACCATCGCATGTGCTGGTTTGTGTATTGTTCGTCCTTGGTGTACTTTTTGCCTTCCAGTATGCCTATCGTTATAGCCTGCGAAACGTGGAATGCCGAATGCACAGTAAAGCTAAAACGATGACGGGCACATTATGGCACGGTTTACTTCGTAGTGTAAGAGCGATTGCTTTCCCCGGTTATTCTTCATGCTGTGGGTGATGCGCAGTAGACCCCACAGGTAGTGCCTTCAGCGGTTCAAGGAGCGCAGGTCCACGGTCCGCTGCGGCATGCCTAATTTGGAAGTAAATTCCGCACAGCTTATTGGCTCCTTTGCAGGGCAAGCCGAGTCATCGATGTGTGATTACACCTGCAGGGGAAAAAAGGAGTGGAGTGATGCGTTTTGGCCAAAACTTCTCTCGGAGATCTACGCAGGGAGACACGCCCAGGCTTTCCTACTCGTCGCTGTTGGACGATATGCCCTCAGCAACCGTGAAGGGGCTCATTTACGGCCCCGACGCAGGAGTTCGCTTTTGACGCCATGCTGCTGGATTTTGATGGCACGATTCTCGATACAACGCCAGGCGAGTCTCTACAATACGATTTCCGTAATCGAGGGGAGGTCTTAGCTCTCGTATATATTGCAGTCATCGGATGGCTAATATTTCCGATTAACCGTCGTCAAGTTCTGGCACAGGTTAGCCGAAATCTAGCCATATCGAAGGGGATGACCACGGTGCGGATTGACGAATCCATCGCTGTTCATCATTGTCGCAGATGTAGGAGTCGATGCTGAGACAGTTCTGGCCACTTCGCACGGGCGCCGAACGATCGATACCCTCGCGCTGTATGACTCTGGCCGAAGATATACATATCCAGACGGATGATCTCGGTTGGAGTAGTGTAAAAGAACCTGGGTACAACCGAAGGAATGGCTTGTTTATTAGGATACGTGTATACCAATATGCATGCGATACGAGGGGCCTCTGAAGACATGCTTCCGACTCTTGCAAAAGTTCGGGCATCGAGGCATGTTCCCCAGTGGGTCCAGCAAGGCTGGTCAAGAGTGGCGATCAAACTGGCCAACGGGAATGAGCGAGTCCACCCCGCATTTGGCGGTCCCCATTGCCCCAGATCAGACCTCTCGATTGCACTGCTTCAACTCTCCAACAACCACCATCGCCGATATGGGGACCGAGTTGACCTTCACCCCCAACATTGACTCCGCCCCAACGCGGCGCCATCGCAGTCGCAAGGCCTGCGATCTCTGTCGCCACAAGAAGGTAACTACATGCTGGTCTTTTTTTTTTTTTTTCTTTTTTTTTTGTTCTATCCGTAGTAGCTAACAGCGATTCGCAGAGACGATGCAACCACCAGCTCGGGCTGTATTCAGGCCCGGACTCTGCAGGTGGGAAAGAATATGTTTTCTGCTCGATGTCGCCCAATTCAAATCGCATACGCAAGGTGCCGCGTAATCCAAGGCCAAATCCTGAGTTCCAACTCCCGGGGCCGGCGGCCTCTCACGTTAGCCCTGCACAGGACTCGCATGGGACGTCGTCACCTGTTCCTCCACAGAGTCGAGAGCTGGCTCTGGGGACTGAGGTCACCCAAGAGCAATTGCACACGGTAGGTGCGCCAGATTCACACGCCGAGCCATTATCACCCCGCTTTGTCGGGGACCTGAATCCAGAAGCGCGCCTGCTGGGCGAGACGACCTCTCCCGAAGACGCGCAGAGCCTGGCACCTGGCGAGGTTGGTGTATGGATTCGACCGCCGACGTCCGGTAGAGGCGGCGTGGCTATCAATAGGGATCGACGTACTTCGCTTGCTCATTACGCACCTTCTACGATGGGGTCGGGCCGTTTCTTTCCGCCCATCTCTAATCTCATGTCCGAGGAAACGATAAAGCAACTGTCAGAGGTATACTTTGCCAGCATCCACTCCCTGATTCCGTTGCTAAATAAAGATGAATACTGGGAGTTGCTTTCGCAACGGACCGTTCCAACGCCACTGGTGCATACCGTGTGCCTGCTCGCAGCAAAGGACCACAGTGCCTCGAATTATCTCAGGCTACTCCACTCTGGGAATACCATTCTATCTGTTCGACAATTCTGCAGTCAGCTATACATTTCCATCTGCTCGGCTCTCTCCCAGCGAACGGCAATCAGGAAAGTGACGCTAATGCGGATCTACGGGCTGCTGTCCCTACACCAGGAAGGACCCGACGGCTCCGAGCTATCATCAAGCTACATGGCCCAGGCCACACATTCTGCTCAATCACTCGCTTTACATCAGCCCCGACCAGGAGTCGTTGACAACGACCTGCAACGAACATTTTGGTGCCTCTGGACCTTAGACCGGCTGAATGCAGCGACGAATTCGAGGCCGTGCCTCATGGCCGATATAGACATCGCCGTGCCGGATATATTGCCCGACGAAACAGGATACACCGCGTTCAACGTGCTCTTCCGCATTGTAAAATATCTTAACACAGTGATTGGCCTATATAGGCCCAAGGCAGGCGACCACGGCTCCGGAGTAGATTCCGGTTTCCCAGCCTTCGAACAGATAATTGACGAGATGCACGCCTGGCAGCTCTTATCTTCCACAATAGGTGCGTCCTCCCCCAGCCGCCATCGAGTAATACTCCTTCATTAACCATACCTTCTAGTGACGCTACATATATTCTATCACGCAACCGCAATCCTCGCTCACAGGCTAAAAACAATCACGACCCTCCCCTCACCTACCCCCTCACGGCTCCGCCAGCAACTCTCCGCGATTCAGGTAATCCGATACATGCGTGACCCAACGCGCCTGAAGACGCTCTGCCCGCTCCCAGTCGTCGTCTACGCGACCTCACTCGCCCTCTCTGTCTCGTACCAGCAGCTCCGCTATAGCCGACTTCTCAGCGACCAAGAAGACGCGCGAGAGGACTTCAACGCGGCATGTGGAATCTTGCAGGAGCTGCGACGCACATGGGCGTCTGCGGATGCGATGGCGCTTCTTGCCCAGCGGATTTCAACTGCCCTCACTGAATTGCCTAGCTTGGACCTGCTGCGTGTAGTAGGGCATGCCTCTGAAGTTAATGGACACCAAGAAAAGCAGCAGGAAGGGGCTGTGATGGATACTAGTCAGGTGCATGACCAGCCTCCAGCGGGTGAGACAGATGAGCGGCAGCAGCAGCAGGGGCTGCATCTTGACGAAGCTCACGTTCCACACGTCCATGGAACCGAGCTTCCGCCATTAGACGCGATGGATCTGTTTTCGGGCATGGACGATGTCTCTTGGATGTATCTTGACGCAGAGAATCCGGTGAACTTTGATGGGTTCCCATTTGCCGGGGCGGGTGGGTTTGACGAGCAGCATGGCGTTTGGTGAGATTTTTTTTTTTTCAATGGGATGACTGCACGTACCAAATAAAGGAAGGCCATTCTTCATCTTCTTAGCATCCATTCTCAATTTCCAGCCGGGTTCTTTTATTCCGCACCTACCCTACTTAACAGACTCCGTGGGGATGCCTGGGTTTCGCATGCAATATCATCGGCCAATCTCTTTTAATGTGATATGGCCACGCCCTCCTAGCCTGCTGAAGCTTGAAGATATATTTAAAGATCACTGAATTTGGACATACACGGACGCTAATACAGAAATTCATGGTTTTCTTTCTTGTCATTCATTCCAGTCTTGCATATCCATATAAATATATATATAGTGCCGGCCAACGACAAAGTTAATTACCCTAATGCCAATCCTTCACATCAAATCCTCAATGATCTTGCGACTCTTCTCCTCCATGGCAATAAACCCCACCAGCGCATCCGCAAGTCTTCTCTTCGTCTCAAGATCTGTCTCATTCGCCTTGTCCAAGCTCTCACCATTGTTGGCTAAGTAATCCACATCGGCGCTAACCAGTTCCCCATTCCAAGACGGCGGCGCGAAAGGATCAGCACCCGCAAGCTGCGCCAATCGTGCCGGGTTAGGCGGTGCGTTGAAGTATGGGTGCTCAGGTTTAGGTATACCCTCTCCAGGCTGCTTGGTAGCCACATAGGCCAGACCCGCGAGCTCCTTGAGGACCCCGTGCGGCAGGGTTGCCGAGTGGCAGCCGATTTCGCTGGCGGCCATGGCTTCAAAGGTCGAAATGAACCTATGTGCTCCTTGATTAGCTTGCTATCGCGTCTCGGGGATTCGTGAGTTCCCGGGCCGGGGGAGTTGTGTGTGTGTGTGTGTGTGTGTGTGTGTTCTTACCCTGCTAACTTGACATAAGGCTGTTCCTTCCCAGTCTCTTTATACAGCCGCTTGTAAGTATCCATGATCTGAATTATACGCGGCGAGAAGGGGTGCAGTAACGCTGGATCCTCGGACTGCGGCCAGATCGACCGGTCGGTATGTGCGCGAGCCTCTTGATTTAACATCATTAATAAATTATCAAATCAGAACTTCGTTGTCAAAGGCAGGACAAAGACAAAAATACCCAAGCAAGTGAGGTGACGAGGTAAGCATACCATTATAATACGGACTAATAAACAAACACCCCGCCTGACTCGCTGCAATGGCCTGGTGCACACTAAACACAGCCGTGCCGAGGGTGGCGATTCCCTCGCCTGCAAGGATTTGGCATGCGCGTAGGCCTGGTCCGGTCGCAGGAACCTTAATGCAGAAGCGGTCCTTGCTTATACCGGCCTGTTCGAATTCTCGCGCGTAGGCGCGCCCGTGCTCGACCGTTTTTTTCACAGTCGTACGCGTAGCTTGGAAGCGTCTGGAGAAGCACGCGACCCTTGATGTTGCCGATGTTTGCAGCGCACATGAGGACGGCCTAGCCCGTCGTTGTTTAGTTAGCATATATGGCTACTGAAGGTGAGGAGCGGGTGGTGCATGTGGTGTACCAGATACGTACCATGCGTGTGTAAATGACCAACCAGCCTGCGCTCTTGTATTCCTTAACAAGGTGCTTGAGAAGAGTAGCGTTGTCCGGGTGGCACATTTGCTCGTGGACGAAGGTCTGGTTGCTGGTCATGTCGTTGAATTTAAAGGGGAGCATGCTGAGTGTGAAAGCCGGGTCCATGTAGTCGACGTCAACGTTGACTGTGCCATGCTGTAATTAGCTACTCAACTGTGTGTGGGTGGGAGACAATGAGCAATCTCTAGGTACTCACTACGCTGCTCGAGGACCTGCAGCCATGACTGCACTTCTGCGCCCATTTTGCTCGGTGTTGGCGGTTGGAAATTGGATGGAAGAAAAATGGTCCGACAGAAATATAGTTTGTAGGTGTTCAAGAATTGAGATGACCACAAGAGGTTACCTGCTATATACCAACTAAAGTCCTTGCGATCATGTGCACACCGGGGACGAAAGAGTGGTCAACACGCAGAGGACTGAGCCCCGGGACAAGTGAGGACAAACCCCACCCCCCCTCTGCCGCGGGGCCCTCACTCACTGAGCACATGAGCGACCGGAATTTCCCTTATTAGGCTCAGTTTCCGCACTGAACGACCGGTAATGCTGTGGGTCCATGACCCCGGACTGCCATTTACGCCCTGAAGCACAGTCGCCAGGGTCCCTAGCTGGCTTGCTGGAATTTCCAAGCAATTGGCTCTACGGAAGGACATAACTTGGAGTATCGTCGCTCCTGTAATTGTGTACGGTGTGATGATACTAATGGTACTAATAGCACAGTGTCTTGCATTGTTTCGCGTACGGGTTGGAGGTGTGATGGCCTGGTTATGAAATGACCATTTCTTTGGCATTGCATTGAGCTGGCTTGAATCCATTCAGTCTTAGGTTAGACAATATCAACTCCTCCCAACAGAAACAGTCAATTTTACCTCATTATGAGAGTTGTAAAACGCACACTGACAGCATAAAGAACATAGAGTAAGAAGAAAGCAAGGGACTATGCTCAGAAAACCCTCCTCGTCATCCTGATCGGCAATTCGCCCGCATTCGAATTAAACCTCTCCTGCGTCTCAAGCACAAACCCATCATCCACCTTTCCATCAAAGAACTTAACAAGCGTCGCAATGACAACCGTCTGTTCAAAATACGCAATATTCCGCCCAATACATGCTCGTGGTCCCATACTAAACGGGAGATGGTTGTTTATCATCCTCTTCTTCTCCTCCGCGTCCGTAGTCATCCAGCGATCGGGAATATAATCGGATGCATTATTGAATACGGTCGGGTCACGGAGGAGGGAGTATGTTGGTACAGAAATGATGACGCCCTCTGGGATAAACTGTCCGCAGATCTCGCGGCCCCCTTTGGGGACAATGCGCGGGAGGCCGAATGAGCTTGGGGGTCGCACACGGAGGGACTCTTCGATGCATGCGCGTAGGTACGGGAGCGCCGAAACGACGCTGTAGGTTGGGATGTCGGTGCCGGGGACTGCGGCCATGATCTCGTCGCGGAGCCTCTGGAGGACGGGTGGGTGGGTGTAGAGGAGGTAGATTGTGTTGGTCATGGCTGCAGTCGTAGTTTCTGTGCCGGCGTTCATCATAACTGAGCATTCAGCTAGGATTGACCCGAAGGGGAGATTCATGTCCTGCCCTTTGTTATCGCGAAGAAGTCGCTGGAATAAATCATCCTCTGTCGTTGGGGTTTCGAATCGCTTCTTGGTGTTGTAGTAGACGATACTGTCCCAGTCCGCGCCCTTTTTCTTGTACGGGTGGAACTGGGCGACCTTGCTCAACGTTGGCGCAACATTGGAGAAGATGGCGAGGAGATTGTTGATGACGGTGGCATCTAGAAGAGAGTCGATGAAGGGGGCCCTATATGTCCTGCCATCCTTCGACTCTGCGACAAGCATATCATCCCCGCGATCAAGACAGCCAAGCTTATGCCCATAGAGAAGCTGCCCAAAGATATCAATGAGCATATAGTTCAGCAGCCGGCGCATATTCGCCTTCCGTCCCTGCGCCGCATGCCGATCTAGCACACTCAGCAGATTCACCAGATTCTCCTGGAGTAACGGCTCAAACGCGACGACTGTCTTCGCAGCAAAGGTATGCGCGAGCATCTTGCGCTTCGCCTGGTGTTCCGCTTTATCCCGCGTATCCGCGAGATTTCGATGCGGGCCTGCCGCTGCATCGTACCAGTCTGCCTTAAGCATGTTGGCTCCATGGCCGTAGATCTGCTGCGGCGCACGAGGGTCGAGGATGGAGATGTGGTTTGGGGCGATGCGGACGTGCGTTCCGAGCCGTTCATGGGCGTCGTGCACGGCGGCATAGTGTTTGAATTGGAGATTGTGCCAGGCGCGCCATATTGGGCTGATGGCGGCGATGGGGGAGGGCGAAGGGAACTTGCGGAGGCCGTGTGGGTCCCAGATGTAGTAGGCCACCGGGGTGAGGAGTAGAGCTAGAGCTGCTACGACTAGCAGTGGGATTGTAAGTTCAAGGAGTGCCATCTTCAGAGATATACTTGATGTCAAGTCTCTGTTTCGAGGGGCAGCGGATCAGACATGGTGGTTCCCTTGCCGCTTTATATCTTCTGCATGCTACATCGTCGTCAGCGCTCGCCGACAGCGTACCCCACGATACAGCATCATGCGACTGTCTTGCCTTTTCTGAAAGCTGGACTGGGCCCATTCCACATATGCAAAACGTCAATACTGCCCCACAATTACCACACAAGATCCCAATCCCTCTCAGCCGGCGGCACTGGTTACCAAGTTAGGCACCGCTTCCGGCGGATTACCCGTTAGGTCGATGCGGGCCGGAGCTCACAACCCCGCTAGTAGACCTCCTCATCCCGACAACGAAGTAGTAGGACCCCTAACTTTAGTGACTGTAGGCTACTATCGGGTAGTAGATTGCGAGCATTGTTGTAACCTATCCCACTGGCACAGCCACATATGACCTTATTCGCCTTGATCTGCCAAAAAACTACATGACCCCAGCCGTGACGAGGACGCTTTCCGAACGGGCTACTATGGTACCTTCCTATAATTCCTCCGGGCATAGGCCCCTGAATGATGATGTTTCCCCATTACTTATCGGGCTAGTACTAAATTCCCTTTTAAACTCAATATAGTTATTAACAAGTTTAACAATAAGAACTTTTACTTGAGCATCAGTGGCAGAAGATACTGTTGTTCCTCCTGTAACCATTGTTCCTGTTCTTTTAGTAAATAGTGTTGGCTAGACGTGCTATGGGGCGGGTTGGCGTGGGTTTTTAACCCGATCTAATCCACCCAGGTAGGTTTTAGGGTAGGTTACTAGGCTAATAACCTACTCTACTAGTACCTATACTTTTACCCTTAGTATACCTTTTAATAACAGTACGGTATAACCAAATAATGGTGCTAGACTTACTTTTTTTGTTTAGAGTTGATATACTCTGAAATAGTAAGTTTACACCCTGGAATTCCCGATTACCTATGTTAATCATTACAAACTTTGCTATAGAGATGGGGCGCCTAGCGTCCATCTGGGGACAGACAAAAGGCCAAAGAACGAATAGCTCGTCCGCATAGCTAGTACCGGCCCAACAGGTACATAGCAACATACCTAAGCGGAGCCCCAACTTGGGCAAACCTACCTATCTAGGTGTCAATACCTTTACTCCGCGCCATATGATGGGAAAACTTCAACCTGAACAAGCTAGCATCATACCCATGCTCAAGATGCCGCACAGTCCACCGCCACTGGAAATCCCCATAATTCGCCGCCGCAGCGGGGTGAAGCTTCTTCAGGACATCAGCGAGCCTCTAGTTCAGCGGGTCCGTCAGCGCGGTAAGGACCTTCAGGTCACGTAGGTCGACCTTCCAGTGGAAATCCGGCATCACGCGGACTACAGGTTTCATCCCGTCCTCGGGATCGAGCTCGTACATGACGAAAGTGCGCACGGGCAGGCAGTGCAGGATCTGGCTTACGATTATGGCGACGCTTGCGGCAAACCGCCGCGCGACGCGCTCGAATCCGACCGTGTCCTGTGGCCTGTAGGGGAGTGTGGTTGAGAGAATCGCGGGCTAGGTGTCGCCCCTTGGGCAGCGGAGGAATCCATCAGGGTAGTAGGGCTGGAGTTTCGAGAGGAGGCTGGCGCATTTGGGGCACAGCCCGTGGAACGGGGGGCATGTGCAGCAGCAGCTGTTCATTGGGGCCGGTATTTGGGCGTGTGGTGTGTTTGTGTGATACATTTTGGGAACGGGGTGTCTGGTCTGGTGTCTGGTTGAGGAATATCGAAGATGGGACCTCGGGATATTGGAGACCTGGTGATAGATGAGATGAGACGGGTCGAGATTGCCTTCCAAGTAGAGGTTACGATGTTTATATCTTGTATACAAACAAAGGAGGATGATCTGGATAATTAATCCCATTCAGGGTCGTTTATAGCCTTGATAAGAGTTTCGCAAGACAGACTTCAAAGGTATTGTGTGTCTGGCCCTCCTTTGTGGACTCTCTGCAATCACAAAGCACATCGTCAAAATTCCTCAACCGCGGTGTATCTTACTGAGAGTCCTTTTTTGTCACCATTACAACCTACCTTCGCTCTCCCCTTATGGCTGCTTCATGCACCCGAGGAATATCTACCAGTGGTCAAGGGTAGGCTACTATGCAGTCCCCCGTTCGGTTACCGTGTCGAAAGGTTGCCGGTTAAAGATCTAGATCTCTTTTGCTGTTTCATATATGCAAATCGCACATAACACCTACGTACAGAATGATGATTCTCGAGGTGGAGTCTACCATGCTCAAACAGCCACCAACCTCAGAGATGTGAGCAGTGACTATCCGCTTTATACGGGTGGATATCCTAGACATCCTCTGCCATTGCCGATAAATCAGCAAAAAATGAATGGCGATTTTCCCCGAATTCAGGCGGCGGCAGAAGGGCTAACACTGGAGGTCTGGTGGCGGTCTTAAGGCACTCCTAGATAAATCACATTCTCGAGTTGGTGGTCGAGTATAAAGTAATGTGACCAATATAATGGACTGGCAATTAGGTTCAACGATACACCTCACAACTGATAACTGTTGGATGTGGAGTCCCATATAGATGCAGGGTAGTATAGGTACCCAGCAAGTTATACTGCCTTAAGGTCCCTCTAAATACGCTTGCCTTGCTCTATCCAATGTGTACAGAAATAAACGGTCAAGTAAGGAAACGGTCTCCGAGGACTACTACTACCTAAGCTGTATATATACTGATAGAACGGACAGAGTACGAGTGATATCAAACAAACTCATTTTGACAGTTCGTCCCACTGCAGCCCACCCGCACGACAGTGTCGCAAGCAAGGGCTAGTAGAAACAATCACTGGAGTATAAATGGAAAAGAAACTCGCAACAAAATGCAAAAGTCAACGAGATGTTGAGAAAAGGGCGTATATACGCGAAACACTATCGTCTAGCGACCGACAGTGGTGCAAATGGCGTGTACAAGCTGCTCCTCCAAGGAGGCAACGGGCAATTTGTCGCATGTCCGTAAGAAGGAGAGAGCGACGGGGCTGGAGACGTTACTGGAATGCTAAAAGTAGTATTAGCAGATGATCCATCGACCGCGAACCCCAGATGCGTATGCCGACTCACCCCGGGAGATGTCAAGAACTTCATCTTGGTCTCCGTCGCAGAGCGCTGAAACGCGTTCTTCCGGTCTGGAGGGCTTTCGTAAACGGTTGGATACTTCGCCAGAAGTAGGTCTGCAATTCTAACGTGGAAGTCTTCTTCAGTCTCAGTCGACTTTCCGTCGACGTTTTCTAGATACACGAAGAGGGTCTGTCCGGCCGATATTTTAGTTCTGCCGATGTATCCAGCATCTCAGAAACGAACCCGACATCCTTTAGTCAAGTCCAGTCCTTCAAGGAATTCGTCAAGAATAAATCGCTCGAGCTAGGGCAGTTAGGTCCCACATGTCGCGCATCAGCTTCCGTGCGGCGACCTGGACTGATTCGCGCATCGTGGGAGGTCGGCAGGGAGAAGGTGCGAAGAAAACGTAGCACTTTTAGAGAAAAAAAGCAGAAGAAACAAAAAGCGGGAAGAGAAGTCAGGAATGGGGATGGGAAGTTGGAGGTTAGATAATTGAAGGGTCGAGAGGTTTACTGCAGGCTACGCGAGAGAAGTTGTTCTTTTTATACTGTTCACCATCGACGAGCTTCTAGGAGTTTGGAAGCGAGACCTCTAAACTTGCTGCTGAACACTTTCAGTCACTGTGCTGTGCCGGGAGTGTACAGTGCAGCAAGTTCTTTGAACCAGCTTTATTTCCTTACTGTCTTGGTTAAGTCGTGGCATGTTCTACGGTTTCTAATGAGACAGGACGCGGCGCGCAATTGCTTCTAGAACTCCTTCCTGCGCAATAAATCTATCCAGTGGCTTCAGATACGGGTCTAGGGGCACCAATTGAATTAATCGGTTGTTTCCTTCTCAGTGGCTTCTCTGCGTTGGTTCCAATTACTTGCTCCAGCGGAAATTGATCGCGAGTGAGGCTCCATGGGGATTTTACAAACAACAAATGATGAAATAGAGCCTGTTGGATATTCTATGTCTGGTTTTTAGAACATCGGAAACCTGAACTCTCCTGGCGCTTCCTGGGACCCCCTTTTTTCCTTTTCAGAAGCTTCTTGGTAACGCGGGGCACGCTCTTCCTCCGCATTAACCTTCACGGATTGAACCCAACCTTAGCTTAGGCGCCAATACTCACAGATCCCCCAATGCTGAAGATGGGGAAGGATACCTACAAAAATCTTATCGCCGGAGATGATTCCAAAAGGGCGCAGATCACCTCAGGCGCAGGAAACCAGTTCGAAGTGAGCTTACGACTCCTGAGGCAGCAATCCAAAGCTGATCGAAAGGCAGTAGCTGCGAACTTCAACGCAACGCTGCAGAATCCTGGCACTTTCCTCCTTCCGGAACCAGCTATTGAGACAATATGCCAAGAGTAAGCTCACTTCTCAGTATCGCTAGTTTTCCCTCCCAGGAGCAGGTCCGCCGTTCTTCCATTCTCGCCCTTTTTTTTGTCGTCCATCCGTCCAGATCTCATAATCGATAACGTGATTGATAAGGTAGCCCACAGTCGCGGGATTTTCGCAAGGATCATGGGCGGGGCTTTCATGATCTTGCCGTAGCCAGGTGAAGTGAGCAGACAGATCCGCAGGGTCGGGCTTCCTCCTTCCGCCCCCAAAACTGTTAAAAAAAAGCAAAAAAAGAGCTCGCAAGCCTCGCCCCCAAAATTAATACCATGAAATGGAAGCCAGGCTGGACAGCCGACACTTGGTAACTAGTCAGAAATGGTAGAGCTCTCACCGACCTGGGCAATCTCCTTTCACTTTGCTCTCGCATGCCCATCTGGATTTCCAATGTTTCTGGCATGCTCCGCACCCTTTCTCATCCGCGTCTGACGTCACTCTAGCCTTGGCTGACAATTGGCAGTAAAATTTTTCGCATACAATTCTAAATAAATGGATCAATTTATGCGTCGTTAAATGATCACGGCAAGGCAAAGCATGGGATGCGGCGAAGATAGCTAGCAATATGCATTATACCCGCGCTGAGAGAGCGACAGAAGGGGCATTCGTGAGTGGACACCTCCGGGTTCGGCTGTCCATCTATAGCCCTATGTGTTGAGGTTTTATGTGAAGTCCAATCATACCTCATCAGGTAGTTTTCTACAGTTAAAGCAAACTTATCTAAAGAAATTTAGGCGCACGCGAGACTCATGGATATCAGACCCAGACTTGGGCCTATAGTCCTCTCCACTAGGCAGCGAGCAACACGTCCCACCAGTACACTAGATAACCTCTGTTATAACTCCCCAACATTCACACCAGCTTGATAATTAAGTAATTAAAACAATCGGAACCTTATAAAGCTACTCACATTGCGGGCTAAATCCCAGAGAGAGGTAGACATGTGGATTAATCCTAAGGCAATTATTGCTTAACTACTGGACCCTAGTCCTTTTCTCCCAACCAGGTGTGTGGCTTCCTACCATGCCTATAATATGGTTTTACTGCCCTTGGAATTCCTGCTTGCACATGGAAGAGGGACAAAGTCTAGAATAATACATCTCTAAAGATAGGACGTTAATTAGATATACAGATCACTTGATACTATTGCCTTAAAAGAAGAAGCATCTAGCCATAGTTTGAAAGGGCTCAACATAATACTTATGTCATATCCTTTATGCCTCAGCCTTTACGGTGTAGCTATTGGGATATTTATACTCCTTCTCACTATCAATGAAGGTTCTCCAAAATTCTGTATATAATTGTAAGTATATCAAAAAAAAAGAAAAAAAAAAAAAAACAGAAACAAGCCAGAGTTGCTGGAAACAAATATCCAGAGTTTTATCAGCAGAGAATAAGCTTACCAGCAAGTGTAATTTTCTTATCCCCATTAATATCAAACGCGTCAAACCATTTCTGAAGTTGCACGGCTGTTTCATCCTTCGAGCAGTTTGCTTTAATCTCATCGGGGGTTATACCTATGGGAAAAGCATTTAGTGGCTATCGTGACTAAGTAAACAATCTTCATTACCGTTTCCATCTTTATCCTTTACATTGTCAGTGCTTTAGCAAAACCAAGGGGTGGAATAGAGGTTAATGCATACAAGGTGCTCAAAAATCGTAGTCATGGTATTAATCCAGCTCAAAGCGTAGACAGGACCCTGCAAGCATTAATACAATAAGCAACAAAAGAGGCTTGAGTCTCACAGGGTTTTTAGGCTTGACCTCCATGTTGAGCCCCATGTTGAGCCAAATCGATACGGGATGGTTGTACTAGATTAGCTGAAAGGTTGTTTGCTTTCAGGGTAGCAGGAATGACTGGTCACCAGCGACCTTCTTATACTGAGAGGCGTGGTAAGGATGCCCTGACTAGGCTATAGGGGATTGCCAGACAAGAAGGGGGTGAATGGTCATGACGTAGAGTAAAGGCTGGATGTAGAGGTTGCAGTAGCATTGTGATGAAACCCTCATTGATCTCATCACATCGAGTGGTGGTAGTTAAATCCAGTGTTCGCATCACTACCTAGCATCTAAGGGTGGAGAGTATGTACATTGTTACACAAACTTCCGTTTGCGTTACTCAGCTGGCCATAAAGGGCCTAACCAGTTAATAAAAGCAGTTCGAGCAAAGAACAACATGGTGGGCACATTGAATTTCCTTAAAGCAGACCCAGTTTAGTTAATAATTAGCCTCTAGGCTGAGAGATCTCTGAACTTCGCCAAGTCCAACGTTATTCATTTAGATCAGGTTCTAACTAAAAAGTAATCAAATCACATTGAGCATTAATTATCCAAAGTAATCAATCCATGATGAGCATCCCTCCAGTGCCTGGGTCTTATGATGTTCGCAGGATCGCTGAGAACAAACTAGCCTTGAACAATTTTCTTTTCGTGCTCTGATCGACTACAATAGAGGGGCCATTACAGCGCGAGATTGTTGAGCTCTAGCTATCTTGAACAGCTAACTTCAGAAACTTTTAGGGATGTGCGACCGAGCTGAAGGAAGCTTTAGCTAACCATTCTCGTCGCTGAAAAGTGCTTCTGCAGCAATCAATTAAATAGAGCTTAGCGCCTTGGTTCTGGACCATAGGTAACATCATGCTATGGAGTTTTAAATCCCTGTTCTGCTTTATGCCCCAGAGTCCAGACTCCTCTCACTCCACATCATGTGATCCCTCTGGCCCATTGTCGAGAACTTACATAATCAGCCGCCAAATTTTTCTCGCTGCTCTTCCAAGCTCTTCTATGTACCTCCAGCCTTTCTTCCAAAGAGAGTATGTCTAAACATATGATTTCATGTCATCTCCACCCTTTGCGTCTTCACATAT
Source organism: Aspergillus baeticus (assembly GCA_027569055.1). NCBI lineage: Eukaryota > Fungi > Ascomycota > Eurotiomycetes > Eurotiales > Aspergillaceae > Aspergillus > Aspergillus baeticus. Next base: position 197,852 of record JAPDEI010000046.1, read on the forward strand.
GCAGCTTCGCGCACAGATAGCTTCAAATACCCTCCATGCCTTTATACATTTTGTTCTTTTCTTCTTTGCCCAGAGAGTAATGTAGCTATCAAGGGATTTTCTGCGGTTAAAACGATCGACTCTAACTGCCTTCCTCACATTTCTTTGTTGAGATTCTCTCTGCCGATTGAAATCATTCCCCGTCCTTCGGGGTCTGGAAAGGCCTCTACCGATACCTGGTCGGAGATAAGGTGGTGGAGATTAGAAGAGATTTCAAGTGCAGGAGATGGTATTTATTATTTTGGGTATGCCTTGTCAACTCTGTTATTAGCTAGACTTTGGGTACTTTACAAATCTAATCGTGCTCGTAGACCATGCCTACTTACAAAGCATATCCCATACGGCAGACTCTTCCTACAACGTAGATATGATCAGAGACCTAACTCCTGGGACCAAACCTGTCCCAGGACTCCGAGAACCCCGATCCTCGCGCCCACATAACTGCAGATACTTCTCCGACAGATTCAACGGCTAATGAAAACAGAATCAGCAAGGGAACGGTACTTGAAAATTTGAAGAGCTGAGTATCAGTGGCAGAAGATACTGTTTTTCCTCCTGTAACTATTGTTCCTGTTCTTTTAGTAAATATTGTTGGCTAGATATGTTATAGGGCGGGTTAGCGTGGGTCTTTAACCCTATCTAACCCACCTAGGTGGGTTTTAGGGTAGGTTACTAAACTAATAACCTACTTTACTAGTACTTATACTTTTACCCTTAGTATACCTTTGCGTGTTAACAAGCCTCTAGTTCAGTGGATCTGTCAGCATGATCAGCACCGCCAGATTCCGCAGGTCGCGCTTCTAGGGGAAATCTGGCATCACGCGGAAAACGGGTTTTATCCCGTCCTCGGGATCAAGCTTGTACATGACGAACGTGCGCACGGGCGGGCAGTGCAGGATCTGGCTTGCGGTTGTGGCGACGCTCACGGCGAAGTCCTGGGTGACGCGCTCAAACTCGGCGGTGGAGTCCGGTCTCAAGGGGAGTGTGGTTGAGAGGATCGCGGGCCAGGTGTCACCGCTTGGGCAGCGGAGGAATCCGTCGGGGAAGTAGGACTAGAGTTGCAAGAAGAGAAGAATTACTGACACTTAAGCCGGATAGAATATAATCAGGCTACTACGGAGTACTGGGATCAAATAAACTCATATTGAGGGCTCGTCCCAAAGCGGCCCTCGCGTACGACAGTGTCGCAAGGCAAGGGCTGATAGAAACAGTGATTGAACTATAGATGGAATAAATTACCACAAGATGCAAAAATCAACCAATTAGCAAGAAAAGAGCGTATACATGCAAAATACTAGTGATGCGGTGGGTGGCCTTAGATTCGAACCCCCCAATAAGTACTGTAAAAAGCAAAAAAGAGCCCGCAAGCCTCGCTTTGGAGCCAGGCTGGACAGGTGACACCTGGTAACCAATCGTGAATGGTAGAGCTCTCACTGGCAAAGTGCCAGGGGATTTCAGCATAAAAGGCGTCGCACGTATAAAGCATGTCCGTCGTTTGGGCGTACCTAGCGCGGCATACGCGAGTAAGTCGACCTTCCTTCATCCTCTCCCTCTTCTTCGTTATTCTTGAAAATAGAACCCTAGGGCATTAAAGTCGCAGCTCGTAGCGATAGGTCAAGCAGGCGGAGTTAATATAAGGCCCTCGTTGCTCGCATATGTACCTCCGAGCTCGGGCAGCATATTGCTTTTTCCAGGCGATCGGATCTCCAAATTTGCCCCGCCATGCCCAACGAGAAATCCAACTGACATTCTGTCCACCTGATGCAGAGGCGATTGACACGCGGCAAACATGTCCTCGATCCCCTTTTCAGAACTGACTAGACAAGCAATCGAGAATGATAACGGCGACTCCGTGAGTAGCACAGACAAGTTCCATCCTTAAGAGACGCCACAGAGGGGCAAAACATACATGTTTCCAAAAGCCTCATGCTAACCCGATTTGGTTACGCGATAGAATGCAGAGACCTTGCGTAATTTGCATTTGTGGTCTAATGTCGAGAAATATTGGCCCAGAAGACTGTTGCACATTCCGACAATGACCTCACTCGAAAGAACAGACCAGAGTACCTACGGCGGCGTATCTGAACCAGCGTATGCCATTCTATCATACACGTGGGGAAGATGGGAGTGCAAGACGTCGCCGTCTATCCAGATCCAGGGCACCCCCTGGCGGATTCCCGGTGTCAAGCCCGAACATTTCACGCCCCAGATGTTGCAGGCGGTCCTCGACGAGGTTGGAAAGGAGATGGAGTATCTGTGGATCGATATTGCCTGCATCGACCAGGAAGATCTGGGGGCGAAGATGGACGAAGTGGGTCGGCAGGTCAGTATCTTCGCAAGGGCGTCACGAACGTATATCTGGTTGTCGCATTTGGAGCCTGCACCCCTGGACGAGCATCTGAATGATCTATCCGACTACATCGTCGCGATTATTTACAAAGAAGAGGGTGACTGGTCGATCGTGGAACCAGCCCTCCGCCGCATATCCGAGTGCTTCGACTACCTGTTCCAGGACCCGTGGTTTACCTCCCTGTGGACGCTGCAGGAGGCCACTCTGAATAAAACAGCTCTAATTCTCTCCAGGGACGGTCGCCCTGTTCGTCGTCGCATGTTCAGCGGTGACTTCTTTTTGGTAGCATTAGATAACGAGGCCAGCAATCTCCTGCGCGAGATTGCGATGATTGAGAAGATGTGCCCCCTACACATTCGGGGGGTGCAAGCAGAGATCGCAAACATCCGATCGCAATGTCGGAAAGCCGGCTTTCAAGGGATCCACATCAATAACCCCAATGTCCAGTACGAAATGGTTCGCCATCGGAGGACTACGAGACCGGAAGATCGCATCTACGGAATCACACAGATATACCAAATGAAGGTCGGCCAATCCATCGACGTATCACGGGTGTACACGCTGCAGGAACTTCGAGACCAATTTGCCGAGGCCCTTGTTACGCTATATCCAGCAATTTCTCAGTTATTTATTCACGGCGGGGATCCTCATCCGGGACAAAGTTGGCGGATCACTGAAGACTGCGAGGTCCCCAGAACCTTCTTGCGTGTGAATGTCGACAAGGGGGCGGCGTTGTGCAAGTTCAGAGTGACTGCCGCCAAGGGGGTCATCTGCACCGGCGTAGCCTGCTCGCCGCGCGACCTGAATCTGCCGATGGACATTGAACAGATATTGGACATCTTCCTGGACCGGAAGGTCGAAGAACGATTGCAAATTTCTCCACATCCGGATTTTTCCCTGCGTGATATCACTAGCGTGGGGATATATGCGACCATGCGAAACGTGCTGGACAAGTTGAGCTCGGCGTTTGGGCCCGACGGAGTTATCATGGTCCCTCTAGTTTTCAGCGGCGGATTCCAGCTTAATGGCATGTTACTGAAGCGAACGGATACTGGAGTTGTCGCTCAATGGGAAAGAATAGGGCTCTTCACGTGTGCGAATTATTCTGAAGCGCTATTAAGTCAGTGCGTGGAGTTCTGTGGAGAGCTTGCTTAAGAGCCCTGGTCCCAGAAAGCCTGCCTGCATGCTAGCTGATGTGGCTACGCATCTACCCACGAGAAACTGTTTAGTATACTGAGAATAAACACAAACTGTAGTAATTTGCAGAACGAAAATGGGAGAGGGCTTAGATACTGAATTCAGTTCATCATTTTTGCTATCCTTGCTTGTTAGGTTTGTTATACACAAGGATTTAGTTTACATCACAAGTCCAATTGCCCTCATAGACTAGGTCTACTTACAAGGTATATCGTATGCTGCATACTCTTCTTCTAACGTGGACATGGTCAGAAGCCTAGCTCCTAGGACCAAACTTGTCCCAAGACTCCGAGAACCCCGATCCTCGCACCCACATGTTTCTGGACACTTCTCCAACAGAATCAACAGCTAATGTAACCCCGAATCAGCAAGGGGACGGTACTCCAGGGGTTGGGGAGCTAGCTTACCCATATTACAGATTTTAAGCCACATATCACCAGTAACCCTCATTCCTCTTTCTTCTGCGTCCGCCTCGTACTTGCAGCAAAGCTTCTGGGCGTGTGCGACTGTACGCACAAACTTAGACAGATGGCCATCATCGCTGGGATGCGTATAACTCTTCGCAAAGATTTCTGGCCAACCCATGCGGATCGGGTAGTTCTTGACATCGTCGATTCGGGGTTCTGCCATCTTGCGTGACGCCCAGATCAGAAGGTCCAATCGCCCTTTCATCTCGAGCAGTCGCGCCTTACTGTGAGTGCTCAGATATAAAAGATCGAGGATCGGCTTGAAGAAGAGCGAGAGATTGACCGCATGAATATAGAAAAAGTCGAACTTGATCTCTTTCTCAGGGTGCTGGGCAGTAGCTGTAAAATATACTATTCGCAAGTTAGTTTCATCATCTTCCCATTTATCGGTTCTTACACTATGATCAACATACTAGCCGCGTTGATCATCTCAGCGAGCTTTTCATCGAGTTGGTCTTCGGGGACCGTCCACTGGCTGCAATACTGGACCACCAGCTCAGGAGCGCGTTGCAGGATGCCATCACTGAATACACTAGAGTCACCAAATTGCGCTGAAGCACGCAAAGTCTCGTCCGCTCGCATTTCATCCATGAGTTGGACCAGTGTCTTGCGGGGTCTGTCTGTTCCAGCCTGCTCAGCGACCCTCTCAACAGGGAAGAGATATAGGGGACCTAGATAGTCGTGGTGCACGGAAGCTAGAGCCAAGCCCTGAGCTATGATTGCGGGCTGCTGGAATTCGATGCCAAATCCCAAGTGAATGATGGGGTGAACAAGACCGCCAAACATCCTTGAGAGCATCGACTCCGCCCGCGCATCCCCGCTGAATAAATATTCATTCAGAACGGATGGGACGCCTTTCGTAGTAAGCTCCTGTTGGAAGAAGGCTAGGAAGCTTGGATAGTGCACTTCCTTTGACAAGTAACCCATGAATTTTTGCTTGTCACCGAGAGCCGAGATGACCTTCTCATCTCTGGGTAAACAGGGCCGTTGGCGATGGCTTTCCCTCTCGTATTGACGTTGAATTGTTTCAGGAGACGCTCCAAGCGCCCAAATGGTGAGCATAAAATGGACGATATGGTCTGGAATCTCATCAGCGTGTCTACCAGTTAGGGCAATGGTTATTTTACACTCACTGTGGAATCCACGGTCATTGAAATAACAGTGGTGGTTTTCCATGTCATCCTGGAGAACTTCACTGATCTTTCTCGCCGACGCATCACTCAGTCCAGATGTTGAGAACACACCGTTGGTTGCTGGGGTTAGACGGAATTTGTAGGGCGTAGCCATAGTAGTTGGTGGGGAGGTGGTTTAATGAGTTGACAACTCTGCGTTGAAACGCCGCTGAGCGACCAGTAAGGATCTATATATATACCCACGCGAAGACGATATGTACAACAACCGCAGAATCAATGATTAATTCCCGAATCTCTCATTGCTGCTGACTCAAGAATCGAGTCTAGGACTTTCCAATATCGCGTTATAGAATCTGTGATTAACCGAATGCCCCAAAGTTCCCATAAGAAAGTGGTTCCGATAAACGAAATGCGAAACCCGAACTCTGAAGTTGTCGTGGTTCAGATCCGCCAATTGCAGCGCTGCCTTTTCCGCCAATCACATGAGGGCCTCGAGTGCCCATGTCCGCCTATCGTTGTCGTGTAGGGAGGCCGACAGCCACAGTTCACTTGGCGTAGAGCCACATGAATCGACCGTTTTGACATCAGCTTAATTTGATGTTGCTTGACACGTTCCTCCGCCGGTAGGAGCATCAGGTGTAGGTTGCCCTCGCCGCTGCAAGCGAGTATGTAGTGTGTATAACAATGTGGCACACTGCTGACAAATGACATTAACACGTGACATCACACATTGCTGGAGTCACCTGGCGGGCGCTCTGCAAGTTTTCCATTTGGGGTGCATCCAAAAATTCGAGACTTGGTGCAACGATGAGGACCACGCTGGCTTGCCAATGGTGCCGGTGAGTGTTCACTCCTCTCGTATCCTCCGCAAATCTCACTTTATCTGTACATGCCGAGCAAACACGGAATTTACTCGAGAAGATACATTCGGCTAACTTGGGACACAGAAAAGCAAAAGTCAAATGTCAGCACGATGGGTCCCCGCCATGTCGATCCTGCTCATTGTATCCCGAACGAACCTGCGCTCTGAGCACCCCAACCTATCGGTCTAGACGCCGTAAGTACTCGCCGCAGAGGAGCAGTGGCAATCTGCTACAGGACGGTAGGGCTCTATCGCCCGTTGCGTCGCCGTCTGGTCCGGGCATCGAAGGTGAAACGGCCTTTATGCCAGCCAGTCAAAGGTTCAGGACGCATGATACTACCTCGAGGCACCCGAGTGCACAAACGCAGTGCAATTATATACCAGAGCTGAACGACAGTAACTTGGTGGAGAATGCATTCCATATCTTTGTACGCCATTTTCCCGAGTTTAGGATCTTTCATCAGCCCACCTTCCTATCGCTTCTCGACGATAAGCAACTTCCTCAGTTAGTGCTCTCGGCTGTTCTTGCAGTGAGTGCCCGGTTTTTACCTGAGCTGATCACTGTTCATGGTTCGCCCGGAAAGGCATCTGAATATTTTGCAAACCATGTACGGCAAAATGTGATGGCTCGCACCGTGGAGGCCATGGATATCCATACGGTCCAAACGCTCTTCATGCTGAGCTTATATGACTGGGGCCATGGCGATGGCTCCCGTGCTTGGACATATAACGGCATGGCTACGCGCATAGCGAACGGAGTTCATGCGCAAGCCAAGGAAGCAGCGAATGTGGACAACTCACCTTCAAACAGGGTTCGGCTTGAAGAAGCTTGCAGGACTGTATGGGCCTGCTTTCTACTTGACTCGATGATAGGGTGTGGCAAGTGCCATGCTTCTAATTTCTCTATGAGCATAGCTGGTGTTCCACTTCCCTTGGGTGAAGATGAATTTGCTTTTGCAGGTACACACCCTTCTGAGCCGGTATACCTTGCGACGTGGGATCCAGAGGTCGATGATTACAAGCCATCGAGGCTCTCATCAATGGCCAGTAATGGATGTGACCGTACCTCAAGTCTACTGGTCCAGGGCTTCTATATCTGGCAATGTATCTCGTCGTGGGTCTCAACCGGCGGGAGAAAGCGCGAGACACCGTCATCCAGGGCGCCTCCATGGCAGCCCCGATCATTTTGGTCTCGCAGTATGTCGGCTCTCGAGGACTGGCGCGCCTCCCAATCACCACGTTTGACCTATTCCACAACAAATATCAATTTGCAAGTCTACATCTCTCGAGGTGAAGGCGAATGCTTCGCACTGACAAACCTTCTTTACTACCTGAACCTGATCTTTCTTCATCGGGAATACATCCCTTTTATTCCTCAGTCAAACAATCATCCGCAAGGACCAGTAGATCCCCCACTCTTGACAGAAGAGGCTCCTGTCGGATGGTGGGCTCAAAGTGCACAAACCTTGCTGGCATCTGCTTCCAACATCGTTCGTATTATGCAAGAGCTTGATCGGCGAGGGATTCAATTTCAAACTCCATTCACAAGCTTTTGCGTCTTCACTGCCGCGACGGCACTTGCATATATGGATGCGTGGGAATATACGACGCCCGGTCTCGATAGGCAGTTGTCATCAGACCTCTTTACCTGGGCATCTTCTTGGCTGTATCGATCTTGTAAGGTCTGGAAGGTTGCGACTGGCTGGTACAGGTCGTTACTTGCTTTACGCCAACTGTATACTCAACCCAAATCGGACCCAAGGAGGTTCTTGCGTGACGCTGGGGCAGACAAACTCCCGGCCTTGGAAGAGAGTATTCACCGACTAGCTGGATCGGAGATCTCAGATATTCCTGACGTGCCCACAGCGAACATCCTTTTACTGCTGCAGCGACAGCAAGTGCAATCCCGAACGGGTAGGCTGAGCAGTAATTTGTCGGAATCCTACTGCGAGGCCGTTGTCCCGAGAGGCAACGAACACCGACCTAGCCAAGTGAACTCAGAGCCACTCGCATATGAGGATATTGAAGCTCTGCCCTCTAACTATATCTTAGACCACGATCTGATCACAAGCATACTTTCGGATCCTTCGGGTACTGTGTTTCGCCCATTTGACTTTACAGATTTTTCCATGTGACGAGGTTTTTCTGGTAATAGTAAGCCCTCTTGCCCGCGGTCAAGCGCTTTTCATTTTGCTTCACTGTCGGTCTCCCGGCAACTCGCTTTTCGCTTCTGTCGCGTTGACGCGCTTTCATTCAGGCGGGGTTCGGTTTGTTCCTTCTTGTGCATCATGAAAAGCAAAGCTCATAAAATCTGGACTCGAACAACCCGAAAAGCAGCCAACTTTCATCAATTGCAGGATTGGTACTTTGCTCTGCACCAAAGGATATTTCTGGCAAGCAGGCGTACCGATTGATAATATATGACATAGCTGGACTGTAAAGACGGGGTTTCACATGCCTTGCAGTAATGAGATGTACATCTTTGAGCAAACCGCATCATATTAACACGATATTTTAAGAGGCCAGATGTATGAGTAAGACCCACGATAGTCAGAAATAGCCAAATTAATGCTCGCAAATTCGCTGGCAGCCAGATCCAACCTTGCCCGTCCCGGTTGACGAACGCTTGTGGCTGGATCCGCAGAGTCGGACAATCCCATTACCTATTTTAGGCCAACGCCACTGGCTGGCCGTCGGGCGAGGCAAGACCAGCGTTAGGTCTAGTGACCCAGAAATATGAGACGGTCGATGCGAGATGCGAGATGCGAAAGCCGATACTTTACCTTTGATCCCCGATCGTAGTCTCCGTTTCCCATTATCTGAAAAGTCGGCATCTGCCATGTGCCCGGGTCATGCCGAACCGAGGGCATGCTGAACTCTCGGGATTCTCCGTGACCCTCGTTATAATGACAATGGCACTTATGCATGTGTATCCCAGCGGCATTTGATCGTATGCTTTGATTCTATGTATGCGGCACCGGGCTTTCATGGTATGAAGCGCTGTAAGTAACACTCACCTATGCTGGCCTGTAGGCTAAAAGATATCGATAGTCCTAACCGTCAGATATGTGCACTATCTTCGTTTGTATTTCCTTACCGTTGTTCCCTTGGCACTGCTCTAACTGCCCCCTACATGTAAAGGCGCCACAGATTTGGAACGTTCTGAGAAGTGCCCTAGCCACGCGCCGTGATTGGTCCTGAGGGGCATTGTTGCTAGAGAATAAAGTCAAGTCTGCTGACTCTGACTAACAGGGATTACTTTCCATGAGCTCAGAATAGGGTAAAACGATTGTCTATTAGGGAGGGGTATAGGGGTGATCAGCATATGTGGCTAGAGGCCGTGGCAGTATGGGCCCTCTATGCTACCAAAATATCCCAATATCTTTCTGTTTCCAATACAACATACAAATACATGGAACTCTTTTGCATACTTACATACATGATTAGTGGATGTAACGTTGTATTCAATGGTTTACGATGATACCTAGGCCTTATTATTAACTCGTTCATCCCCAGTGGGCTCAGATCCAAAACAATCCGATCAAGCAAGCGCCTTGCTCACTGGTGCCCAAGGGTAGAGAAGTGCAATATGACGATATTTTTCTGCCTCTCTCTTCTTTACATCTTAAGCCTTGCCCCAACACTGGCAGCGGCGAAATTCTTCATCAATCCCATTCTCCCTGGCTGGAATTCTGACCCCTCGTGCATCTTTGTCCCAGAGGCCGATAACACGTTCTTTTGTACGACCTCCAGCTTCCTGGTATACCCAGGGCTTCCTGTATATGCCAGTAAGGACCTGCAGAACTGGTTCCTAATTAGCAACGCCCTGCACCACCCAAACCAGATTCCTTACTTTACGAACACCTCGCGTCCGGACGAGGGCATTTTCGCGTCGACTCTGCGTTACCACAACGGAAAATATCACCTGATCACTGTTTACTATGGGGTGAGCGTTGGAATCTTCAAGACGCTCCTCTTCGAAACTACCGATCCCTTCAACCAGTCTGCCTGGAGTGTGCCGTTGGAGTGTCCCACGTTGGGATATGACCCCGATCTGTTCTTTGATGATGACGGACAGTCATACATCACAGCATCCCGAAGCACCAACGGTGGAATCGTTCAAGCGCCCATTGATTTGGCCACGGGCAGGCTGACCGGTAATGAGTACCATCTCTGGAATGGCTCGGGCGGTGCGTGGCCGGAGGGACCACACGTTTACAAGAAAGACGGATTATACTACCTCATGATCGCAGAAGGCGGGATTTCAGTCGATCATATGGAGACAATCGCACGATCAGAGCACCTCAGGGGCCCGTACAGGTCGTACACAAAAAATCCGATCCTCACGAACCGCAATTCGTCCCAGTACTTCCAGACTGTCGGCCACGCGGACCTCTTCCAGGACGCAGAGGGGAACTGGTTCGGCGCTGCACTCGCCACCAGGTCTGGGCCGCAGTGGGAGAATTTCCCAATGGGGCGGGAGACGGTTCTTTTCCCAGTAACGTGGGATAAGGGTCAATGGCCGGAGCTCGCTCCCGTGCGTGGGGTCATGGATGGCTCAAGCCTGCCATCGCGGTCAAGGTGGTTGCCGCTGGGTGGTGATAGCCCTCTCGTGGCGGGCCCAGATGTTATAAATTTTGTGCCGGAATCTTCCTTCCCGAAGCATTTTCTTCACTGGAGTATACCGGACCCGAGTGCGTATCGCATTTCGCCAAATGGCCATCCGTACTCCCTGGGTCTTGAACTGTCTAAGGCGAACCTAACAGGAGACATTTCGTTTCCGACGGCGCAGAATAGAACGCTGGTTGCGCGTAAACAGGCACATACGCTCTTTACATTCGAGGTGGACATCTTGTTCAGGCCGACCGTGAGCGGGGAGGAAGCGGGTGTAACTGTCTTCCTCACGCCACAGCAGCACCTGGATCTTGGTATTGGGCTGCTGGATGACGGCACTCTGAGTATTTCCTTCGGAATAGTCGACATTGGCCGCAGTGACCCCGGAGACCTCCCCGCCCAAGTCCATACCCTACCGAAGCACTGGCAAAAGAGCTACCTTCGATTGCAGGTCCGAGCAGTAAATGAAACAACCTATCGATTCGCAGCTAGCCTGGCTTACAACCGAGACCGTGATTACTCGCGCGAGTACGTCTTCTATGCTTCTGCCACCGTTGTAAGCGCAGGGGCAGGCCATTTCACGGGTACGTTATGTTGTAGTTTTCTAGACCCCTTGAATGTATTGGTAGGGCTGACTTTCATATTTGATTTAAAGGTTCTCTGTTGGGAGTATATGCAACGGCAAATGGAGGCAATGGAACCACTGAGGCACTTGTTAGCAGATGGCGGTACACGCCGGAAGGGCAGGTGGTGGATTATGGAGTGATCATACCTTCTGGAGGCTCTTAGGCGTTATTATTCTTTTCGTGCTCAATGTGACAGCCGTATTGAACGGTGCGGAGGGAGGTGCGAGAGCAATTGGAAATATAGTGTGTGTCAATGATAGTTTATCTCGTACAGGTAGGAAACCTGTCCATGCGATAGAACCCAGACGACCGGTTCTCGCAAACATCGAAGCGCAATTAGGCGATACGGGGGTAGCAACAAAAGACACTAGGATGTAACGCATAATTTAAAAGATGGCAAACTTACTAGAGTCAACGATTATCAGCAACAGATAAATATCTGGTTCCAAATTGGCGGGTCCGAACTATATGTATGATGATAACCACATAACCCCAAAGTAATTCCTCGTGGTCCTTAATCGTCCTCATTGGTTCTTCCGTACCACTATCTGCCGCATGTACCCCTTGAAGCCATCCCCAATACGTGCAAGTGGCGCTTCAATTGCCATAGGCCTCCAGACTGTCGTGTAGTTGCTCCCCGCTTGGACACTGTGGGTATCAATGCGCGTGAGAAACTCAAACTCTTGCGTGACTGGGCGCGTTTCGCCTGCTGTAGGAACTGTTGAAACTTTCAGGAATGTTGATTCCCCCTGCCCGATTAGATCAACGCGAGTCCAGCGATGTACTGGCAGAGTGTAGTTGATTGCATAAGGATGCGACCCGCTGACCATAGTTACCAGGTTATTCTGTGCAGTCTGCGACATGAGAGTGGAGTCTGCACCGGCAAATAGCGTCGCAGGACCCGTTGAGGTGGGCTTTACCCCGAAGCTGAGGGTATAGTTGCGCCCTAGGCTGTGCAGAGGTGTATCAAGGTAGCATTTACCAGTGAAGTATAAGCCCTCCCTACCCGATTTGCAGTCCCCTTTCAGAATGCCATGGTAGTTGTTTCCGGAGCGGTCTTTGATCACTCGACTCGACTGGGACTTGTCGAGTGGGTATTTCAGGACTAACGAAGTCCGAGATTCAACTCTTCGGTCGAGGTTCTGGTCCGGTATGATATCCCGCAGCTTGTCAATGATCGCATTATACTCCCCTTCCAGCAAGGTACCACCCCACTGCTTGTCCGCGAGCGCAGGGAGCCCATCTCGCCACGAGTAATATGCTTCCAGGAACGTCGTCGCCGTGGGGCCCCAGTCACTCCAGAACGGCGAGATATGGCCCACAACGAACGGGTTATCGCGACGGGGGTTGTTGGTCGCATTCGTCGCATCGAAGATGTGCGGTGCAAAGGGGCCACCGAGGGGATCAGCGCTGAAAATGAGCGTTTTGTTTAACTGTTGTTTGAAATATGGGGACCATTTCCCGACCATGTAGAACATGTAGTCGGAGTTGATAGTCTCATAGCCGTTTGCGATGAAATCGTGGTACGCGTTGTCACTGTACGGCGCCCAGTGCTGGAGTGTGACATCTTTGGATATGTTGGACCCCTGCGACGGGGTGAATGTGCCCCAGATGCGAGTACGTTTGGAGGAAGTTTTCTGGATAAAGCTGGATAACTCGTTGACGTATTTGACGTAGTCCGGAATGTGGTCTGCCGAGTATTCGTCTGCACCGATATGAACCTCCTTGGAATGGAACCAGGGCAAAAGTGTCCCCCATATCTCCTTGAGTAAAGGGAGGGTGCCCGGTTGCGAGACATTGAGCATCGTAGGGTCGGTGGAAAGGGCCAGTTCAGGCTTCCAGCGCGTGATTGCGAGTGCATGCGCTGGGGCTTCGATCTCTGGGATGATTGTCACACCACGTTTTGCGCAGCGCTGTTGTATGGCCTCGAATTGATCATGCGTGTACGACTCGTTCTTCCGTCCCGCAAGCCCGTTGAGCGCAGGGTTGTCCGAACTTAGACGGAATGAACCGTAGGTTTTCAGGATCTCGCTCGCGGGGGTTTGTTCGAGGTTGACGAACAGGTTGTCGCTGACGTGAAGATGGAGCTCGTTTTGCTTGAAAAAGGATAAATAGGAGCAGAGCTCGATGATGAAATCCGGTGGGTAATAGTGGCGGCCGGCGTCGAGCTTCATTTGTTCCACAGTTAGAGACGGATGTAATTACTGGTCAGGAATTTCTCCTACCATTATCCCTCGAGTTCTCCACCCCGGAGCATCTGTCCCTGAGCCATAGGGGAGACGGTAATCGTTAAGCTGCGCGAGCTGCAAGATTGATCGAGTACCCCACCAAGCTCCCAAAGGACTGGCTCCAGCGACAAAAATGCCGTTTTGACCCACCGTAACGGAGTATCCTTCTGACGTCGCTCTTCCTGCAGCGTCATTGAAAACGGTGTTTTTATCCACCGTCAGAAATATAGCATCAGGAGCAGGCTTTGTGCCTGCAGCAAGCTGCAATTGTAGACCGAGCTCATTGTTGACATCGAGTTGGAAAGTGGTTGCGAATTCCCACAATGTTGGTGGAATCAGGGTCGATCCATTGGTGTTCACCTCATCGGTAAACGAGGAGTCAACGATGATCTGCCTCAGTCCCCGTAATCGGAAGGATTGTCGGTGGTCATCGGCGAAGGGCACACTGGGCACGGCATGCAGATAATTCGCAGTTGCTGCATCCTGCATGAGTTTGTGCGATCAATAGAGCGAGAGACGCTGTGACATACCAGTAACAATGTTTATAATCACAAACAGAAAAACGAAGTAATACATCCTGAGCCAGATGAAAGCGCAGAGCCTTGGACAGAGAGGCAGTAAAAACTATAGCTGAAATTCTGGGATCAGCGGATGGAATCGTGTTGATTTAAAATCAGGCCAAGACTGTAGTTATCTTTGCCGTAGCACCAGCCCCATCTACACCGTCGCATTCCTCCTTGACACTGAGGTGCCAGGTAGCTCTACGCGCAGGATCCACATACTCACTGTTTTGCAAGCAGTCTCCAAATAGGCTAGTAAGCCGTCCCTTATCTGTAGCACTGGATGCTGGGTTACCTCGACCCCACTGCACACTACATACCGATGCTTTCTTGGTGCCATCTCTTATCTACGAAATTTATTTGCAGCGTAAGTGTCTATCCTCCTTTGCCTTTGCCATATATTGTCATTGTTGCCCTGTGGAGTAGTGTTCCAAGACCCTCTGTTGTAGCTCTGCCCGTAGGTCGTGGCTATTGGCGCGGTTAATTGTAGGAAGGTTCATGGCGTCTGCAAGCACGCGACCCCGCAGGGTATCGGCTCAACAAGGTTAAATTGTTGTTACAGTTTGCTGTTGCATAACCGTCACCGATGCAGAGCATAGTCTTGGGTGACAGAAGAACCCCTCCGTAATCGAGAGTTGGTGTTTTCTGCGGCAGGTGTACAGGAGGGCTGATAAATAGGACTATACGGCGCTATGGAACTTGTTTTTTTCTTTTTTAACAGATTATGCTTCTATATTTCCAGCACACAAGATGGGTAAGCTTATTTGGAACGTCTTGTCTCTATATGCGACACTATGGGTATTTGTCCTTTCTCTTGTTCGTGGAGCACCGTCATTGCTCCCCGAGGGGCAACCAGCCCTGATCCCACGACAAGAACTGGTCACATGGGATAAACATTCACTGATCGTGCGTGGTGAGCGGGTGCTGATCCTCGCTGGGGAATTTCATCCATTTCGCCTACCATCGCCGGGCCTCTGGTTAGATATTTTTCAGAAGATTCGTGCAACCGGTTTGACGGCCGTATCCTTCTATGTTGACTGGGCACTGGTAGAGGGAGAGCCCGGACAGATTCGCATGGACTGCGTATTTGCGCTGGAAGAGTTCTTTAAGGCAGCCACAGAAGCGGGGATCTATCTCATTGCCCGTCCTGGCCCTTATATCAACGCGGAGACCTCCGGCGGAGGACTGCCCGGATGGCTGTCGCGTTTGAAAGGGAGGATACGGACCTCGGATCAGGACTACCTCGATGCGATTACCCCGTATATTCACACAATCGGCAACATCATAGCACAGGCTCAGATACACCATGGAGGCCCCGTTATCCTCTTCCAGCCGGAAAATGAGTATACCCTGTGCTACGATGGACCGTCCTATACCCAGGTGAACAACTATACCGAAAACATCCCTAGCCTTACGTGTCTGGACAAGGAATACATGGTCTATGTGCAGAAGCAGTATCGCGAAGCGGGTATTGAAGTGCCGTTTATTGTCAACGACGCTCATCCCGTTGGGAATTTCGCTCCGGGAACGGGAACAGGCGCAGCCGATATTTACAGTTTTGATTACTACCCACTCGGTCTGGGTCCTGGAGGTACCCTTTCTCACCTAATAGACTATACTCGTATGATGGGCTTCCTCATGCTAACAGAGGTGATAGTTGCGAATTCGTCTGACTGGTCAACGCTGAGGAACCCGTTGCTCGCGTACAACATCACGACACACGCCCGAATGAGTGGAGGGACGCCTTTTTCGATTTCCGAGTTCCAGGGTGGGACAACTGATCCATGGTAAGTAAACTCGGTGATATCGTACCCGAATAATACTAAAGTCGACAGGGGCGGGGTCGGGGGAGACGCTCAGGCCGCGCTGGTCAACCACGAATTCAGCCGCGTATTCCATAAACTCAATTACGGGATGCACATCACCATACAGAGTCTATACATGGTATGGAAGACTCAGTAATTTCTACTTTAAGAGAGGGATAACTGACAAACTGGCACGCAGATCTTTGGCGGTACTAACTGGGGCAACCTCGGCCACGCAAGCGGCTACACCTCGTACGACTTTGGCGCAGCAATAGCTGAGAATCGCATGGTGGCGCGGGAGAAATACAGCGAGTTGAAGCTGCAATCGAACTTCCTCTCTGCCTCACCAGCCTACCTAACCATGCGGCCGGAGAATGTGACACTCGGCGTCTACACTGATCGCACGGACCTGCAGGTCAGCAGGCTTGTTGGAGACCCAACGTCATTCTTTATTGTCTACCATCACGACCTTGCATCACGGAGCTCAGTGGAGTATACTATGCGTCTCCCATTAAGCCGGGGTAACCTCACTATCCCGCAGCTAGGAGGCGCGCTAACTCTGAGTGGACGAGATGCGAAAATTCATGTTGTTGATTACGATCTAGATGGGATTAAGCTTCTCTACTCCACTGCCGAAATATTAACCTGGAAGCGGTCTACAGGTAAAACGGTGCTGGTTCTCTACGGTGGAGAGGACGAAACACACGAATTCGCCGTCCCAGCCACCCTTGGGCACCCAATCCCCCTTGAAGGTCGCCACCCCC
Source organism: Aspergillus baeticus (assembly GCA_027569055.1). NCBI lineage: Eukaryota > Fungi > Ascomycota > Eurotiomycetes > Eurotiales > Aspergillaceae > Aspergillus > Aspergillus baeticus. The sequence continues at coordinate 214,497 of JAPDEI010000046.1, forward strand.
CTAAGGTAAAGCAAATAGGGTCCTCCATTGTGGTCCAGTGGAAGGTCAGCCCCACGCGTCGTGTGCTCGTATTCGGAAGCATGGAGATCCACCTCCTCTCGCGTAATGTAGCCTACGATTACTGGGTGCTTGGCCTGCCTACCCTTTCCCCAGTCGGCCGCTTCGTCTCCCCTGCGGCGGCCCAAGACGCGGTGATAGCGAAAGCTGGGTATCTTCTTCGGAGTGCAGAGATTGTTGGTAATACGCTATATCTGACTGGCGATGTCAATGCAACGACTACAGTTGAGGTAATCTCAACGCCGTCGCGTGTATCCTCGTTGATGTTCAATGGCAAGAGAGTGAAAACGCGATCTCGACATGGAAGACTAGTCGGGGAAGTATTTTTTGAGTCTCCCGATATTGTGCTTCCGGATCTTGAACGCCTGAACTGGATGTACGTCGACGCACTTCCCGAGATTAAAGGCATTTACAATGATGGAGCGTGGACGATATGCGATATCACCACGACGAACAACCCCAGAAATCTGTCAACCCCAACCTCACTCTACGCTAGCGACTACGGGTACCATGCGGGGTCGCTGATATACCGCGGCCATTTCACCTCGGAGGGCACAGAGTCTAGCTTAAACATCCTCCTCGAAGGCGGCTATGCCTTCGGCTACTCCATCTGGCTGAATGGTAGCCACCTTGGCTCATGGCCCGGTTCCTCCTCCGACATGTTCCACAACCAGACACTGGAGCTCCCCGCAGACCTAACTGCGGGGTCATTTTACGTTCTAACCGTGTTCATGGACCACATGGGTCTCGACCAGAACTTCCCGGCATCGCCCCAGCACATGAAGGATCCACGGGGCATTCTCGACTATACTCTAAGCTCGCGGGACAAGTCTGCGATCTCGTGGCGCCTGACGGGGAATCTGGGCGGGGAGCATTATCGCGATTGGACGCGTGGGCCGCGGAACGAGGGGGCAAGCTACCCCGAGCGCCAGGGATATCATTTGCCAGGGGCGCCGTTGTCATCCCAGCTAGTGGAGGAAGGGCGATCACCATTCGAAAGGATTCCTCCGGTGGGGGTTGGCTTCTACGCAACGTCTTTCGATTTATCCATTCCGGCAGGATACGATGTCCCTCTGAGCATTGTGTTCAAGAATGATACGGCCGTGCCTGCGAGATTCCGAGCAACGTTTTATGTGAATGGCTGGCAATTCGGAAAATACGGTAGGCGCTCCCAAACACCCTGGTGGTGGTATTGAACTGAGTGACTGACTGAATTGATTGAACATAGTGAACAATGTCGGACCACAGACCCGCTTTCCTGTGCCGGAGGGGATCCTCAACTACGGCGGCGATAATTACTTGGCACTTGTCATTTGGTCATTTGAAACGACTCCAATCAGGTTGCCAGGCCTGTCGGTTGAGATCGACGCAGTGATACAGAGTGGGTACAGGAAGCCAGCGCTTGTAGAGGGAATGATGTTCGCGGAGAGATTGGATGCCTATTAGCCTGCTGTTCAGTTGGCTGCTCCAATGGTACATGCGGTGGCAGTAAATGCGGCTTATGTCGAATAGAGAAATGATAAGAAAGAAGTTATATAATGAGCTTTGGTGTGCAAACCTCATCTCTACATATCAATTAGACATCAGCGATATCAGAAACCCTAGCTAGACCAGTTTTATCTTGTGCGGGAAGATACCGCAAATCTACGATATCTAAATTATGGAGGCTACCGTGGGTTCGAGGTCAGGAGAACTTAATGAGCCGAGGATACTTACCCCACAGTATGTAACCCCTGCCTGCATCTGCGGGGGAAACCAAGTTGGTAGAATTTAACCGCCGTATCAACAACGTGAAGTTATTCGTATTAATGTGGTTGGGATGTGGGACAACTGGCTTGACGATACCGACGAATCTCGTATCACCGAAGAGGGATGTCCGTGGTCCGGTAGCGTGTTGGCAAAATGGGACTGCGCCAGAGCTGCAAGAACAGCCGAGATAAGTAGAATTCCTAATGCTACATCGTCCACAGACGTAGAAGAGACTGGCGCGATTGGTCCGAAAGTTAGAAGATACGTAAAGTCCCACAGAGAGCGGAGCAGAGCACATGGACTGGAGCCTTTGGGAGGGTTAGACTAGATTTAGATTTATCAGGACGACAAAGTCTTAGGAAACCTAAAGCTGGCTAAATAGGCTAGCAAGGCTAATTGCGGGATCTGCTCCTAGGAGCGAATTGTGCCAAAAGCAGAAGTTTGTCGTATTCGGATTTTGTAACTAATTAGCCCTAGCGTCGGGGTACCCTGCATATTCACGTATCAATCTGCCACCAGTCATGACCGGGACATTATGGTCCGGTAGCATCAGCGTAGCAGTCGGTATCTGGATAATCTGGGGTAACTGGTCCGTAGACCAGGGAAGAAAGTTGTCGAAAGCAGGGTTTCATCTTGCTAAGAGATTATCTCGCCCCAGAATGCGATCATACGCTACTACCGTCATGGCCTACCACACCAGAATCACCCTTGACTGTATACCCGACCATTTAGTAACTTGCATTGATATCCATTTTATTCGGGTAATACCCTCGCTTAATATTGCCGTAAAAATTCTTCCTAGATACGTCCAAAGATGTACTGGCCTGGTGGTATATCGTAAACGCCACGAATCGATCAAGCTAACTCGTGGCAATAAAGTCAAGTTACAATCAAATACTGTCAATAGGGACTTTAACTGTAGCAAACTAAGAAACTAGTTAATAAGGTTGACAAAGTCGTTGAAGCTAGACGAAGTGTAGCATACTAACTCAGGGCGAGAAAAATAGGGTACCATATCCTCTCCGTAAAAGAGCTCAGATTCCAGCTGGCTTACTTAGTCAAGACGTCTGTTCAACCATTCCACTACCCAAGGGATTAGTTGTTCGAAATCCTCTTAATGCACGTAGCATCATGAACTTGTTCATAACAAAAGTGTCCACTGCCGTGACCCCATTAAACCTACCTGGCTGCGCTCAAACGTTTTCGCCAACATCGTATAACGTTATTGGGCGTATCAATAACCAGCAGTCTAACAGCTATCAAAATGATGCCATGACGCGCTGGCGCTACATTATTGGAAAGATAATCTGTCAGAAAGATTTTAAGTCGATGCCGAACAACAGTGGCACACCCCAAATCTCCTCACACCTACGAGAAACTACTTGACCTTCGCAAGAGATTATGTTAACTATAATCCTTATCTATTCTGAAATGAGATTCTGTTCCAGAGTGAACAGGAGGTTCATTAGGACTTACGAAGTGTTACACTTGTAGAATATCTTGCAACTTCAGCTTTCAGTATTATAGAAACAGTTGATGTCTATCCTCATGGTTTGTGGTGTTATAACTATATCACTAGACAGATAAATTCCGAAAACAAGTCCTCCAGATCCTTAATGTCATGCCATATCCACTCTAAACGACATCAGTGAGCTCCTTGGACACCAAATGTGACTCCCCCACGACACCCTTGAGCACAATAACCAGCTCATCGACCGTCCACAGAAACTTAAAGTATGAGCTTAGGGCTACACAAAATCTGCGATAGTTCTCGTCCCGCATCATTTCCGCCGTAAATTCCAGCACCAGAGGGTTATTTCCGTTTGGGTGCGCGCGGTATTCCAACGCCCTCCTCACCAACGGCGTAGGCAGTATCTCTGGCAGGGGGTGTCCCGTCTTCAACGCCTGCTCGCAAACAGACAGCACAGCCATTATCTCACCGATGTGGCGGTGGTCAAGCATCCCACATTGCTGGGTTAGCCTGTTGCGGTATTCAAGCGGGAGAGACGAGGACAGAGATAGTAGCCTCCCAACCTCGCGATTAAGCGTGAGACAAAGGTCCTTAACCTGACCCGTATTGGCGCTGGTGAACGGAGAGCTTGAGAATTCAAACCGCAGTAGGTTGATTAAACCTTCCAGGTCCAGCAGAGAGTACGCCAATCCTAGTGTCAGTGGCTCCGCCAGGGCCTGGCCCTCGTTTTTTGTTGGGTTCTCCCAGCAGGAGAGTAGCAATGCGTAATGGTCGGAGATTTCCCGCAGGGAGTTGGACAACGTCCTGGAGACGTGTCTGGCGGCCGAGGGTGGCGATGGAAACATCTGGACAACCAGTGCGGCGGCAACTCCTGTTAGGACGAGGACCAGTCGTTTCCAGAATACGACATATCCATGCCCAGTGCTGCCGTATTGGGGTATATGCCTGCAAAAGTCAGCGTTAGTTCCATCGCGCTAATAACAGGTTCTTGTGGGAAATCTCACTGGTCGTCGTAGCTGAATCCTATAATCAACAGAAAGGTCGCTGCAGCCATGATGCTGGCTTGGAGCAAAGCAAAGGAACACCATATTCGTGCCCACATGAGGATTGCGACCATTACTGCCATCACCGCACCTAATCCATACTGGTTTCCAGGCCCATTTCCGGACCCTATATACCAGGCGATCAAGGCAAGGACACCACCTATGAGTGTACCCATGAGTCGGGATATAACAGAGAAGGTAAAGTCAGCCATGTAAACAAGTAATCCCGTCTGCCCCATAATCAATGCCCACAGCCCCTTTTCGCGGTAGTAGAATCCGGCGGTTCGGGGGATCACGGCGGGGATTGAAAGCGCAATGGATACAACAACCATCCTTAAAGCGAATAGCCCTTCACTCCCGGTAAGCCAGTGATAGACACCAATGACGGCTTGGGCAAAGCCACTGCGTCTTTGCGGGTGATGATACTTGTTCCGCATACGTAAGTCGGCAGAAGCTTTCGTTGACACTTCCGGTTTGTCGGGATCAGGTTCGTTGATTTGAGCCTTCACAGGTGCGTCGCCTTTCTCTCCAGTCGTCCATGCGAGAGCATATCTTAAGCTTGATGGAACCCACACCCGGATGCGAGTTGCGTTCTGCAGGATGACGAACACTTGTTGGAGGAGACCCTCCGTTTCGCCAAGAACAGTTGAAAGGTTCTCCTGCAGTACCATACCCAGTACAAGGCCATGGAGTTCATGCACAGTAGGTAACTGGGAACATTGTGTGCTATGATTCTCGAGGAGCGGCTGATACTCGCGCAAGAAGAACTCGGTGGTTTGGTTGACAAAAGAGTTCCGAGCCGTTTGTAATTTGTCCAAGGAAGCTTGTATTCGCCCCAGCAGGTCCTGACGCTCCGTTTCGGATATTCGTGACAGCCAATGGCCGTGGTTCAGCTTGTGGACACATTCAGCAATGAGATCTTGGCTCTCCAGACAGGAGGTAATCGTCGTCGTGCTTATCTCAGAGAATTCCTTTAACAGGTTATCTTTATGTGGGTTGCCACAAGGGTATGGGGACGAGAAAGCATCGAGGATCTCCACCAATTGCGAAATTTGGTGATGACCGACATGACGGGAACGCCCCTTAGTGTCTTGAGTAATATCCACGTCACTCATTTCGATGCTCTGCTGGAACTCCAGCAGATCAGCAGTACGTACTTCTCTGTGCACTCGATTGATCTGGAATTCTAAAAGTGTGAGTGTTGATGACACGAGCTTTTGTATTGGAACTACGAGACTTTCGACGTCCCGGGGATCGAGATAGCCCACTGAAAAGTCGAGGGGCAAAAATGCTATAGCAGGCTCAACTTGCCGAACGCCTGCAATGATTTGTGCACGGGTCTGCCGGAGCGAACTGATACCGATTCCGTCGTTATCGTTCGAGAAGAATTGTCCAGTCAGCTCCAGCGGGGCCTTGACGAGTCGGATCATGTCCCTCATGCTGTCAAGCACGGTGTGCGAGGTTGAGCGGGGGAAGAATATGATCGAGCTCACAAAGCTCAATCCCACGCCAGCCAGGGTGGGCTTCACAATAGGAAGGGGCAAGGATCCTTCGAATGAAGGGATCAAAGGCGTGTATATCAAGAAAAGATCGATCGTTATCGAGCCGAACAAGTGGGCAAAGACCATTTTCGGGTTCGAAGCCCGTAGACGAGCCTTCCAGGTGTCAGTATTGGGACACCTGCGTCAGAAAACGCAAACACTCACTAGAAAGTAGATAAAGGCGCATGCAAAACAGTACACCACTACTGTGGCACGTGTATCGAGCATGAAGCCGTCGTAGATTAGCCGCTGAGCGGCATCGGCTGGAGAAATTCCCGTTTGATTTGCCTGTGTTATCGCTGCCTGTTGAAGCAACTGCAGCCGTGCGGTAGTGTCCGCTGGAGACCTCGCTGCCAGCGCAGCCTTCATTCCAAGAATGCCCCAGGCATATGCGAAGAAAACTCCGAGCAGTACGGATACAACTCCCAGGACGTGGATAAAGACGATTCCATTAGGAGGAATAATCAGTTGTACAAGGCTAGAGGCAGACCAAAGAGAGGAGTATTAGTTCAACTCCCCAACTTGTTTCAATTGGGTAGACGCAAGGGTTTCTGTACAAGGCGCCTTACCAAGCAAAAAATGTCGCAGTGCCCAGGTTGTGTAGCGACGGATCTATGAACATTAAAAGCGAACCTACCCAAGCGCCGACAAAACAGCGAAAGAATATTTTCAGATCATGACCGGAGAAATGATTAAAAAAACCAGGTAAACGTGGTCCTCTGGCAGTCTTTGCAGCTTCGGGCCGGACGACCGTAGGATCATCCTGTTGGGAACCAGCCATCGTCCTCGAGTTATCTGTGTCGCACTCAAAGGAATACCAAAGGAACGAGCTCCGGTCTTCCGCCCTTTATCAGGGGTAGTATATACGGATAAAAGTGCGCTATAACATGCTAGGTATGTGCCGAGGAGGGAAAGGGAAGGCAATTCAGTCACTTGAATGTGGACCTGACTGAGGACTTCCCCGAGTGTTAGCCAGAGGAGGTGGAAGGGCCAACAGATACCCTTATACTCTTGTGGTGCGAAATCTAACTTCAGCCCCGACAGGGGATCACTAATCTTTTGCGGATCATCCCCAACCTCGACAAGTCCACCCCAATATGGAAGCCTCATTGGTTCATGACTTCCTACTGCATATGTGATTAGCGATCAATTAAATGCCAAGTGTAAGAGTGTCAATACTGAAAAAAATCCCCTCTCTTGCAGGGCACCTAAAAAGGTCATTGTGCTTTTCTGACAAACCACCAGTGGGGTAATGCCAAAGCCACCTTATGCTTCAAGAGTGAGATATAAGATTCTAGTTCACGAGGGTACAAAGATAAAAACATACAACAGTAGGGATTGGCATGCGGTCACCTCCTATACTACTAAACTACCAGCATGTGGCTTAAGTACGGCTAGGAGCTTCACAATTGGAACGATAAAACAGCCCCAGCATATAGAGACATATGGATTGCTAGAAGTGGTGTTTCCAGGTGCCAACAAGGTATTCGGTCCCCATTGCGTATACTCCGTCCTGGCTATTGCCATTTCATCAAACCGTCCACATCACATTAGGAGCAGCGGTGACTCCTATATTTCTACTATCAGAATTTCTTTTGACCCGCACAGAAGGCATTGTCATGGACTTAAAGAAGCCTCAGGTTGCAAGCAGGTTGCCAAAGTTTACTGAGTGTTGCTGTTATCTTTAGTGATACTAACAGACTGGGGCTTTGGGTCTGTTTCTGCAACATCTTTCGAGTGATGTATTAAATAGAAAGGGAAGACATCGCGAACAATTCCGACACCATGCCAAATGGCAGTTAGATTGCTTTATCTCGTATCCCGGCCTTGTCAATTCAGCCATCAAGCAAGCATGTGGTAAGAACCTTAATGGGTATTGTGGGCCGTGCTGGGATGCAAGCCTGGCAAAAGGTAACTCGCAAAGAAGAATAGCCGCAAACAGCCAAGAAACTCGCGGTTCTTACAGTGTCTCACTACAGGGCTCGACACAGGTTACTTATCATTGGTAATAGGCAGTTTCGAGCCTACACCACAGGTGGGTTGTCAACAGAGCAGCAAACAAGGACGTACAGACCCTGGCTAAGCGTAATTGGCCAGACATGTTACGCCATAGATTCGCCTCAGCCATTATGCCCTTGATATCATGACCTGGGGGATTACATGATTCCTGAGCCTTAGTAGTGGAGAAATCCCTAAGATACCCCGAGCCCGCAGGGGTATCAGACTTTGGGTTCATTCCTGAAATGCACAGTACACATTCAATCATTGACTAAGCTGAGGAGTTGCACTAAGCCTTACAGTACATTGCGGCGGGAGACGGATGGGATAAGGAACATGTTCGCTGTCAGTTCTCATATTTACCCCACTCACTCCCCCAGAACACCAGAGGTGAGAGCACAAGCATTTCGCACTTGAGTTTCGGTGGGCAGCGCAAACCTCACCGATAAGGGACGGTGAAATTGCCCCTGCCAAGAATGGGTTCAGCTCGTATTGCGGCCGCTAGCGGGCTCTGTCTAAGTTGCTCATCCAGATATTAGCCAAGTCAAGCAGCAGCCCCAGCAGCTGTCCGAATATCACCAAGAGCCGCAGGGAAGCTTGTCGTGACGGCAACCGAGAAAGCATGGGTCAACTCTAACTCAGAATAACCCCCCTGGGGGTTGGCAAGTGAAAGAAGTGTCCACCGTGAATGGAAGGTGCCCAACGCCCAGTACGGCTCTTTGGCCCCTTTTCTGGCCCCGCCTCGGATACGAAGGTGGGCCACAAGGCGACGCTTTACGTTTAAAAGGGGGGGATACTGGGATATATAATTCCCCGCAAACCCCATGAATTAAATGAAGTGTACGGAAAAAAAAAATTTCTTCCCTACCAACCCTGATCTACAGCCCACGAACAAGGGTGAGTCGCACATTTGATACATTCTACTTCAGTACCCCATCAGACATCTCGCATTTCGCAGGTCCCGAACAAACAAACACGAACACCACCTCCACGATGCAGCTCTCCGCCAAATCAACCCTGCTGGCCCTCGCCGCCTTCGCATCTATCGTCAAGGCTGTCGATGTCAGTTCACCTTGCAATAGCACAAATGAGGGTGCATACTGGTGTGCAAATGACCAAGCTACCATTGCCGTCTGTCATCTTGGAAGCTGGCATGAGTCTGCTACATGCGGGGTCGGTTGTTGCGCATACAACGAGGTTAATTACTTGCCGTTTTGCTATTGTTAGGCAAAGCGTCGATGACCCGCCGAGCGTTAGGGATAACTAGGGGGACAATTTTCTTTCGGACTGGAGCAAAGGAATGGAGGCGATTGGATTCCGTGTTAGAGAGAGGGGGTTGGATCTATGGAGAGATTGTCTGGGGCTGTGGAAGTGATCCTGATAATTATAACGTCTTCCCTGATACTAGGGTATAACGGATGCCGCCCTTGCTGCGAATTAAGGTCCTCAGCTGCCCATTAAGGCGGGTTTCTTTCTCGACATTAATAAAAGATATAATATAAATGTGCATTTATAGGAGAGTAGGAGGTTGGAATTTTTGAAAGATGTTCTTTGGGTCTGAGTGGCATGATTCGTATCCTGCCTATAGAATGAATCACTGACGCGCGCGGTATACGATTCCAGTTGTCGAGGATAACTTAGCTCCCAACGAACTTTCCAATGCACGATCTATATTACCAAGATATACCCGCTACAAAGACGTTTCTAGAGCCACGGACAGAGGTATCATCATCCGCAGCAACCTCACACACTCGACTACCAGATGTTGCGCCATGTGCCAATGAATTAGGAGCAGCATTTAATCATACAACCAGGAAGAAGGGAACGCATCCTTTGAGCTTAGGTTATTTTTCGGTAAAAATTCCTTTTTCTGTCCCTGTAGCCGTCACGCAAAGTATGTTGATACTGTAGATATGCTGGCAGTCGTCCCCGAGCTTTTTTTTTTTCGAAGAGAAAAACGTGAAAGATTTCATTCGAGAACAAGTGCCTGAATGTATGATACTAGTATATCCTGGTCCCTCTCTTTCGTGTACTTCAAGAAGAAAGGTAGATGCGATCGCAATTGATTCCACGCTCATTAACAACCGTATCTCATACAGCAATGCACACCCTCATTGTTGCGAATCGTCTCACATAACCCGGGGCTGTATCACAGTTACGACTATAGAATCAAAATGCCAGTGAGCTTTCTCCCCTCAGTTCCGTACGTGGTACTGAGTTATGTTTGGGGCACAAAAGAAGATAGAACCCATCCAAGACGTGATTCAACACCGAAAGTGGTTGACGTCATCAAGATAGCGGAACAACTCAGAATCAACTGTATATGAGTGGGCAATTACTGCATCGAGTAGCATGATCAACACAAATTACAACTACAATAGAGTAGTATGTATGCAATTTACAAGAATGCATATCTCACCGTCGTCGACGGGGCCGGGCCTAACAGGCAAATCGGGGTTTTCGGTGTGTCAAACCCTCGAACTGTATGCTAGACAGCAATACACTCGGCGGGACAGCAGTGGATATCCACTCTGCGGAATCCCCAGAGTTTGATACAGGGTTCTCCACGGATCACGAAGGGCTGGACATGTTAAGAAGCTATAGCATCACCGCGAATCCTGATACTCACAGACGAGCAGATTTACATGGAATGCAAAGCAATGAGATGCTGGGAGTCTATAAACGTGCCTTTGGAGACTCACCATAAAAACGAAAAATCCCGCTTCTGGGATCACCCATGTGAGCCCATTTTCTGCCAGTACCCTTGGAATCCACCTGAATACGAAGAGCGCATGGACTTTCCTCGATATATGAACCTACATGTGGTTAACGCCCTTACAGTAGGCTTAGATCATTAACACGTACTAGGTATAAGTAACTCAGGATTCGGTTGATTTTCAAGCTCGGCGAGATTAGCCGCTTATGTATATCAAAACACCGTAGATCAGATTAGGTCAATCCGAGAGTGCAGCTTGCCTTTGAGCTTGGTTCCAGGTCTCGAACTGCTATGTGAAATCACTACGCGAGAATGATTTCTTGCATCGCATATTTGGATAGATGTTGACTGACATCTGCCCATGACTTTGTTGGTTTAGTTGGGAAAAACACTTCCCCGTACATGATCCCATGTACGTAGCAGTCACCAATGAGTTGATATCGCTTACCATAATCAGGGACCTTGCGTAAAATAAAGGGCACGTTGCAACCTGCAAGAATGGTGACAGTATCGCCTACCTCTGCCGTGCATGGAACCAACCCAATCCTGCCCCCACTCGTCCGAGCAAGCCTCCGCCCACTACAGAGCATGGCAGATGTAAAAATTGAACCGCCCGCCATGTCGGAATCTTGTCCACTTTTATCGAGGTCGTTTTTAGCCCAGTGAACAAAATTTCTTAATGAATCCCATCGCGGAGCTGAGATATTCCTTCGAAAGCACTTGTAGGCCTCACCAAATAGTTCTGGTGCAGGTCGATAGTTGCGACAACTGTCGCAGAGAAGTGTCCTCCAGACCGCATCCTCGGTAACTCCTACCGCTCTCGAAGCAATTGCGTCGCACTGTACCATCCATCCCCTGTATCGTCTGGCACGCGCAATTTGATAACGTGTAAAATTAAATACGCGCCAAAGATCCTGCAAGTTTGATCCGCCTGGAAAAGGCGGCATTGTCGGTTCTTCAGGAAACTGCTCCGTCATCTCCGCAATCGTGTCCAGTCTAATGCTCTGTATGGTTAGAAGGTCCGGGTCCTGAAAGCGAAATGTTCGATCCACTGGAAAAGAACATGCATTAAAGGAAGGAGATTTGGTCGAACGGATGCAGTCTATCCATAGATGGCCCCCGGGATCAGCTCCCCCATCAATAGACTGCCACTCCATTTCGATACTCCAATCCGGTATCCATGACGGTAGGTTAAGGGAGGATCGTCGGCATATTCCTGCAACTGACAATAGGCGTTGCGCTCCGCCTGCTTTGATCATCTCCTTGGCCGCATAAATGTAGACCTCTCTGACTGGAGCTTCGTAGTCAATATTGAAGTTTGATAAGGAGCTTTTTTCTTCCAGAGACGTCGAATTTTTCTCAGCAAGTCCCAGTAAGGCATACACTTTGTCTCGTGGATCTGTGAAAGCGGCATGTCTTGAGCTTGAGACCCAGCCCAACAGATCTTTCGTAAGCTTCGGTTTACGCGGACCAAACTGTCCAGGTTCCATTCTTTGAGTTTGATTCCACCACTCTGTGTGGTATGACTGGCCAAAATCCGCTCCAAAGTGCATGAACAACTGCATCTGCTGCACTGCCCTCTGTATGGGCTTTTCTCGATAGCCAGGTAGCATTTGCAAATTTCCTCCCAGGAACACTCTGTGGAAATTCGCGACAAAGCGATCCCAATGGTAAACACGCTTGCCGCAGTAGATATAAGCGCGGTTTGTGGACAAGATTTCTTGTATGATCCACACCCGGCTGAACCACGGCCGGCTCAGCAACTCGGACAGCGCAGCACGCTTTTTGGCTGATTTGAGCATCGCTGGGGTGCCTATATTATTCCCGATATGTACTGCACCAATTTCATTAAGTAGATTGAAGGCCGCCTTCGTTCCTGCCGTACTAGGTCCTAGCCACACTATGACGTTGCGACTTTCGTAGACAAGATTCATATGACGGATTTGACTGGCCTTTTCAACTGCATTATCCTGGTCGACGCAAATGGCATCCACCCAAAGATACTCAATCCCCCGGTGTCGCATATATAGGAGAAGCTCGTAAAGATTGAACCCTACATGAAGAATGCACCCGTCACAAAAAATGGGCACGTAGCGTTCTGTTGACCCCCAAGAATATGAAACAGGCGAGAACTCCAATTTCTCCCTTGGTCTCCCCATGGTCGGCAACCGATAAGGGACGAGTGAACATCGAACGCGGTGGTAGACATTGTCTGGATAAAGTCGAAGAATCCTGATATGTCCCGCAGCGATGGGCTTGTACGCATAGACGGGCCGCAAAGTTGACAGGAGGCCTGTGTCATTGTAAAAGTAAGAATAGGAACGAAAGCTCTCAGCCCTATAACATACGCAGAATCCACAGGATAAGAGCTGACCCCATAAATTGGATCATGAAGGTGTGTATGGTTGCGAAAGGCTCTACCCACCTCACATATTCTGATGGTCCCAGGGCTGCCTAGGCATCTCGGTCAATGAGGATGCCAGGGTTTGATCTTGTAATCAAGGAATACTTGCCTCTGTGTAGAGGCCGTCAAGCACAAGCGGACCATAAGAAAGAGGGCTAAATTCCTTTAATTCCGGAGGGTACTCCATGATGGCATTTGAACGTGGAGTAGAAAAGAGAAGGGTAGAGGGAAGGTGGTGTTTCTGGAGGCTGCCAACAAATAGGGGTTCCATAGACAGATCACGTGTGGAAGCAATTTCAAGAACTTCGAATTATGAGCTACTCATCTGGAGTCATTTGCTGACGCGTGAAGTGCGGCTGATGATTCACCAACAGACGGACACGCCAAGCGTGGCTGGTTGGGGATTACAGGGATTAGGAAATTAGACAACCACTGCCACGTTGCTGCTAACGAATCGTAGCAAGGTACCTCCGTGCCTCAAAAGCCCATTTCATCCCCTCGTGTGGCTGGGAGGCATACAATCTTGCTGGACAGTCGCACTCACATCGAGTCAAACCCAAAAAAAAAACATGCATTACCCATGGCAAACCCTATCCAACTGGGAGCCATTCCAGGTGGATGCGCTTGGACTAATTACGCTGCTCGGCGCGGAAGAGATCGATAGCTGGGCCGGACGGCTAGTGCTGAGCCGCTGGGTGGAGTATATGCCTCTGCTCGCCATGTATGTGATTGCAGGAGACCGCTTCCGGCGAAAAGCACCCTCTTTCCGGATCTACAACCTCTCGCTGGGGATCCATACGACCGACAGCGCTGCGTGGTTCTCGCGTTGGATCCAGTGCCAGACGTTCGAGATTACAAGGAGTATTGTCTACTGGGAGACAGTGGATCAGCCGAGAAGCCATGCCATAGACCACCTGACAGCAGCCGCTGTCTCTATTTGCCTTGTCAGCGGACTGTTAATCGTTACGATTCTCTCTTGCGACTTATACGGTCTAGCCAACTCTTGTGCTTTGATAACATCGATTATAACTCGAGCCTATATTATTTATGCGAACCGCAGTGCGATAAACCACCTCGTTCGAAAACTTGCTCGGGGAGCAGAGACCCATAAAATCATCATTATCGGACCGGATTCAAAGGTCATTACGATGTTCGTCCCCAGTGAACTCATCGTTCCTGTTTTTATCCATAACACGGAACCTGCCCCGGGGTTATTGTACCAGGCTGCGCGCTGGCTGAGCTGGCTCGCATTCGGTGTGCACGTTGTGACACTGGGTATGGCAATGTTGGTAACACAGATATATACTGTTACGCTTATTATTATGTCATATATCCTTATATGCGTAGCATTTGGGTGTGCAGATACAGCGCCGCGGCTCCTTGTGCACTTGGATGGCGTCCGCAATGACGCCAACGTTGGCTTTGGAGATACCCGCGCGTACACTTGCTGTATTGGGTCGTATCTCAAGGCCACCGTATTCGAGTGGCCAACAGGTCTGGAGTTTCAAGAAACAGCGGCAGGAGGCTTGAAGCTTCGTGGTTCAACCACCGGACATAATCCCGAGAAACGGTCCAGGAAACGTATGGACCTCTACGCCTGGCTTGACCTCACGGAGGAAGAAGTCGAGAGTCTTGTCAAATGGGATCTAATTCCCCATAAGCGAGGTACCATGACCTCCTGGAACGACGGACTCAGCGCAAAAAGAAGGTTGATTCGAGAGCGGCATCTGGATATGGCGGTATTGAAGGATTGGGTGAGCCAGGCCCTTGAGGGAGGTAGAAGGAGGAAGGGGGATTTGAAAAGTGGTGGGAATAGAAGCCATCATAGTCATATAGGCGTAGGCGACGATGCTGCTCTGGAAGGTGAGAACGTGGTAGACGCAAGCCAATCGTTCGAAGAAGGATACTAGAACTCCCCAGCCTCCAACAACGGCCATGCTACAGTATGTTTGGAACGCAATTCCTTTTATTTACGCATTAATAAACACTTATGGGCATGGAGATCTAACTAATAGGCCCTAGGTACACAAGCATTACTCCGGAGCAGATAAAAGAGCCAACGGCGTTCTACTTCTACAAAGAGAATATCTGGGTAATAGAACGGCTGCTTCACATGGCAGTATTGTTATATAGTTCACTAAACTACGACTGACCAGAGACCAAGACAGTCCGTTTAAAGGGAGCCGGGTCTTACATTTAATAAGATTTCACTAAAGACAGACTGCCAGTAGGGTTCCTCTATATCGAGGTCTTGAGCCACTTTAATTTCACTCCAGACCTTTATGCATCACGCTAACAGAAGGGAACTGGGTATTGAGCTCAAGAGACTGTCTGGTTGCATAGAAAAGCTGTCGGGACATGGGGTTTCAGATGTGCGCTGGTCTTGATTAGGAGACATCAAGCGTGGGCTTAGTCTTCCAGGCTGGTAGCGTGTCACAGTACTGGATATAGCATAACTCACGATTGACTATCAGCTGTCATCTTGTTCCGTGGTTCTGCGTCCATCCGCTCCTGTGGTGTTAAGTGTGCAGCCCGTGGCAAGAACCGGGACCATTTGCTAGATTGCTGTAAGCAGTAAGCACAAGCTTAAAGCTTCGAAACCGCCCGAGTATACAAGCATCCCTTTAATACAAACTCGTCCTGTCTATTTCTACTTAGGTAATACTTGGCAAGCCTTCAGGACTCGCGACGCTTGTCTGTCTTGAAGAGCGCGTTTTATATAATGTCCGTATACTGGTATAATTACTAGTTCCCTTAGTTTCTGGTAGTCGGCTTTGCTCGAGTAGAGCTCTTTTATTACCTCTCTAAATGTTGCTTCGCTCTGTCTTTTATATTGATGATCAAGTGCCATGTAACGTATTTCCCGACCGAACGGATCGCCTCTGTATTCCATATAGAATGATCCATTTTAACATCACAACAACCAAGTATTTATATGGAGTATAACTCATGTGTAATCTTCAATAAAGTATGTGATATATCTAGACTTGTCTAACCCACCCTAGAAGCCCCGCCCCAACCCGATCTGGGTTGGGGTGGGAAACCCACCTGGGCGAAGACGCTAGTTAGAGTGGGCTGCCCGTGTTTGACGGCAACCTGACTGGGCTGTGCGACTTTGATTGTGCCCATTGCTTCTGCCCCATGAACGCCTGCACCTGCACTAGTGAAATGCCACTAAAATGTCATGGATCTGGCCAGCGATATGGTTAGTGCTGTAGCGCCTGGATTAGGCGCCACCATCTACACTCCTCTCTGCGGGTACGCTTGTCAACGAGGATACTTCCCCGAGGGAGTATGTGTCGTCTCGGAGGACTCGAGCTCTGTGTCTGGTGATGGACAGCGCGATGGACAGCGCGATGGAGAGGCCTACGTTGCCCCTTGTATCTGGGAGATGCTCTCGCCTGTCGTTCAATATGGGCCTCCATGCACTCTAATTATGCCTCCGCTCCAGCTTGACAGCCCGTCCACTATATCCATTTATCGATAGGAAAGCCCCGTTGAGCAGAGCTACTTGACTACAAGTACAACAACCTATGAGGACGCAGTGGTAGAAACGTACGATAGATATGCGGTTGCCACAACCACAATTACAATATCTCTCCCGCCTTTTATGTGTTGACCGAGGCAGACCAAGGATGTTGTTTTGTATCGTAAGACTGGATATCATTTGCATCTTCCTATGAGTGTTGGGTAGGAGAATCGGAGGAGTCGTTGTATAGATGTAAGCTCCACCCGCGGCCCTAGCCATGTATACAAAACATCTTAAGTCAAAAGCTAGATCGATGAGTTCGTTTGGGATATGGGATCATTTTTGTAATACTAGCCGGTTATAGATAACACATGTGCTTTTGGAGGACTTGAAAGTAAAAAATGTAGATGATCTCAATTAGCTGCACCTACAGTATAGAAGGTAGAGAGAACAAGGTGGTTGCATGCGTGGAACAAGGTTGTCCGAAGTTCGGTGGTCGACAGATGACATTAGCGATCCTCGCGCATTCCCTCACAGTGCGCATGGCACACAAGCTAGCCAAATAAGGTTAGCTCATAGGTACTAGAGGCCCACTACTATAGGCGCTTGGCGAGAGTAAGGCCGATTATAAGAAGCGCTGATCCCTTTCTACCTTCTCATACCTTTCCTTCCCCGCCGCTTCAGGTGGGGGACCAAGAACATTTGCTAATGTCGGTCAAAGCGAATCTTTCGAAAGATGATGAGCACACTCAAGCAGTGTCCGGCCGAAATAATTGACAATATCGTCTCCTTTCTAAGGTTGCGTGATATTTGCAATCTCCGCCTCACGAGCCGCAGCCTTGCAGTCATAGTCTCCTCAGGCCCGTCTCTCAGATCCCACCTGCAGCAAAAACATGTCGACGTTACGGAGCGCAGCCTCCGGGCCTTAGCCGAGGCCACAGCAAAGCCCGGCCAACTAGGTTGCTTAATTGAAGACTTAGTACTTGTCGGCGTGGTGAACAACACAAAGTTTCTCACGCAAGAGGTCAAGTATACTGCACAGGGCACAGAGGAGCGCGCAAAGGCACAGCAGGACTTAGACATCCTGACTCGACAACAAAAGGAATATGAAACACTACATATCTCTCGCTGTGATATCCTCTTGCTGAGTCAGATATTCCGCAACCTCATGGCCCATGGCAGGCGCCGAGGTCTCCGCTCCCTGTCCCTGACAGTCGTGGTGTATCGTGAGGACGCACAGACGAGACTGCCCCCCGCCAACGGTGGCGGCTGGACACTGATCTGGCAAGCTGCAGCCGACACATTCCATGCGGCGGTGGCGGCGCTCGCGGCGAGTGGGATCGTTGTGGAGTGCCTCGACGTCTACAACAGTGTAGAGCGGTGCAGCCTGGCGTGCAACGAGCCCAGTGCCGTGAACTTTGAATTCAACGCGCTAGTGACGTCACTCGCATCGCTGAAAACACTCGCCGTGAGCTTCTCGGATCGGATCATCAACCCGAGGACGGAGGACTTCGGCTTGACGGGTGACTCAGCGGACGAGTGGGAGGATGATTGGGAAGAAGAGTGGAGGGAACCTGAAGAGATCGAGCATGAGGTGTATCAGGAATCGACGTTTAGTGGCCTCCCCGCCTTACTACAACGCTGTCGGGGGCTCGAGAGTTTAGAACTCCATCATTATCAACTCAGGGATCTAGAGGTCTCGGAACTTAACCGGCACCGTGGAAGATTCCTCCCGTTCATAGCGGAGATGGTCAAGTTGCCTCCCTTGAAGCGCGTCGTTCTCCGCGGATTCCGTGTTAGATCAGCAGATGTACTAGCGTTTCTACGCAGGCTAAACCCAACTCTTAGAGAGTTATCGCTGCAGCATCTGATTCTCCTCGAAGGGGCAAAGTTCGAGCCCATCTTCGGCTACTGCACGTCCGAGGAAGCTGGTTTGGAGCAATTGTACTTGGACCATTTGCTGGAGCCAGAAGTTACTGCCAGAGGATCATACAGCTACCGCCAACTGGTCTATTTTACAGGGGAACCTAACCAGGAGCCTAAGCTCCGACGCAGGGATCTCCCAAGCCGCGGTAGTAACACGGTTGATAGAGTAGGTGCAGCACAGATCAGGCGGCCTATCCCTTACTTTTCAGTCTTTGTCCCATTTAGAGAAAGGGGCAGGAGGCCTCTCTTTCATCCGCACATCAGGCCTCCCTATCCTCCGTGGCTTTATGGGGAGGAGGAATATGGACCGCCCTGAGTCGTGACGGTGATGTGGCATGTGTATGTTTTTACTCGGATAGTCCATTCCCTTAATACAGCACTTCAGGGAAATAACAAGTCTTACCGAGGCCTACAAGAACACGGCAT
The DNA here is from genome assembly GCA_027569055.1 of Aspergillus baeticus. Taxonomy (NCBI): domain Eukaryota; kingdom Fungi; phylum Ascomycota; class Eurotiomycetes; order Eurotiales; family Aspergillaceae; genus Aspergillus; species Aspergillus baeticus. Next base: position 233,297 of record JAPDEI010000046.1, read on the forward strand.
TTATGCTTTATTGGTGTGCTATGAAGGTTTTGAAGTGGACATACACGTACCAAGTCAGCGCCACAGGAGGAGTCTTTGTCTTCTGAACGGCTGGGCAGTTTTACAGTAGCTTAATACTTCGACAATATAGAACAAAGAAATATAACGCTTTAGTATAGGTCAGTGTTGGGGCTGCCCTTGCGTATTAACATATACTGTATATTAAGGGTGGAAATGCCGAACCAGGTATTCATGAAGATCTTCTTGTCCATGGTTGGACATTGCAGTTGGATGTACTGCCCAAGTTTCATGAACGCCGTCAAGTAGATTCGGAGGTTTCAGGAGTTTGGTCACACGACGAATAACTTGAGCTGTGTTTGGACAAGATCAGTCCAAACTGAGATTGCATTAAGTTTCTTGTTTATCTGCTAGAACAAAGAGAAGCTTCATCAAGTTTATGCCGCCCAAAATCAAGAAAAGATACTCTGGTCATATCCTAGATTTCACATGGGCATTCAAAGCCTTTACAACATATACCAGTTGCGCATATTCTTCCTCAGCGCCCGCTATCCCAACAATCGATTCCCCAAGCAAGTGAAGTATCTTGGTTTCTGGCGCATAGACGAGCACATCGGGAGCCCGGCAGACAGCATTAACAAGCATGCTGTAGGCGATATGAATCTTGAATGCGCCAAACAACGCAGAAACAGAACTGGGCCAGGGATATCTGGTCAAGAGCCATTCGGAAGTGTCGATAATATTCCGTGCTGCACCTAAGGCAACGGGGCAGTCAAGGAACGTGATTTCGATGTCGGCAGAAGCTGGCGAGGTCCCATTCCCGTGCATTCTAGCTCTACGCAGCAGGAACAAGATGCAGGTGTAGCCTGTCAATGTGGCGTCGAAAACCTTCCACACATCAGCCTTGCTCTCGGCCGAATGTAGCAACCATTTATCCTTGGAAACGTCAGCAACTTGTTGGACCCAAAACGAGGGACGGTGGGGGAGATGATATCAAGCAGAATGCGGGAATGCCTTACCAACCGCTCTTGGATGTACAGCTCCTGGATCTCGCGGCATAGGTCCTCTGTCCTCTGTACTAAATCTTCAGGGTTTGCATCACCATTCAATAAAGAAAAGAATCTCAACAGGACAAATCTAATACGGGATCTAGCCAAGAACAACGTCGCCCCAATCTTCTCCTTCGGTTGGGAGTTTGGATCCAGCCATGGCATATCGACCTTCCAAGTTGTGGCGGTAAACGACGATGGCTTATCGAAAAGAAGCTGTATGACTAAATCAACCTGGATGAATTCTCAAAAACCCTTGCGGTCCACATCGCTTGTTATGTGTCGGTTTATTGAGTAAGGGTCAACGGCGTCTAGGGTATGAAGATTAAGACCCTGCGCGTAGTCGCAGGCTAACTCGTGCATTCGCCGGCCTAGTTCGAAGTCGAATGACTCAACGCACATGGTGACCTAGGAGAATCAAGAACAAATTTTCAGTGGCACTTTCAATTGACAAGGATCGTTCTTGTGGGCGTTACTACCATAGATAAGGCGGCTATCAGATCGGTCGTCGATCCAGTGGCGTCCTGCTGCCATCCGGGAAGAGCACGTAAACAGCAGACGTATGCATCCTTGCAGTATTTTATATCAACAGGATTTGTGGTAGATGCCGTGATGCTGCAGCCGTGGTACAATACGTTGTAATATAAGAAGGTGATTATGGCGTCAAGGTGAACATGGTTCATCCCGATCAAATCCGGCATGAGTTCAATCAGCTTCCGATCAATGAAGTTAACAAACATTTCCGTACGCGCGTATTCGCTGGAATTATTGGTGTAGGTAAGTCGCAGAATATGTATGACCGAAAAGAAACAAGAACCAGCGGCTAATCATTTACAAAGCGGGCCTATACCCTGGCCAAACTATCCTCCTAGCGAACATAATTGATGTTTTCAAGCTCCGGGGAGCTGCAATGGAGCGTGAGGGTAACTTCTTCGCGAAAGTGTTTATTATCCTTGCGGCGGGTGCCTTGGTCTCTTACTTTGTTCTCGGCTGGGCGACAAACTGCGTTGCCCAAATGTTAAGTCATGTCATGCGCAAGCTGAGTTTCCAAAAGACCCTTCGTCAGGATCTTCAGTTCTTTGACCGCAAGGAGAACAGTACCGGAGCTCTTATGAGTTGTGTTGATTCGTATCCGAAAGCGATTCTTGAGCTTATGGGGATTAACATGGCTCTCATTCTTATAGCCATTCTTAATATCCTAGCATGCAGCATCATGGCTATCGCTCGTTCCTGGAAGCTAGGCCTGGTTGTTGTTTTTGCTGGACTCCCACCTTTAATCGGCTCTGGTTACTTGGAGGTGAAACTCGACTCAAAGCTTGACCGTGATACGTCGAAGCTATATTCAGCCAGTGCCTCAATAGCGTCGGAAGCTATCAATGCTATTCGGACCATTTCATCTCTGGCTATCGAAGACACTGTCCTCGGACAGTACACTGATGAGCTTGACCATGCTGTAACAAGCTCCAAGAAGCCATTACTCACGATCATGACTTGCTTCAGTTTCACGCAAGCAATTGAATACTGGTTTATGGCTCTTGGTTTCTGGTATCGTTGCCGCCTCCTATCTTTCAACGAAGTTACCAAGTACAACTTCTACGTTGCCCTCTTTGGTGTTTTCTTCTCCGGTCAGGCCACATCCCAGCTTTTCGGTTTCACCACAAGCATTACAAAGGGCTTGAATGCTTCCAACTACATTTTCTGACTTTACGAACTGCAACCTGCCATCCAACAGACACCGGAAAACAGTGATAAAGGACCAGGAGGTGCCGGTCCCTATGACCTCACCGATATCCGCTTTTCCTATCCTCTTCGCCCCGACTCCATGATCTTGCGAGGGATCAATTTCACCGCCAAGGGCCAGTTCATTGCTTTTGTTGGCGCCTGCGGCAAGTCTACCATGATAGCCCTACTGGAACGCTTCTACGACCCTTCCACCAGAACCATCACTATCGACGGCGCAAATCTGACTACCTAAATCCTCGTCTCTACCGGCGCGTTGTCTCGTTGGTGCAACAAGAGCCCGTGTTATTCAAGGGAACCATCCGCGAGGATATCGCCCTTGGCATTGATGACCCAGCCATGGATGGGCTCTCGTCCACTGGCGCCTCGTGGCACGTCAGCAATGCACAAATCAAAGCTGCGCTGCAGAGCGCGAATGGGTGGAATTTCGTCTCGTCTCTCCCCGACGGACTGAACACGCAGGCCGGCGCAGGCGGTACCCAGTTGTCTGGCGGCCAGCGTCAACGTATGGGAATCGCGCGCTCATTGATCTGCGATCCGAAGGTTCTACTGCTCGATGAAGCCACTAGTGCCCTTGATACGGAGAGTGAGAAAATCGTGCAGAGTGCCTTGGCTGCGGCGGCCAAGGACAGTGACCGCATTACCTTTGCTGCTGCCCATCGCCTTAGCACCATCAAAGAGGCGGACGTTATTTGCGTCTTTCAGGGTGGAAAGATTGTGGAGATGGGTTCACACCAAGAACTCATTGCCCATGGCGGCATGTATCGGCCAATGTGTGAAGCCCAGGCCCTTGACTAATCCCACTTTCTTTCCGATTTGACAGATTTACTTGGACTTTTATATCCATCTTTCAATTTGCGTTCATTTACCTAGTCATTTGCCTCGCTAATCTTGCTACAATGCTTGGTTCCCATTTTTGCTTCACTTCCAGTCATAATCAATGCTCAGTGATACTTTTCTGATGGTATCTAATCCTGACGCATTATGGTGGCTGGCCTCGCTCTACCTCACAATTTATTGTATCTGCTGTAGACTTATTTTTCTTATGTCTCGCGCTTTACCCTCAAGTCCTCTTGATATCAGCCTCATCACAATTTCCGAGCCTTAACAACCAATCGCTCTTTACCTATGCATCGTACAATCATGATTGTAGCCTCAGACTAATCTACCTCCCCGTCCACGCAGCCCACACCCCGACAACCGTCAAAACAGCCTGCGCCACCTCAAACTTCGCAACCGGTTGCCACGCCTCCCCAGATCCATGAAAGAGCACCGCGGCCAGGAGTCGGGTCGGAATCGTCACGGCCATCAGCGTCGTATTGTTCTGGTATGCGACCAGGGCGTAGAAAATGCCGAGGATTAGCGACATCGTACTAGAAGTAGTAAGCGTATATACTCGGGTGTGCTTAAAATTAGGAAAAAAAAAATTCCCCGCGCAATATTATACAGAGTTTAGATGGAAGTAGTCAGTCAGGAAGGAGTGGAAGTAAGAATTGTTGTCCGGGCGTGGGTGTACCTCATCGCATAAAGAATTCCCATATCGCCCTCCCCAATCACCGATAGCGGGTATTCTGCATCTTCGGTCCATTTCCAAACAAAGGAGTAGTATATCCCTGCGAAGAGGAGTGGGATCGATTGAAGGCCGAATGCGAGCTGTGAGACGAGGGATTTAGTGGTGGGCATTTTTCCGGTCAAATTAGCTCTGATTTTGATGTGTAGAATTAGAACGAGGGCTGATTATCGTTCTCGGACCCTGGGTATCTTGGGGAGGGGAAACATCTTATATATGAATTCAAGACGACCTTGCGAGGGTAATTAGCCCCACCTGGTTGGTGGCTGACGGGCGTTACGATGCCGCGAATCATGCGGCTGCGCACGGATATAAGCGGAATCAGAATGCTTGGATTGCTAAGCTTTCCCTTTGGGAGCCTCTTGAACTCTTCAGGACACGGCAGAAGAGTCGCACTGATAGAATGCAGTATCATGTCGTGTTGAGGTGGTGAACTCAATATGACTGTTTAGTACTGGACTAGTGGTCCCTGCCTACTGCCGTCAAGCTGTTGCTGGGTTGCTATTTATATATATTGCGGGGTTCATTAATTTATCTCACAAGCCTTCGTATCTCTGCGCACCGCACGTCACTAGCACCCGATTAGCACTCGTCGCTTACTCAGTACCAGTTTCAAATACCCCCATTTCACTCCATAATCTGCCATGCGCGCTGCATTGACCCCTCTTATGCTTGCACGGCGGTAGCTATGCTCCTCCATCTCTTGGCAGGGACATGGGTACGATTATACAACAAGCCTACTAGTGTAAATGTTACTGAGAATGTCTCTATTTACGGTTGCTACAATGAGATTTTGCGAAAAAAAAAAAAAATCCGTTCTCTTGTCAAACTGCTTATTCATTCCGACTAATCAACAGTGTCCAACCCCTTTCCCTTCTACTCTATTAGATGAATGAGAAGCATATCAAGAAATTAATTACTGAGTTACATATATATGTTTTGGTAGTTACTTCCGCACATCCTTATTAGTAACCCTCTTCGTAGCGAGCAGCGCATCCACCTCCTTCCAATACCTCAGCTTCGCCAACGGCTCATCATGCCCAGGAACATAATTCCATCCTCATCCGGAGTGCAATTCTCAGGAAGATACACCATCCGCCTGGTCGCACCAGTCTCCTCATATGTCAAAAACGACATAGGGAACTGCAAGAATAGCCCGCGAAGCATATCGTCGAAAACTTGGATCTTGTGTGGGAAGTCAATGAGGACTTTTATAGTAATTGCAGGGTACCTGTTCTTATCTTTGGCTTTCCCCTTTCCCTTTTTCGTATCCTCACCCCCATCCTCGTCCTGGCTACTATTGTTGCTCTTATTCTTAAACGCGACCTTCCACACCTTCACATCCGCCATCCCGTACAAAAGACTCAGCGTGCGCTCGAGAGACTTCCGAACCGTATCCGGAAACTTCGTCTTCGTTTTGGCCGGGAAGGTATTGATGAAGAACACGGGGTAGAATCCCGGCGAGCAAAGGAGATGGTCAACTGCGTATGTCATCAGGAGTTCCTGGTACAGCGGTTTGCAGACGGCGCACATGCTCGCGGGTGCTCTGCAGTCGTCGACGCTGCGGGGTACTGTGCGCTTGGTAAGAGGCCGTCTTCTAGGGATGTTAGAGGGGTTTCTAGTCGGAGTGTTGTTCGTCGTGGGGACAGTCGTGATAAGGGGGGCTTCTGTTGGGGAAGAAATTTCGGCACTCTGGGTATGGAATCGGGGTAGCATTGTTGCGAGTACGGAGGAGAGATCCGTTCGTGTCGAGGGTGTTTGTACATATATCTATATATATATATACCCTTCGAATAAAAGGATACTTATAATAACGGGTGGAGAGGCTTTTGTCCACTGAGGTGGGCCCCATCCCTTTGTATAGTCTCAAATGAACACACATTATAAACGACCAACTGTTGTAGGGGGCCTTCTGAAGTTTAATGGGGTATTTTCCAAGTCTAAAAAGCCAAGGGACAGCTGAATGTTAGGAGAGCGAATGGCCATTGTTATGCACTGCATGAGGACAATGGATCCCTGAAATACTGCACGGGATATGTAGTATATCAGCACAGCAGATGGAGTGGTTTTTTAATATTTTCTCAGAACTATAAGCGTGTTTGTTTCAATGGCTTCTTTCTTCTCGCTCTACGGCCCAAATGGCGTTTGATCTGAGAGTACATAAGTTTCCGCCAGGATAAAAGCACGTTCCGCTGGTAATTATAAGGACGTGAATCCAATCCCCTGCGAGATTATTTCGAACTAGAAGTAATTACCCCCATAAGCAAAGTGACCAATGCAGATGCCCCACTTTTTCCGGCTATTTTTGAGTGGACCACTTATGTTACTCGTTCCTTACCACGAAAATAAAAGCATGAACCGCACTTACGGTCGTGCAAGCATAAGGGCACTCATTAACCAGCGTTGTCCCAATAGTACTTCAGCATCCCAAAAACCCAAGCCTGTAAGAGTTCCCACGCAAATGCGCCGCAGGCTTGCCGTTGTCGCGAGAATCGAGTCTATCATAGGGCTCTTCAGTAGTTATTCAAACCTCCATCGCGGACTCCTGCGTCTCCCAACTGTGTATATAAAACAGGATATGCCGCGGCGTCTGCGCAATAGTCTGCCACGGGGGAAGCAGAGCACTACGTGGGGCGTTTGCAATAAGCTCAAGCGCCAAGGTAGCTTCCAGTCCTGGCCCTAGAGTTATTACATACGCCACGGCCTGTCTGTGGACTGTTCTAATAAACTTCATTTAATAACCAACTCTGAGCTTACACCTTCTATTCCATCACAGCCAGCATCACCATTCCACTCGAACAAAACAGATGAAAAAAAAAGACACCTAGATCGACGCACTAAGCGGAAAATAATCCGGATTAAGCAACCTCCTCTCAACAGACGCCGTATGCGTCTCGTCGAAAAACTGCAACCGAATGAGACTCGCATGCTTCGCGACGTTGAACGAACCCTCATCCCCCAAGAACTCAGGCACCTCAACCCCGCTCTTCAGCCATAGCCTACTCCCAGTCCGCTCCGCAAACATCTCCTGTCTAATATCATCAGTTACAAGTGTATACTCGGGGAAATCAACAAGAACCTTAACAGTCGCCGTCCTGCACTCGGGGTCATCCCTAAAGATCGATGTCCAGACGAGCGCGTAGATCTTGTATTTTGTCAGGAGGAGGTGCTCCGTGCGCCCGCTGAACGAGTGCAGCAAGTGACGGTCGGAGTCTCCGGGCATGGTGTTTCAGAAGATTACTGGATAAGTCTTTGGGTGGGTGTTTAGTTGCGCGGGGAAGAAGGTTGAGGTTAGTTTGGAGTTGATCAAGCTGCATTTGGTGCAGAGCCAGTTGGGGCTCATGTAGGTAGAAGGGACTGTCATTTTGGCGGCAGGCTGATGCGATTTGGCAGAGGCGGGTGTTGTAGAGATCGTTAGGTGTTTATGGGAGGGTAGATGGGTGCCATGCCGAAGAGTGTATCGGAGCCTTACATAGCCGTTGGGACAAAGTGGGTTCATTTTCAGGGAAATAATCGTCTTGTTATACATTCTTTGTTCCCTTTGTACGGTACAAGTAAGAAAGAGTGAAGGACATCATAGAGCCATTTGAGGCATCATACCATGTACGTTCCATTGCCATCTACTCCTTGTGTGTTTATATGCATTATGCGAGGCAGATGATAAAGAACCCGATGATCGGTTCCAATAACGACGACGAAGAAGATACGCGCCTTGGCGCTCCCTCTAAATGACGGCTCTCTACCACTCCCTTCCTTTATGCAATGAAAGGGTCTTGTTTTTCCGTCCATGCCAGTTCCCCAGTAACCCCACCAATCATCTGGCCGACCAGCGACTACAGTGCAGGGCCTCGCTGAGTGGGTATAGCCTAACCCAGGGTGAAGGCAAGCGAGATAACGGGGTCGTGGGTTCCGGAGAGAGACGTAGAAAAGCGATGAGAGTTTGTATCGTTAGCAGTCATTAGATTAGGAAGGAGTTTGTTTGCCTGTTTGCCTCTTAGAGAGGGATGTTCCACACATGGGGATAGTGCTTGTAGTTCAGCGCTGAGTGGCAAGGTACGCAACGATGCAGCAACCCAATGGTAGGAGGCAAATGTGGTCAAGATAAACGGTGGTTAACCGCTGGGAAATGCCCTGTCTTTATTGCATGCTGCGATGAAATAGTGAGTGCACACGGCACGTTCTCTTTCCATTGGATATCGCTATTCGCGTTGGGTTGGAATAACATGTAACCCAAGCCATCCTCGTTGCGTGTGGCGCACAACCACGCCAATAATGCCCGGAGGCCACCTGAGCTAATAACACCACAATTTAAGGTAGGTTCAAGGAGACTTGCCACTGCAAGAACCTAACTCGGCTTCTCTTCCCCATTTGAACGATAGAAAGAATACGGTCTGGCCACCGTCGTCGCCAAGAGCGCAGGACTGATGTCGCGTGTTCGACGAAGGGCCCGACTCCGACTGGTTAGGCCACCACTGTAATTGTGAGCGCTCGAGGGACCGAGACCCAAGCAATGAGGTCGCCAAAACTGGGAACGTGCTCTGACTTGGAGCTTAGTGCAGTTCTTGGCAGCGTACCAGCGATGGTCTGAAATCACACGCTCAGAGGAAGAATGGCGGCCTCTCCTGTTCGGTCGGCGGACGCTAGATTTGTACTTTGAGGAGACGGCAATTCCTGGAGTGACATGCCGGGAGAAGAGGCCAAAGCAAAAAGTGCTGGACGGATCAGCCGGAGATTGTTGTGGGTTTGTATACGCGCGACAGCAGCACCGACAGAGCTGTCAACTGTTTCAGGACTGTGGTGTGTTGATTGGCATACATTTGAATGCTCGAACAGCGACTGGGCAATCCGGAAGAACGAAGTCTCTTGAAGAGATGCGCGCGGGAAGAGGGAACGAGGAGACCCAAATGTCTACCTGGTTACCCCCTAATGGCGGGATAGCTGGGGCAGTACCTCCGCGAAATCTGGTGCGGCCTGCCTCGGGCGGACGGGCGCTTGCATTGCCCCAAGGGCGTCCGCGGAGAAGGAGCCAGAGCTAACTACAACATGAATCTGCCTTGGGGGAGACAGAGAGCATGCGCCTTTCGTACCAAAAACACGAAACGGAGCTAAAGCGATAGCGGCCAGTGGTGCGCCAACCCAATCACGCACACGCGAACGTGAGCCACGCGCGAGCGAAGGATCACCGCTCATATTCCGGAGACAGAGAACAACACGGAATATTAGGGAGAAAACAATAGGTATCTCCTTTACGAAGAGAGGAGAGCCCCCATTAAAATTGCACATACATACATAAGTACACTGATCGTCGAGCCTATATAACCCCACGCGACAACCCAGTTTCCCCCCTTACCAAGCCTGTGAACAAGCGATTCCAAGAAATTGGCAGACCTTGGCGACTGGATCAGCGCTGACAAGCATCGTTGCCAATAATTGCCAACCACAAGTATGACTGCAGGTCAGAATGACAGCAGCTCCTCCTCGCCTCTTGGCCGGGCACCGTCGGGCAAGCGAGGTTCTGTCTCCAGCGCGAAGGGGAAGCTCATCGATATACGCCCGAAAGGTGTGTTTCTCCCATGTCAGAGATCCAGCCGGGGCCGGGCTAGGTGGGCACAGGCTTACTAGTTAGCGCCAGGCTCGGTGGTCCTTGTGGCGACGGTCGACCCGACGGAGTTCAAACGCAAGCAGCACGCTCAAGCGCAGAAGAACCAGCGAGACCGCATGAAGGCGGCGCTGGACCGGATAGCGCAGATAATGGAGGGGGGTGGCGTGGATGCAGGGACTGGCGGCACGAAGGTAAGTTCACCTACCCAAGTCGAGCAGTTCCCCAGTATCCGTGACAAGGGCCAATCCGGGGAACGGGCGGTGCCACGAGCCTGTACGACCGTGTGCTCATTCGGAGAATTTATTTCATCTAGGTGGAACTGCTCGAGGCAGCAATCGGCTACATCCAGCGATTACAGGGGCAAATCGAGGAGATGAGGGGGGCAACCACGCGACCGAGTGACACGGGAGACGGGACCTTTCCTGTATAGTAATGAATTAATGGGCGATGGACTACAAATTATGATTCTTAGCTGTCGAATGGGGGTGCATTGCAGCGGTGGTGTCGGGCTTCGAGACCTTTCTAGGCTAGAAGGGAGGCATCTGATCGCGGAGTGAGTCGTGCAGTTGCAGGGCATGGGCCCGACTGTGTCGCGGATTGGTTTGAGGTGCAGATTGCAGCCAAAGGCCAAGCCTTCATACGAAGAGAAGCGGCTGCCAAGGGCTCGGCCTTTCCGGACAAGCAGACACGTTCCTTGGGAGGAGGCTGTGATTGGGCGAACGGCAGTTCCAAGTGAGCTTCGCCCTAGTCAAGATGGCAGGCGGAGCCTCTTGGCAGTCCACCGTCTGCACCAGCCGGAGACGAGGTCGATGAGGTATCTCGCGTACGCCAACTCTGCCTTGCCGCATATATAACACCCCCCTGGCCATGCTGATCCCGACCGACAGCTCGAACACGACAAGCTCGACAATCCATCCCGCTGGTGTCTGACCACATCCGTCACGATGCCTCTTCACCAGTTCGACTACATTCTTGCCATCGGCACCATCTTTGCCTTTCTCGATGCCTGGAACATCGGCGCCAACGATGTCGCCAACTCGTGGGCCACCTCGATTTCCTCGCGCTCCGTCAAGTATTGGCAGGCCATGGTTCTCGCGACCATCATGGAGTTTGGTGGAGGGTACGATCCCTGACAACTTCCAAGCAACTGTTTATGCTAACTTGAGTAGTATGGGTGTAGGTGCCACCGTCGCTGATACCATCCGTACCAAGGTCGTCGATCTCGACCTCTTCGACGGCAATGCTCCTCTCCTCATGCTCGGCATGATGTGCGCGCTGGTCGCCTCATCACTCTATCTTACCTTCGCCACCAAGATCGGCCTTCCCGTCTCGACTACTCACTCGATCATGGGCGGTGTTATCGGCATGGGTATTGCGCTTGTCGGATCTGATGGTATCAAGTGGTGGGGAGGAGACATCAACTCCGGTGTCGTCCAGGTCTTCCTCGCCTGGGTGATTGCCCCCTTCTGCTCTGCTGCGTTCGGTGCCATTATTTTCCTGGTCACCAAATACGGTGTCCTCCTGCGCAGCAACCCTGCCTTCAAGGCGCTGTGCACCATCCCCTTCTACTTCTTCGTCACCTGTACTCTTCTTGCCAGTACGTACATCCCTGTTAAAGATACAATTGCTGTAAGCTAACCAACGCAGTGCTTATCGTCTGGAAGGGTGGCTCCAGCAGAATCGACCTAACCGGAGGCGAGATTGCTGGAACCGTTATTGGAACCGGTGCTGTGATGGGTCTGATTTCCGCTATCTTCCTTGTCCCCTGGCTCTACCGCCGCGTCATCAAGGAGGACTGGGAGCTTCGCCCCTGGCACCTACTTCTCGGTCCCCTCGTCCTCCGCCGCGGTGAAGTTCCTCCCCGTCCCGATGGTGTCAAGAGTGGCGTCCAGAACTACTACCGCGGCCACAAGACCCTCGAGGAACTCCAGGCTGAGCGCGCCGCTGGCAACGACGAGGAGACCGCCCGCAAGACCAGCGGCGACGCCCCCTCCGAGGAGGGAGGCAAGACGGAGCCCCGCGTCGTCGCCGAATCCGACACCACCGAAGTCAACGAGGACGTTGTCCGCATCTCCGGTCCCCGTCCCGAGGGCGGCAACCTCAGCCCGCAGGTTCTGTTCTGGCAGGTCAAGCGCTGGTTCTTCCGCGGTGTCGAGCAGGATGTCATTGGCATGCAGACCAAGCGCAACATCCTCACTGGTGATATCGAGGAGGTGCACGCCCACGCCACGCATTTTGAAAACCGCGCCGAGTACATGTTCTCCTTCCTTCAAGTCCTGACTGCCTCTACCGCTTCCTTCACCCACGGTGCTAATGATCTGTCCAAGTACGTTCACTATAATTGCCCCCATCTCTTAGCGAGAAACTGACGTAAACAGCGCCGTCGGCCCCTACGCTACCATTTACGGTGTCTGGAAGAACCGCACCCTCGAGGGCTCCAAGACCGAAGTTCCCTACTGGATCCTGTAAGCCCCCCTCCTCATCCTTCCCTACCTATCCTCTTACAGAATCCACCAAACTAACACCCCGCTCACAGCGCCTTCGGCGGCATCTCCCTCGTCATCGGCTTGTGGACCTACGGCTACAACATCATGCGCAACTTGGGCAACCGCATCACGCTGCACTCGCCCTCGCGCGGCTTCACAATGGAGCTGGGCTCCGCCATCACAATCATCATGGCGACGAAGCTGAAGCTCCCCGTCTCCACCACCCAGTGCATCACGGGCGCCACCGTCGGCGTCGGCCTGTGCAACGGCACCTGGCGCACGATCAACTGGCGCATGGTTGCCTGGATCTACATGGGCTGGATTATCACCTTACCCGTTACGGGTATTATCTCCGGGTGTCTGGTCGGTATTATTATTAATGCGCCCCGCTGGGGATTGCCGTATGGCAGTGGCGAGATCCCGACCTACGCTAATGGGACTGCGATGGTTTAGAGGACTTTCTGTCCCTTGGAAATGGGGTGTCTTGGGATTCGTTGCTAGGGTGTGAGGGAGTGTACCTTTCCACTCTTTTTTACATACCTTATTTTCTTTTATTTCTTTTGTGGTGATGCGTGGGTTCTCAGAATGCTCCCTCCTGCTGCCACTGAATAGGCGGGCGGGGGGCGTTATTGATAGAGTTTATGTATGCATGCCCCCTTACGATCGAGATCGATTGTTTTAATATATATACCTCATGAGAGCGAGTGTTCTCTATTTTGTCATCTATATGATCTTCGCTCTGGCGCAGCACATACCAAGCAATCATAATCGAGAGAACACATATACCCTACTCGGACTTTGATTCCGCACTATCAGACTGAGTCATGCTGAATTCTCATAGTTGAATTCTGCCAGGGTTGTGCCAGTAGGTAGGTCATTCCTGGATCCACGAAGCAAAATGGCAATGTTGGCAAGGCTTAATGAGAGATATCCTTGGTACATATCTAGAAGTTCATTGAATCACCTCGCACTTTCTGCATTCCTGCTCCTAGTATTTTATGCACTTGGCGATATGTATATATATACGCTATAGTAGAAATTCCCGTGGTGATGTATGTAGTGAACCAAGCATTGCGCGGAAGCACCCAGCTTCTATATGTATGGACTCCAGCACAACACATCGTACATTTGACAACAATGCCGCGCGCGAGACAACGACCCAAAAAAATAAGGCTTATTTTCTTTCTTCCCATATTCCTTGTCCCCGCCGGTCATCCAATCAAAAGCCCTCGAAATCTCGTTATCTCGCGCCTGGGGACCTTGTTTGTCGCAACCAGGTACCTTGGAGAACCGACACACCAATCATGACTGCGGAAATGTCATTCTCCATCGGTCACCTCCATACAACTACTACAATCTTAGGGCTGCCGTTTGAGATTCATGCCGGAGACACGCGTTGGCGACGTACCTTGGGGGTGTACTAAGGGTTTTGCGGCGTGGTGTGTGTATATATATCTAAGAACAGAAGCGCACAAATTAATTAAACCCAACGTATGATTTTACAACTTTCGAGTTTTTATTCATTCCTACAGATAGAGCACACCAAACAAAGTAAGGGAGGAAAAATAAGCAAAGCAAGATGATTGCACGAGAGGAAGAAGAACCAACGCGCCAGCTTCCTGTTACCCTGCTCTCGGGGTTCTTGGTATGACCTACACAGCCCGCCGGGCTATTACTACCGGACAAAATAGCTAATGTGATGAACCTGGGATTATAGGGAAGCGGCAAAACAACACTCCTCGAACACATCCTCAAGTCCCCCTCGCACGGCCTCCGCATTGCCGTCATTGTCAACGACATGAGCTCGTACGTCTCCTACTCCCCCCCAAAACCCAACTTCGTCCCTTCACCACCGAAACCATAACTAACCCACCCTATCACATGTATATAGTCTAAACATCGACGCAGCCCTAATAACACACCACAAAGTCAGCCAGACAAAAGAGAAGCTGATCCAGCTGCAAAACGGCTGCATCTGCTGCACGCTGCGCGGCGACCTGCTCGCGGAGCTGGCACGCCTGACCAAGCAGAAGGAGGTCGACTACGTTGTCATCGAAAGCACGGGTATCAGTGAGCCGATGCAGGTTGCGGAGACGTTTACGTCGGAGTTTAGCATGGCGATGCTCGAGGCTGAGGCTCAGTTTGGGCCCGATGGTCCTGACGGCGAGGATGCGATGGAGGGGGTTGATGAGGAGGGAAGGAGGATTTTGGAGGAGATGTGAGATACTACTTTCCCTTGTGTTCCTTTTTAAATTTCGCTGTAGGGCTTGAGGTGAGTATGGGGGACTAACGCATCGTGTACGAACAGTGCCCAAATGGGCGGCCTGCACACAATGGCCAAGCTCGACACAACGGTAACAGTCATCGACGCCTTCAACTTGCTCTCGAACTTCGACACGACCGAGTTCCTCTCAGACCGGTACGGACGCGACGAGATCGTCCCCGAAGACGAGCGCACAATCTCCGATCTCATGGTGGACCAGATCGAGTTCGCCGACGTGCTGATCATGAACAAGATTGAGACTGTCCCCGAGGAGACCCGCGGCAAGATCCGGCGGCTGGTCGGGCTGTTGAACCCTGATGCGAAGCTCATCGAGTGCTCGTATTCCAAGGTCGATGTGAAGGAGATTATCGGGACGGGGAGGTTTAATTTCCTGAAAGCGGCCAGTGGTGCGGGCTGGTTGAGGAGTTTACATGAGATGACGGTGGTCAATACGGGGAATGGAAGGAGGGTTGCGCCAAAGCCCGAGACGCTTGAGTATGTCTCCTCTTGTCCTTTGCTTTTTCTGATTAAGATGTGTTTCTGTTTGTGCTAATAACTGTCGCAGATATGGTATCAACAACTTCGTGTACTCGGCCCGGAGGCCATTCCACCCGCGACGACTTTTCTCCCTTCTACACGACAAATTCATCATCCTGCAGTCACTGCACTCGCACGGCGACGGAGATGAAGAGGATGATGATGATGATGAAGACGCCGAAGATGAGGATGAAGAAATGGAAGACGAAGACTCCAGCTCTGAAATAGACGACTTCGACCAACCCGACCAAGCCGTGATCCTCGCCAACAAACGTGCCCACCCCGCCTTCGGCCCCATCCTGCGCAGCAAGGGCTTCTTCTGGCTCGCAACACGCCCCATGCACTTTGGCGAATGGAGCCAAGCAGGTGGGATGCTAACAGTCGGACCGGGAGGCCCCTGGTTCGCTGAAGTGCCCGAGGAGATGTGGCCGGAGGACAAGGACGTGCGCGAGTCGATCGAGCGGGATTTCCAGGGGAAGTGGGGCGATCGTCGGCAGGAGCTGGTGTTTATCGGGGAAGGGTTGGATATCGAGGCTATTACGAAGCTGCTGGATGAGTGTTTGCTTGATGATAAGGATTGGCGGCGCTGGGAGCAGGTTATGGGGAGTAAGAAGCTGGATATTCTGGGAAAGCATGAAAAGCTGAGTGGGATGTGGGAGGATGGGTGGGAAGATTGGCCGGCGCCGGGGGAGGAGAATGAACATTAGAGTCGTCGAGTCTGTAACTACGAAATGAAAAGCATTGCATTGATAAAACTATACAGATCACTGCCACCCCTGTAGTACATGGAAATGCTGCTGCATGCGACTTTCTGCCAGCGCCATCTAGCCCTGCTATATAAAGCAATTAAACAATGCAATCAACAGACTAGCAGTACCTAGTAAGAGACATGTCTGGTGGAGTCTACCTCCAGTGTTAGACTACCCGTTTATCGATTATGGGAGACCTGGACCAGGCTAGCGGCCAGCATGGTGAAGCCGCTTGCCACTCCATGTACTTTACGAGTGTGAATTGGAGCCATAGCACCCCTGTCACTTGCTAATGAATATTTCATCCCCGGGAAAGTTAGCCGTGCTTCATATTCAGTCACTGGGGAGCGAGCACATCGCATTTGATGCTAAGCGTTTGTAGAATCAAGACTCGGGCTACATGTAACTTTCGACAGCTTCGCCTTCGGAAAGTTTTTTTTTCCACTGGTTCACATGCGGGCTTCCTTGAGAAAGGCCGTCTCGATGCTTCAAGGTTCGAGTCTATTCCGCGTGACATGCTGTCCCGGTGAGGCTCTGCCGGGGGCGACTTCATTCACAGTTTCGGATTGCCTTTCCTAAATGTCAAAATTGACTAACTTGTCATTCACTTCCCTCGACGAGCGAAGGCCTGTCTCTGCCTCATAAATCCTTCTTTTCTCTCGTCTTCTTCGTTCTTTTCCATCCCGCATCGCTCACTTTGGTATCACAATCATCAAACTATTGTCGCACATCAACCCTCTACCTTTCCAATCCATCAGGATCAGGGTCAGATCAGGACGTACAGACAACCTTTAGCTGCTTTTATCCTCTCACGTCTCACACAATGCGCATCCACCAGTACGTCCCTTCATCCCCATCCTCAACACCACCTCGGCCTCTTCCCACGACAACCTTCCATTTTAACTGCTCAACTACCACTGTAACTGATAGCTACAGTTGTCCAACACCCCCAGGTCTGACCTGGCACCCCGAAACAAGGGGCCTTAACCGCCCTGGAAACCCCAACCCTGATGATCTCCCACGAACGCACACCTGGCGCCAACCAATGCGCCCAGGCTCAACAACAACAACAACATCCATCCAAACGTACCGCCTCTCTGCACTCCCCACCTGGAGTGTCGATGGCATGGCCGCCCGCTTCACCTTCCACACAACTGGCGACCGCGAAATTCCACAACGAATAAGACGGATCGCGCCACCGGTCCCGATCCACGCACCCGCGCGCCTCCCGCCCATCGTGCAGCTGCGAAGGCATAATACCTCTTGGCAGACCCAGGCGCGCGCGCTGCTCAGGCGCTCGAAGAGCCTTTTGATTAAAGTCCCTGGTGTCTTCCTCGCTGTGACCGCGCCGTTTATGACCGAGATGCTTGTGCGGTATACCTGGGGCGATAAGTTTTGTTATATCTTTCCCTTTTGGATTTAGGCGGTTGGGAACTGGAACCGGGGGTAGTGGTGGTGCTGGTTCTTGACTGCGAAAGATACCGAGCGCCTGTTTGTCTGGTACTCTCTTTTTTGTCTCTTTCGTGTTTTTCTTTCGGTTGTTTCTGTTTGGTGGGAGAATAGGCGAGTTGACTCCGAGGATGAGGAAGAAGAAGAAGAAAGGCCCACCCTTCACCGCATTTATCAATGGCCCGATTTGGGTTCGATTGGCGTTTTTGGCTCAATCTACAGCTGTTATATCCCTTTCAAAATATTGAGAGTCTAGGTTAGCGAGTTTGGTAGCATTTAACAAGCACACATCTCAGCCGCGTTCTGACAAATCCATTCACAAGCTATCTAGACAGCACCATGCTGAGGCCACCCTCCTGCTTGCTCCATACTATGACTTCCTTGTCCTCAATTGCCGAACTCCCGTTTCGGTCAACTTTAAATGTCTTTAAGTGGAATGTGACGATTCGACCACGAAGACCGGTTCCCAATGGGCCTAGCCTAATAGCTGGTTCTACTTTTGAAATACTAGATGCTTCAGTGCCATGTCTCTAGAGCACTAACACTAACTACATAGTGTATACTAGACCTTTGTAGGAGACAGATATCGACACCACAGGCAAGGGAAAGCCAAGTCAATACAAGCTCACTATTCCGCATTTTCCCTCCCGGGTACTTCAGGCCTCTAAGAGTGGTTTCAATTGCATTTTGTGTAAACCAGATTGTGTGAATTCTCGTTCCAACACCGCTTTATCGGGTCCTATATGTATCCTATATCTCCAAATCCTTCGCGTCAGCACTCTACCCCATAAACCGCTTCTCATGAATCCAGAGCCTGACCCTCTTCCCGTAGAAATAGAATCCAAGCGTGCTGCTATAAACCACGACATTCAAACTCGCAATAACCATGATGACCAACAAGAGCCCATTTGCCTCAACCCAGTCGTTGATGCACCAGGTCCAGACCCATGCGACCGTGGACTTGAGGCAGGATATCGTTACCATCATTTCGGCAGAGAGCTATTGGTTCCCGCGTTAGCAAAATGATCCAGTTAGTTCTGTATAATTCCTTTAGGCAGTCTTACCTCAATATGACAGTCTAGCGCATATGACATCGACAACGTCGCCCCCATCTGCGCCCCCGCAGAAAGAACCCCGAAGCCCACAATGGGCCCGGACCAATGAGTCTGATAATTATACGTGAGCCCAGATATAAGAGCGCCGAGTAATGTGAGCAGCGCCGCGACGAGGCAGGTGGGCAGGCGCATTTCCGGCTCGCGGATGCCGTTGTTGCGGATTGTGAAGAAGGTCGCGACTTGGTCGGCGATCGGGCCGCAGAGGTAGGTGCCCACCAGGGAGCCGAGGAGCGGGGAAATGAATATTAGGCCTTGTGAGCCGGAGGCGAAATTGTATGGACTAGTGATGATTAGTATTGTGGTTACCTAGAGGGGAATCGTGAGGATTAGAAAGGGGTCACGGACGGTGGTCCGAAGAGTTGGGCTACCAGGGCGCCGAGGATAACGTTCCAGCTTAGGGACATGCCGTATACTAAGCTCGCCCAGAGAACGTTTGGGTACGCAAGAAGGATGAACGGGCGTCTAAACACCCTCCACAGGCTAACGTCGTGGTCGACGACGCTGCAGAATGCGAGCTCCTGGATAAATGACTTCTTAGCTGGACTTGGTGCCTCCATGTCCGGTGCAACGTCAGTCGGAGTATCTTCGATTGTCTCGCGGTGCTCAGATGAGTATTTCGGGTTGGCTTCACGGCAATTTCGCAAACCGTCGCCACGGGGCCTGATGACTGGCCTTGGCGCAGTGAACTTGGTCTCGGGCATGAAGAAAGTCATGATTACAACATTCACTCCGATAAACATAGTGACGATGAAAAACGCCCATCGCATGCTCAAGGCCTGGATTATATATGCGGAGACCAACGGACCCAATTCATTACCACCCAGCACGCTAAGACCGTATATCGACACCTTTTCGCCTCGCTCATGGAGGTAGAAGATATCCGTCACAGTGCTAGGGACAATGGCTTCGATTGGCGCTTCCCACAGTCCGAGGAATGTTCGTGCCAGGACGAAGACTGGGTATGTCTTCTCAGCCGCAACGGCTAGCCAAACACATGCGATTCCCATGAGGAAAGCACTTGACAGGTAAACGGGTCGCCTTCCGAACTTGACGGCGAGGGGCATCCACAGGAGTGTGCCGAAGCCCTGACATATGAGTGTTGCTCCGTTGCTGTATGTGATATCGGCCAGAGGGAGTTTGAAAAAGGCCGACAGTTGTAGCATTCCTATTACCAGGGCCAGGTCAGTTACAGTTACCGTTACAATTCGCAGAGACCACCACAAGAGAGACATACCCCCAGCCATCATCGGCCCAGTCACAGCTCCATTGAACGCATACAGCAAGCCATTGGCAAATACGAGCCACTTTTTCCATTTAGGCCATCGAAGTGGATCATTAGGATCCGTGAGAGAAGGCTGCGGAACAAGCAGGATGCGAGCATCGCCACGGCTGACGTGTTGATAGGCAGAAAAGTCTCGCGCTGTTTTGTTGCTCCCATTGCCCTGGTCGACAAGTATTTCGGTTCCAGGAACGGCATCGTATCGAGGTTCTATTGTGTCACCCATGGTAACCATATTGATTGGGTGCTGGGTGTCGAGGAGGTAAGTGCAAGCAACTTCGTGAATTTATACGATGCTGAATCTAGCAGGCCTGATATCCCTTACAATCATCTCCACTTTTGTCCCACCTTGGCGATCATATTTCTTAGACCTTCCGCGGAAGTTCTGGCCAAGTCTTGTGGGGTAACGCGGGGAAACGGGCCTTGGCTGGAGGCGAGATGCAATTGCATTTTGTGGGGTATATCCTCCTCAATCGATCTGCCTATGATGATTTCTCAGCTACTTTGTGGGGATAGCTTCACTTTTCCGTTCTGTGCGACTTGGCGCGAATGAGAAGACACTCCAATTCCAAAGCCCTTTGGCTGTGCATACGTGTAGAACCATAATTTCATTCGGGTCTATAACAGTCTAGCAAACGCGGTCTACTGATTATCCCATAGGGGCGAGTTTTAGAGTCGTCTACCACCCCAGGTGGCCACCGAGTACCTTGCGAAGATCAGAGGAGCTTGCAATAGTCGTGTCGAAACAGGCCAGGATATGTTGGTCGGGCCTTATCAAGGTTGCCTGGCCCTTTTTGATGCGCATTAGCTCAACCCACACTTCACTATTCTCCGATGTCTCCAGTTCAAAGTCTGCATCCAGAATTCTAGTCTTGAGTTGCAAGGAGCCCTTTACTTTGGCCGATAGGCCGTTTAGGACCTCGTTGACTAGCGTCTTCCACTCGTCTCCCACAGTAGAATCGGCGAGTAGGATAAAGCTGTCGATTGGACAGAGATCCAACGTCGAGAAACGCTTTCTCTGAACCTCCTCCAGTGGTAGCTCTGACACGTACGACGAATCTATTGCGGGTAACGTGATCTTGGACCCTGTTGGCGCCAGTAGGCGGATCCACGCGTGGGGTAGACGAGCTCCTGGAGTGCAGAGAGGCCTGAAAAGCGACGCGTTATCTGGAATAACGTCATCGCCGTAAACGTATCCAATGTGAAGTTGCAGGTTATCAAAGTGTTCTCGCTGTCCCTCAATCCCGCGGTTGATTTCGATCATCGCCTCAGGGTCTTGGATATTTCGGTGCAGGTTCTGCCGCGCCACCTGCACATCACTGTCCGTTGTTCCCAGCGCTTTAAGCAACCCGAAGATTTTCTGTCCGTTCTTGACACTCTGTTGCGAATTCACAATTGCTACCTGGCGCCTGTCCGAATGGTACGTGTTGAGCACAGCGTCACCTGCCCAGCCTTGGTGTACAGCAGCCAGCTTGTATGCAAGATTGTGGACGTCGCCTAGTCCCGAGTTAAGACCGAGACCGCCGGTCGGAGGGAAGGAGTGAGCAGCATCTCCAGCTCTGCCATCAGTTAGCATCATGTTGTAGAAGGGCGATTAGGCGTTTGTACAAGAAAACACGACTGATTCTGTACTGGTTGGCGACCTTTCGACTCAGGATCCAAGGCCGGTACGAAAGTACGTCGTACTTGGCGTTCCGGCCAAGGGCCGCATTTAGAGTCTTTCGGCAGAGAGTCTCATCCCACGAGTCGACTGGATGCTTCTTAGGCTACAAGTACATTAGCAGAGTCTTTTAGTCGTCATTCCTGAGACTCACGTCAAAATTGCAGATCAAGACCTGGTTTCCT
Source organism: Aspergillus baeticus (assembly GCA_027569055.1). Classification (NCBI taxonomy): domain Eukaryota; kingdom Fungi; phylum Ascomycota; class Eurotiomycetes; order Eurotiales; family Aspergillaceae; genus Aspergillus; species Aspergillus baeticus. Next base: position 254,978 of record JAPDEI010000046.1, read on the forward strand.
GAAAGATCGTACCCGATTATGAAACCCGAGGTCTCAGGATCCATGACCCAGTGCAGCATCCCCACACGATCGCCAACCACCGGGCGCAGATCCGCGTTGAAGTGGATAGTCATCATTGTTTCATCTGCACAGTCAGTATTTTCTAAGACTTCGTAGAAATTCGGGTTACTGACAAGAATCCTCTCCTTCGCTCTCGACCCCAAGTAAGCGCCTAACAGCACTCCTTGCTCCGTCGCAGGCCACAACATGGTTGGACTTGACTGTGTATTCACGACCTGTACTACGATCTTCCACCGTGGTCAAAACGTAGTCGTCAACCTATTGCGCCGGTCAGCCACTGTTTTTAATCCCAAATACGTTGAATGAAATTTACCTCCTCCAGGCGAACGAAGGAATGGTTCTTCCGGATCTCGCAGAGGGGACTCCGTTTCAGGTTTTGCGCCACTAGCTCTTCAAAATCTGGCTGTGGAATGTTGTGAATCATCTGGAACACTGTCAACTCATGGAAATAAACACACAGATCCTGACAAACCTACCGTTGGAGTCGCATCAAGCACTTCCCGGTCCATTCGCTCATACGGTAAGCGACCGACCTGTTTTCCGCTCAGATTGGTGATGAAATTGACCCAATACGCGTCCTGGCGGCTAGTCCCAAGCTCCCGAATTTCATTCACGTCGAGCCCAAATTGCCGACACAGTTCCAGGGATCGCGGTGATAAGGCGTGTGCCTTGGGAGCAGCGAGACGCGTCGCATATCGCTCAATGAGAAGGGTTTGCACTGCAACAATTCATTAGACTCACCCACGGCCTGCAAATGGCACTTACCATTAAGTTGGCTTAGCATATACGCGAGGAGTAGGCCGGATGGGCCCCCTCCCACAATCAGAATGGGGACCTCATCATGAAAAGGCGGAGTCGTAAGTTGGGAAGGCGACATGGTTCAACGTTAAAAGGTGCTCAACGCCGTGCACTAAATGAGTAAGAATGTATATATATATATATATCTACAGCAGACCCCTTCGGCGGCAAAGGGAGTCAAAAGTTCGAGAACGCCAAGCGAGTAACAAAGGTCCTCCATATTTATGGTAAGAATCATCAATCATGCCACATTAATTTTGAGTGCACGGGGAAGTTGTTGCTGCGTGCGGGGATCGGTAATCCCCACTCCGGCTCAAGTGGGAAAGAGCAACCCAGTGAGAGCACGTGACCTCCCACTTTCTATCCAGAAGTGGGGAAGTCTTTCCCACTTGACCACCTGCAGGTGCAGGTGCATCGCCTCTTCCCTGTGCTTGCAAGCTGAATTCATTCCAATCCTTCGACGCTGAGTTCTTCCTATCTCTTCCCCACCACATATTCTTTCTTTGAGCTCACCTCGTTGCATGCCGCCATGGTGCTTGACACTGAACACGCGGAGAGCGCGAGTGCCACTCCGAAACGCTTCCAGTGTGTCAAATGCTCCAGATGCTATTCAAAGCTGGAGCATCTAAACGTACGTCTTCCCAAATGTATCCAACACCGACTAACAATGGCCAAGAGACATGAAAGAACGCGTACGTTACGGCGCAGCCATGATCTGATATCCGTCTAACTTACCAAGATACAAACTCGAAGCCATACCGCTGCCATGAATGCGGTCGAAGATTCGGTCGCCAGGATGTGCTGTCGCGGCATGCAAAGCTGCATGCTCAAAAGCCATTCGAGTCACTCCCTGGACTAGAAGCGGTACATACTCCGTCTCCTACGCAGACTAATCAAACCGCGCCTGGGGAAAGACCAGCGATCGCAGCCCAACCTGGAGCTGTACCAACACCACCGGACGAGATAGCACCTCATGCCACTTTCGAAGACTCGGATGGTCTGCTGAATTGGCTGATGTCTGGTCTCAATGAAAGCACTGCCCCTCCCCTACCGCTCACCGACATTCCAGGCATCAGCAGTTCACTGCACTTGGGGGGTTCCGGATTCTTTGATGAACCCGAGACGACAGGCGTTGGCGCCCCTGAGGCAACGGGAGTGCAACAATTATTCAAGTTAATTGATGAGACAGCGAAGCGTCTCGGGGCCGACATCGATAACAATAGCATAACCTCGCAGTTCCTCGACTCATGCCTGCACGAGTTTTTCGAACGAGTTCATCCAGCCTTCCCGGTAATCCATGCACCGACATTCTCGTCACAGAAGACGATCGCCCCACTACTACTCAATATGGTCGCCTTAGGTTCGCTCTTTGTATGCGTCCCGAACAGCGTTCAGAAAGGAGAACTTCTGTGGCGGCTTGGGCACACTGCTGTAGCCACTTCGTGGCGCACCCTGATCACGTGGCGGGGCCCTTATGACACATGCGACGGTGTACAGCTGGTGCTGACGGCGCTGCTCGGCCAGACATACGCGTTGTTGTCATCCAATTCTGACATACGCACAACCGCATTTGTTTTCCATGGTCTCGGATTTTACTGGGCCCGGACTTGTGGGATGTACTCGGTTGAAATGTCGCCAATCGATGGACGTAATGCACATGCGGCACAGAACGATTATGAACAGCAATGGGAAAGGTGGGCAGCTGCTGAAGTGCAACGAAGGGCGGTTCTGGGGCATTATATTCTCGACGGGCTCATATCACAAGCATCGGGATCACCAGCGAGTGCTCGACATGTGATTAATAGGATTGGTACGGCCTGTTCGGATGCGGCCTTCGGCGCCTTGACAGCAAACGCCTGGATGGACGAGATGCTCCGATCAAAGCAGGATCCCATGCCCATGTCGGATGTGTATACTGCTGTTCTCAGTCCACAGTACACACAATCCCCTCTCGACTTGTCGTCTTTCTCGGTAGCAGTTGTGATTGAAGGGTTGCAGTCCCTTGTTGCAGAAAGCCACGAGGTCGCTGGTGATTGCCCTGGCGTAGTCACCCGGGCACAGATTATTCGAGGACTGCTCAACATCTACCGCATCCATGTGTCCTTTGCCTTGACCTCCGAAAAACGGGTGATTCGATGGCACAATGTTTGTATGGAGATTGCCGCACCCTCAACCCCTCTATATAGTGCTCTGTGCGCCACCTTCGACGTTCCATTACTTCTGAGTGGAATCTCAACATCATCTGGAGTACATAAGATAGACTTGGAGCACTGGGTTAGTACGCCGGATTCTGTTCGGGCTTTCCTCCATGCAATGGCGATTGCTCGTCTAATTCGTCACCTCCCCTTCGCGGACTCGAACTGGCCACATATTCCAGTAGCCATTTTTGCATCTGCAATGGTACTTGGTTCGATATGTCTGTTTGGGACAACCACACTGGAGATGCCTCGTTCCCCTCGATGGGATGACGTCTGGGTGGAGCAGCCCATGGTCTCTACTAATGATATGAGCCGGTCCTCCTGTGATGGCCAGACTGCCCATGGATTTCTAATTTCTCTCAACGCTAGATCTGGCGGGAATGTGGTTTCAGTAAACCTTGCCAGCGAGCTCAATTTCCTTCAACTGGCTTTACGTACAGTTACGACCCGATGGGGGATATCGCAGCAGATGGAAAGAGTCATACAGCACCTAATCGTCATGGTACATGAGCGACAAGGACAAGCGATTTACAACAACAATCGGTATAACCAGTAAAGTAACTGAGCCAGCCCTGCAAGCCACTGCAAACGGGCGGGGCCGGATAAGCCTGTTGCATTAGTGCGCTCATCACCCAAGCTTAAGTATATCGAATTGCCTGGCAGGACAAACCAAGCATATTGTACTCATCTTCTTGACCCTCAATATGCACGGATATAGGTACACCGGACCTGTCGACTGCAGTCTTGAGATCGACGATAGCAAGCTCAAAGGAACCGTTGCGATCGTGACTGGAGGTAGGTTGCTCGCATTTCCTGTTACGCAGCTTCTGGACTGACCCGTTAGGCGCCAATGGGCTTGGGGAAGCCTTTGTTCGTGCGCTGGTGGCCGCTGGGTATAGCGTCTATCGTACAACTTTGGGAGGGGTTAGTTAACTTTCAATAGGGTAAATGTCTGCATCGGAGATGTTGATACGAAGCGAGGAGCAGAGCTGGTACATGAACTGCTAGGGTGAGCATGGGTCATTAAGGAGTACTAATCCGATCTGACCTCGAGATAGAACAAAATTCGTGCAATGCAACACAGCAAGCTGGGACGACCAAGTCCGTCTCTTCCAAGAGGCGGCTAAACTCTCGCCGACAGGGCGAATTTCATACGTCGTGGCGAACGCTGGCATTCATCGCCAGGACGAGGTGTTTGCGTACGACGGCGATGACCAAGAGCCTCGGAAACCCGACCTTGCTACCATCGACGTTAACATCAACGGCACGCTCTACACAACAAAACTAGCGACGCACTACTTTATCAAGCAGAATGGCCAGACCCTGTCCCCAGACCAAGAGGACACTTGCGTCGTACTCATCGGCTCTGGTGCGGCGTTTCTCGACGTACCCCGAGCGCCACAGTACGATTCGACTAAATGGGCCATGCGCGGAATAATGCATTCGCTTCGCCAAACGGCCTTCTATTACGGAAGCCGGGTAAACGTGATTAGTCCCTGGTATGTGCGGACAACGATTTTATCTAAGGAAGTTTTCGACAAGGTAGAAAGCCTCGGGATTCAATTCGCGACCGTGGAGGACGCCGGCGCGTGTCTGATACGGATCCTTAGCGACAGGAGCATCAATGGCAAATCGCTCTTCGTGACGGCGAGAAAATGGGCGGAGAATGGATACATTGACCTGGATCTCGAGGATTATGATGGGATTGATTTATTGCAAGAGATGCAAGAGGAGCAGATGCGACTGGCACCACCGAGCGCCGGCTTGTTCATCTAAAATGAATATTAGTGTCATTTTTCTGCAGATCCATGGATGACGGCCGTCCCCACAGGTGGTCGGTCAACTTATCACAGAGCAACAACAGGCTGGCTATAACCCACCCAGCCCAAGAGCAAAGTGGGCCCCGTAAGCAACCTGCATTAGTGCCACCCAGTATCCAATCGCAAACTGCGCCGCCTAATTAAAGTCTTGGTCGTTCTGGCGGATTCTCTCGCCCCGATCAGCATCTCGCATAATACCCCAGCGCCAACCCCCAGGGTTGCACATTCTGATCCCATAAGTCCATGAGACAAAATAAAAGCAACGAGGACCACGATGGCTGACGCTCATACAACCAATGACAACTCGGTAATACCGCTTGCACATATGCCTCAGCAGGCCCACGTCTGGAGGGCCGACGACGACTGGACCGGCGTGATCGACCGCAAGGAGCGACGGAGGCTGCAGAATCGCCAAAACCAGAGGAAGTGGCGTATGCACATGCAACCCTTATGCTTTCGAGAAGTTATCCTATGACTAACTGAAACAAGGCGAACGACGAAAAGCCACAAGAACCTCCTCCCCGGGCAGTAGTGAGGCGTCGAGCGGCAGTGGCACAGCCGGCCCATCGGCATCGGGATTAGTTTCAGTAAAGTCGGAGCCCGACGAGGATGTGAAGGCGGTTAGATGCGCAAATGCCCCACCCAACGCGCACGAGTACATGTGCTGGTTCGAAGCCAAACTGCACGAGAGCTTCTTGCTCGGATCGCCTAACAGCGAGCATTTGATCGGACTCACTCGCCTTAATGTGCACCGCGCGATTAACGAGAACATCCGCGCCATCGGTATGGATCTTGACTGGATGCTGTGCGACAACAGCATCAGCATATTCAATCTCTCCTCACCCCAATATCCAGCTACATTCAGCGAAGACAGCATTCCGCCTGCACTGCGACCAACAGAAATCCAAAAGATGATCCCACATCATCCGTGGCTTGACTTCTTTCCTTTCCCGCGTATGCGAGATTGTCTTATCACAGCAAGCCATCTCTTTGACGATGAGGAGCTGTGTCATGATCTGATGGCGTTTTGGGATACGAGGAATACAAACGCGACACTCATAGTGTGGGGACAGCCGTGGGATCCGAGGAATTGGGAAGTGACTGAGGGGTTTGTAAGGAAATGGAGCTGGCTATTAAGAGGGAGTACAGAGCTGCTTGTGTCGACAAATTATTGGCGGAGGAAGAGGGGAGAGCCGGCGATTGTGTGGGCGGAGGTCCTGCCCTACATTAAGCAGTAGTACGCGGAAGGAAAATACTACGGTATGCTGAATGTGATATGTATGAAATAGATGTATAGAGTTATGCTATGCGTACCGATAGTACGGCGTCGCAGGGACTGGAGGTCTGGGCGAGTATGGGGGAGGAGCATATCCCACCACAGGAGGAAGCGGCGCCTGCGTGGGCACCATCTTGGGTCGTCGTCGACAGCAACAGCAGTACGCGATGGAGCCCACCAACAACAGGAGAAGAAGACCTCCTATACCCGCGGACAACCCTATGACCAGCGACAGGTTCCGCTGAACCCACGACTCGCCATCGTTGTCACGCTGAGTCCGGCTCCGACACTGTCCACCGCGACACATCCCTCCATCGCAGGGGGTTCCATCCAACACATTCCCAGTTCGCGCACAGCTCCCATCACCCCAGCTGGACGAACACTCGAGCACACACGTACTATTCCCACACGACGAGATCGTCGAGTTATCTCCGTTGACCATCCCCTGACACTGCAAATCACGATTCGTGCATTGCCCACGCGAGCAAAACAAGCCTGTATCAGAGCCATCCCCACAGGAGGATCCATCGTCTTCAAACCGGTCGCTCGGACAAGCAGCCTCATCGCCCGAGCACGTCTCTTCAATATCGCACTCACTAGCAGCAGCTCGACAGACCTCCCCGCTTGCCCGGAACTGGCACCCTGAACAACAGCCCCCCTCGGCGTCATCACACTCAGCATTACCCCGGAACCGACACGTCGCTCCATCACAGCATTCATTCCCGTCGCAGTCATCCCCACAATCACACTCCTCGCCAGCCTCAACGATCCCATTGCCGCACTCGCCAGCGGTGATGGTAGGTGGTGTATTGGCGTTTGTTGTTAGACACCGTGTGCTGACGCGCCCGGAGCCCATAGCGCTACAGACGTTCCCGACCGTACATGGGGAGAACTCGCGCTGTCCGGAGGATGAGACGGGGTTCATTATGTATTGTCCGCCAGCAGAGCATGTAGACGAACTCAAGGGGCAGCACTGGCGGCTTTGGCTGGAGATGCTGCATGTGCTGCTTTCGCAGTCGTGGTAGGCGCCGAAGGTGTGAGCGGACTCGTGCCTAAAGTCAGCAAGATGGACTATTAGCATACCCCCTCGAGAGATCACAACGTGGGGAGTATGGGGTTTGCGCACGCAAAAACCTGCCACTGATTCTGCGCCAGCGCCACAACATTCGCACTCAACTCCTCAGTACACAGCTCACCCACCCACGACACGCCCACCTCCGACCCCGTCGGACACCCGCTCATCAGCGTCCAATACGCATTCTCATCCCCACCTTGGCTCTCCCTCCAGCCCGTGAACTGCTGCAGACGCCAATTGAGATCGATCCCATTGCTGCACCCGACATTCCAGGGTAATTCGGAGGAAGCTGAGGAAGGCGAAGTAGGACAATCTTGTTCCTCCTGGACCGTGAGATTTGCAACCGCAAGCGCGATGTTGAATGTTTCTTCAAAAACTTCTGACGCCGTGTTCACCATGCTCACGATGCTGTCCACGAGGTCGGACTGCGAGCCGAATGTCGCTGTGAAGGCGCAGTCGGTGGCGATTCCGACGAGCGCGATACGTCGGTCCGTTGGACAGCCGTCTATGCTACCGATCGTGTCGACGAGATTCGGAGGGTTCAGGCCGAATTGGCGTTTCTGAGACTGGGATGCGAAATGTGGGCTTGTATCCATGGTCGTCATATCAATTTCGTCCATAGGGATGGAGGACAGCTGAGCGATATCCTCGTTCGCATCGTAATTTGCGGTCATCCTCCTCTCGTCCACTTTAACATGATACTGCACACTTCCCAGACTAAACGCGCCATCGAAAAGCGGCTCGGTACCGTCCCGAAGAACAGATATCCGCGCCCAGCCTACCCTCGTCCATCCTGTAATCTCGTTTCCCTGGAGAACAGAGCCCTTGAAGACCCGGTGGCGGTTCCGCTTCATTACTTCTGTTCGACGTGAGACGCCATTGCGGTCGACGTATTGGATCTGCGAGTCTTGATGAAGGAGGTCGTGGTTTGGGTGTAGGGCGAGTTTGAGAGGCTGAGAATGTGAAAAGCCCGAGGCGGAAGGGAGATTGAACGTTATATTGAGCGGTGCATTTGGCGAGATGCGCTGTGACGGTGTGTGGATAATGATGTTCGTTAGTGTTGTGCTGTTGTAGGGTGTTGCGGGATGGAGGGAGTAGGCTGGTATAGTATACTCTCGCGTTAGCACCAAGAAAATAAATCGGATAGTGGATATATAGACGGAGAAATTATCACCTGAAATTTGAGTAGCGAGTATGAACAGTATGCAACTGATGCTGAAGTGAAGTAAATTCCTCATCGCGAGATCTCCCGCGTGTGTAGTATACAAAGCCGGTGCACACCACTAACCAACAAAGTTAAATAAATGTACAACAGGTGCGAAAAATAAAGTAACGTAACCAAACCATGATCGCCACAGCTGGCCAACGAGCATATGTATATATCGCCCCAATCTCACATCTGACTTAGCCGCGATGATCTTGGCCCTCATGCACACCCTGTGGCTCACTCACTCACCCAGTCGCCCACTGTATGCTGCCCATAGACATTGGACAAGAATAGGTAAGCGCCGCAGAGCATAAGCCCCCCACCCCCCAACACCCACCGAGGGTCCAGAGAGAGGGAGAGAGGGAGACCAAGAACGTCTCTAGCCTACCACGATCGCCAGCGAAAAAGAACATCTTCACTCCGCCGAGCACTACTGTAGGCAACATAATTCTTCTCGGAGCGGCGCGGTGAACTTGGAACCGCATGACGGGCGCCAAGAACGACTCGTCATCGCCAATGCTGACACGCTGCGCTCCGCTTATGGATCCATTACCTACACTAACTCGCTAAGACACTACTACTGATCTCGATGGGTGTCTGGAGATAGATATGTATGTTAAGGCGGGGGAGGGCGCCTGGTCTCTTCTACTCGGGTCCCCACGGGCCAAGCCATTCTGCAGGGTATGCACAGCCCCGTTGGGGCCTTAAGTGGCTGGCGAGTGATGTTGTTGCTCTGTGGCTGTTTCATGTTGGCGCTGGGTCTGGGTTTACTGCAGAAAGCCGAGGGTAAGGTCCCTGATTGGCGTCTGGACCCCAAGCGACGAGGATGGGGATGTGATGACAGATAAGAGGAGTGCTTTATCATCTTGCATTAGCTGTTCGATGTGTGAAGGGATGAAGCAGGTTTGAGTCTGCTGGCCGATTTATATCTAATGTTTCTACGGAGTATCTATGGAATTACTCGGTGTCGGAAGCGACCACGATCAAATCAAGACCAACAAATGGACGCAGGAGGAGATCCAGCTTGACGCCCCGACAAAACGCCAGCCAAGTGATCTACGTTGTACAGTATGCGGGCCAGCATCTTCGGAGATTTCTTTACTCCGCTGGCTTCCGAACCGAGTTCAACACATCATCTGAGGTTTCGCCCTCTTTCTTGACTCCTTGACTCCTTGTCTGCTTCTGGGTCGGTGAACCTGTTCGAGACCTTGGCTTATCATGGCCCCACCCCGCACTTGCACTAGAAGAGTGGGTTGGGGCTCTGAAAGGGACGACCTCTTTGAAAGCCCCATATTCCGGAGCGGCATTCTCCAAACTGTCCAAGAAAGCGACCAATCGGCAAGGCTAGTTGAGAGGTCGATATCTACGGAGCATACTCTATGATATTGCTGTCTGCAAGACCGTCGGCCAACAACCCTCGGCTATGAGGAATAGGGCATCACAACAACCCAGGCTTTTAGGTAGAATATATTGCTCTGCCTGTTGATATCAAACGCATACAAACATTCCCTCACTAGGTCTATACATTCCCATCATTCCATATCTCAGCCCTCCGAAGCACTGCAGGTAAATGGAACATTCGGGCTCGGCAAGCGGGGTCAAAAGAGGCGCAGCGCGATCTCATAAACATTTGCTTAACCACTCCCCGGATACCGAGTGTCTTATCTCCGGGGCTGGATCTCGTCAGCTTATGGCTTGACTGGGGTCTGTTTGTGGCGATGACGCGTTCCGCAGGCTGGGCACCAGCCACAGGGTATCGGCGGGGCGTATGCAACGTGATGACAGCGTCGGGCTTGGCGATTTCGGGCGAGGTTATTGGCTGGTTGTTTGAAGTGGGGATGGTGAGTGATGTATCCTGGTATGGACCTTAATCTAGACATCGCATGGGGAGAGCACCATAGCGGTATGGGTCTGGTTAGTCGTGTTGAGGAATAGAGAGGTCGATGTTGCGAGGCATGCATGGGCCAAGTGTACATACACTCTGTGTGTGTCGGCTAGGGCACGACTCCATTCAGCGGAAGAGCGGTGGGCTTCGTCCGCCACCATAGCGTCATAGCCCTAAGTGCAAGTCTACTGGGAGGGGCCAACGTTCCCTCAGTACAGACGAGAAGGACAGAACGCCCCTCGCGGAAAGCGAGCCAGCTACAATCTCGCCCAAGGCCTAGGAACATTTTGTTATTGGTCGCTCCGTGTGAGGACCACGACTCTCCTTACTACAACCACAGTCGTGACAGCTGCGAGTGGTCGGTAGTCCGGTCTCCATATATGTGACCCATATAGACCAGGACTCCAGCGAATGCGGGTTCGCACCCCCAGCAAATGACAGCTTTCAGCGCAGCTTCCGATCAATTCATCTCGAAGGCGCAGCATGCTCCTTCGGCCGGCACACTGTCTGTTTCCATATCGCAGTGCACACCCTGTGAGCTTTGTGGAGATGGAGTCTTCATGGTGGATAAAGCCTCTATCTTCGCTCTGTCTTATATTCTCCATGCGCTCGAGACGAGCCTATGGAGGGACAAAAGACAACGAGGGACATATTGCTGCTAAGAGCGTGAGCAAGTAATAATCTCCATGTGCACCGTGGTCAGCTCTGTCCCTCTCCAGTCGTCACCGTGTTCGAACAGCGGAGAGACATCTCGCGGATTCCGCAAACGATTCCTCCAGTCAAGCTCTGTGAACCCATGTATACGGAGCTCTATGACCGGATATAGAATCGGCAGTGGCATACCCGCGCCAGCGTATATCATACGGTAAAGCTAAGATGGTTCTACACATAGTTGTTTGACCAAAGAATTTTCCCAAGTTTCATTTTTGGTAAAAGTACAAAGGGTGACGAACTACCGACAGATACAAGCTAGAAAGGAGAAAGTTGTACTCAGAACGCGCCGCGACGTTCCCTTGAGCGTGGAACACGAGGCTGTCGCACGGCATGGTTGGCACGAGAAGGGGGTTTGGGCGAGTACGTAGAGGACTGGTCGTATTGATGAGAGCTGATGGGAAATGGAGAGGTAGCATCGATCTGGAGAGAACGGGGCACGACAGGAAGAGGGAGAAATGCCAAAAAGGGGGCCATATATATAGGCTCAGGCTCTTTGAAGCTAGTTCACCTATCCGTTTGAGAATAGAGAGGTCTCTTTGAGAAACTTCATTCTGCCCCTCTTAGCAAACAGATGATCATACACGCGGTACGCATGGGATACCGAAGCAGAGATTCCAAGTAGCGGGGAAAACGATGTAGTTGCATAAATGCCTTCCTCTGTCTCTGTGATCGTACATTAAACGCCGCAGCGAGGGCTAGAATCTTGTGGGAACAGGGATCGGATGTGCTCAGCTTCCAAGATTATACTCCAGGAATACCTGCTCCACGCAAACAAAAGTGCACGAAAAGGCCCGCAATGGTCACGTTTTCGCCGAGTTTCTCCTTGCTTGCAGATTTTGCACGGGTAAGGATGGCACCACCTACGCTCCTGACTAACAAATAATCTTGAGACGAGTCCAGAATCGTGATAATACATACCTCCACCTTAGACGAGAAAAGCCAGAATGTCTCCAGTATCAAAAATCTTAGTCAATTTCGTAGATTTAATGAGAGATCTCGAATCTCCATCAACGCGACGTATAAGGCGACCAAGGATCATGTAAATTTACGCTGCAAACCGTGATGGTGCAAGCAATATAAAAACACTCTGCATCGCGTACGGCAGGGTCTCGTATCTCGGCGCTTGGCGGGCATTCACTGCCCGGGCAGCATAACCGAGAGTTTCGAAAAAGCCGCCAATGATAAATGAAATAAGAAACTTGAGGCGATGCTTGATAGCAAGGAAGATATGCGCAACGGTGGCCGCGAGAAACAACAGAAGCGCAATAACAGCGACTGTCAACGATGGTGTGTAATTATAGAGAACGTATTCCGCCATATTTTGAATAGAGAAGCTGGTGATCGTTTCAGGAGACGATAAATGACTAGAAAGAATGTGTGAATATCATGATTGCATCTGAAATGAGGAATTGCAAAAGCCCATATAGACTTATACCCTATCCATGAATACTAACACTTGAGTTATCTGATTTTCAAGTATCCTGTATTGCTATTTTAGGACCTCGTCTTCCATCAGTTCTTGGATGTACCCGAATCCGAGTCCGAAGCTCCTCCCTCGCATTCGGTACGAGCCGCAAACCGGCTTTGCATCCAAGTAGGACTGATTATTGATCCAGGAAACTTACTAGATAAGGATCTTCAAATCTTGGCCCTTGATTCATAGTACAGCAGCATAGCGACATGCACGCCATTTACCAGAGGGACGCCCACCTACGTTAAAGAGAATTCATGAAACACCCAAGTATCCACGAGCTATTTACTATTTGTAGCGCATTGGGCACCGATTTTGGAGACAAATACTCCATCAATGCCATATCACATTTTTCAAGCCTGATAAAAGACAAGGTTTGTCACAAAAGGCAAATGGATTGATTTCCGAGTCTCTTACCACCCTTGGGCCACTTAACGGGCAAAATATTGTTTGTAGATGACATCTATTCATATGAATCATGTCGTACGGCTGCTGAGGAAATTCATTCAAAAGTGTCAGGATCCAATACCTTCGCTCTCTTACAGAGCAGGCCACACTATGCAAGATACATGCCGCAAACCGACCCAGAGTAACGCGAAGAAAGATTTGGGGCCAATTGCCCAACCGGGCCCAGAAGGAATATAATTATTTTAGCTGATAATTCTCCTGCCGTCCAGCTCGAACGCGCTGTGGCTCCGCTTCAAGAGAGCTGGAAAGCATCAAGCACCTCGTGCTTGAACTTCGTATCTTGGACCCTATCACTTCGGGCACCACGATCGAGATACCGCTGGAAAATAGCCAAAACATGTTCGTCGTTTCTCAGCTGGATCTGGTTTATCGTTGTTGTGGATCCATTAGACCCGGTTTCTGGAGCGCGCTGGCCTGCTTCTTATCAGTCGTGCTCTGCCACCATGTCTCAGAAAAGTAGATATCCCGCACCTACCTGGGGCCAGATAGGTCGTGTTTGACATATGGGGGTCTTGCTGGGGCTTATTTTTTGTGTCCATGATGATGGAACCCCGGATTGACTGCGAAGATATGGAAGGCTCAGCACAAATACTGTCATGTTCGGGAAACTGGAAAATGATCAGCTCTAGGAAACAGCAACAATGCATGTAAGAAGGCGGGCTTAGCGAACATCATATGATGCCTTCGTCACAAATTTCTCCTTCTTGTCAGCGTTGGAAATATGTGCATGGACGCCCTTGACTGCGTATATAGCAGTGTTCACGACCAATGCCGTACCTGTGTAGAACACACCCATAAGTACTCAGCCCACAAAAAGAGGCACAGGTGCCAGTGATAAGATGGAGTGTTCTTAGGATGACCCACTTGTAAATGGAAGCAACGCAATGTTTCCGAAGAACCTGGCGGTTCCAAGCCCGACGTCTCTAGCTAGGTTTGACCTGCCCCTTTCATTGCATTCACTATCATCCTCATCCAGCGTGCATTCCTATGAGCTTGTGAGAACCTGCCAACCAAGGGGCTATGACCAATGCAGCGTACCCTTTTCCGCGACCGGGACAGCTTTCCAACAAGATCTGAAGCGCTAACTATATCCTTTACAGCGTTGTTCAAGCCAGTCAAGTACTGCTTCGTAGTATTATTTGTAGAACCGGTTTGTTCAGGCTGTGTGTCATACACGCAACGATCTGCCCTGTTGTTTTTTAATTAGGTCAGGGAGGCACAAATCAGCTTTGCTGAAGTCATGGGGTTGTAGCATTCTATGAATGAGTAGTACTCACAGCACCAGATCTCTGGGACTGATCTTCTCCTCCGCAAGCAATACGGCCGCCGCCTCGGCTGATAACGAGAGCAGCGATCGATTCCACACACGGAAGATAGCGAGGTCTTGCTGCGTGATAGCACAGACCCGCTTCTGGGCTGGTGGTATCCAGCGGTAGAATAACTGGACGGCACTTTCGGCCCCACCTTCGTCTATGAGCTGACGTTGAATGGCACGAGCGGCATACTGGACGTCAGGGCGGCTGCAATATGTTAGAGCTTGCATGATGGTCTCAGTCGTGAGGGTTCGAAGGGCCAATGGTGAAGCACCTGCGCCAATTTTGGCGATGGCCAGGCCTAGATTTCGCTGTCTGGGTTCGATCAGATAAACCGTTGCTAGTGGTAGTTCACTGTGTGCGGTTGGGGAGGGAAAACCATACTTTTCAGTATTTGCAAGTGTTATACTTGGTTTGCCGTGCTGTAACGCCAGCTTAGTACTATGTGGGTCACCATCGTGAACGATGAGGGACACTCTGGAAAGTAGCCAGTCTAGCAAGAGGGCTTTTAGTATACAAAGACCGGCTGATCAAGGATTATGTATGGCTGACCGCTTGGCGTGGAGTCCACAACAAATACATTTGGATCATCCAATATTGTAGCAATTCGTTGCCATTGCTTGGAAAGAAGCACGCGATATCCAAGTTTTAGCACAGCTCGCTGGATTATCGTCGCTAGGAACTCTGATACGTGGTCGATGTTATCGTGCATCATAAAGTAGATGGGCGCTCCACCTGACAAGAGAAAAGAGTCAAGTTTCACAGTGGGTCGATATGAATCCTCTGGGTCCCGAAAAATGTAGCCGGATATTCCTAGATGTGGAGTCAATTCGCATACATCGCACCTGTTTCTGGGGGATATCGTGAATCCCTACCTTGGTTCTCGGACCAGTCTACTGGTTTTGATGTGAGTAATTTGGAGCAAAAATAAGTATGGGGCACTTCGTGATTCATCACAAGTGTTGCTGCCGTAGTCATAGAAATTGGCATGAGCCCGAGGACGTATTGTCGAAACTGGTTGATGGGTTCAATCAACCTAAAATCTCTGGTGTCAATGTTTCAATCCTCCAGAGAGTGCTTAGCTGAATGGCGTTCTCACCTATACCACGTGCGTTCCTGGACCATAGCATATGACAGGATGTTCAAGGTAGCTGCATCAACGCCCTCGCTTAGGAAGAAGCTCGCGTGCGGATGTGGGAATGCTTTGGTTGGAGTTTGAGGGGTTGCCGACATGATGTGCAGAGGGATAGACAGACGCTCCGCACAATGGATGTGCGCATGGGCTGTAGGCGTTGCAATAATCACGTCCGCTAAGAAGGGACGATGATCATCATTGTAGGGGGCAATGCAGGCTCGCCAGCAGTGACTGTAAGTTTCAAATGGCGAGGTGCTGTGCTGATGATGGATTACCCGCCCACCTTTATTTGCATGGTTCTAGTCTGGTTGTTAGTAAGGTATCACAGTTCCAGAGTCAGAAGACGAACACCATAGTGAACTTGTTCTTTGCTAATCGGAAAGAAGTCAAGGTTGTGAATCCGAGCTGAAGCCTCGCATGCCGTACCAGCAGCGATACGCACGCGATGAGAATCTTGGAGGAGGCGCTGTGCGACGTATATAAAGGGTTCGATATCCTCTGGCTTGATTTGTCAGTAGAGAGTCTAGGGCAGCATCCGAACAACCCAAAGAGTCCCACCATCGATAACCATTATTACAATATCCAGCGGCGGTGGCTTGAGCGTCTCTGTTATTTCTTCAGTATCTCTAGTACCTCTATTACCTGGATAAGCACTACCTGTCTCCACGTTTATTAAGCGTGGTGCCACCCTTGGCCGCGTAAGTTCTTCGATGATTGCAGAAGTGCGAGATGCCATTCTCGCGTCAACGACAAATTTCCCGTCTTCTGTTCCATTGTATGAGTACTCAACGGTAAAGTACTCACCTGGCATGCTGCAGCTTACCTTGCGGTGCACGATAGTCATCCATCGCCTGAAAACCATTGGAGAACTCGGGGGAGAAAGTCGATTCGGTCGCCGTCTGAAGTGATACTTCAGAAGAATTGACGGAATTACTCACAGACGAGTATGCAGGTGGTGGATCATCCTCATTTTCGCGAATGTCCTGTAGCATGAGACTCTCTTTGCCCGCCATTATGAGATTTTGGGGAAAGTTCAGGATACCCTGTCGCGGTAAGGATCAAAGCAAAAGTAGAACGCTGGTCGCTAGTCGCTTGCGACTAATAGCACATCAAAAAAATCACGCTTGAATGTTCTGCCTGTTTAAGATACCAGTGCGGCTTGAAGTCTTCAGCGGTGCCACGGCCCCAACAGGGCGCAAAAATTCTTAACTGTTGCCAGCTTGCTGTATTTGTGCAATGATGGCGGCCGGCAAGGGGCAGTGGATAGCCCTTAATCTTGAAACAAGAAAGGGAGCATTAACATAATTAAGCGGGTCACCTCGGGTTCGGGTTCGGGTTCGAATTAATGCTTGTCAATTGATGGGTTTTTGGGATGCTCCACCGCAAGCCTCAAGGGTGCTGCGGCTTACTTTGAGATAAAAAAAATACTAAACAACGCCAAATTGGTCGGAGATCCAAGCACAGCCCTGTCCGAAAGATAGGAATCCGATTTATTTCGGCAAATGCCGGTACCTAATCATATCGATTTGGCAACCATGCACATACTGTTGGATGGATAGCTTGGGCTAAAATGGAGAAAAATGCTATGTTGTTGGACTGAAGTGGATTCCGGATTGCCGCGAAAGCCTCAACATTTGCTTGGGTAGCAGAATGATAATCCGGATGGCATCCGAGGAGCCCCTTGTGCACGCGGCTCATTGCTTGGACAAATTTTAACCTCAATCATTCCTATCTTGATGGGACAATCCCAATCTACCGAGATCTCCCTCCTAAACATTACGCCAAGGTCCTGATTCTACCTCCATGACCTCAAATCCAATCAGAGAGGCGGGTAAGACAGATGAATCAGAATGTCGTCAAAGTCACCACTCGCCCTTGCTCCATCTAAAACTACAAGAGGTAGGGTCAGTAACCAGAGAGGATTGATTATATATTTCTGTGGAGTGGTAGGGCAGGGTTTGTATGAACTACTGTGACTTCCCTTTCACTTCAAGGAGGCGTGGCCTTGGTGGGGATAAGCTGCTGTTGGCAAACAGACACATTGTGAAGTGGAAACCTCGAGCATTCTCACATCGGCAACTGCTTGAGCGACACAGCCGAACATTTGGAAATGTCACTCGGAAACTAGGTTTTGTGATGCAAATGCAATGCTCATTACGTATAGTGCAACGCTAAATATTCTCCTAGAGCTTGTCTAAGCTTAGCTTGTCTTAGACAGGCGGCGGGACATGGGCGGGGTAGGGTAGGGAGAGCTCCACCCGACGATGCACTTGTTATAACTCAACACTTGCTGCGTGCTGTAACTATCCCTACATGCGTTCAATCAGAGAACTGATAGAGATCATGATAAGGCACAACGAGGTTCGCTACTTGTAGGAATCTATACTAATACGAGGAACATACATAAATTAACCCTGCCTCGCCCTTGACAAGGGATGGCTACATAGACCACTGATCCAGACTAGACTCCAACAATGCTCCAGTCGTAGTGTCCACCACTTTCGCCATAGCCTTGGACACATCAATGGATGCCTCGTCGGCAAAGTGCCTGTCCGCGAAACCACAAGTCAAACAGTCAGCTGAACTGAGCTTGGTGCTTTTCAAACGCAATTTAATGCGGGAAAGGCGTGCATAGCACCTGGGCATACGTGCCAGCCGCTCTCAGGCCCTCTCCTCAAGAAACTCGTATTTCCAGTTTTATCACGGCATAGACCGGAAGTTAACCCATACGTTGAAATATAAGGCAAGCTCATGAGACTGCTAACTGCCGATTATGTTCAGTATTGGATCAGTAGACCATCTTAAATAACAAAAATTGAGATAGAAGTGTCCCTGTTGCTGTGAAGTTCCAAGCTATTGCGGTTCAAATTAGTTAGCGTGTAATAGTGGTGTCCGAGCTGAACTCGGGGAAGTTTCGGCTACTAAATTACTCCAAACTTTACATATATTCCTACCGAGACAAGCGTTCAAGAGATAATTCATGCGTGTCATTTGCGCGGAATCTAATTTTCGTTAGTTAAGGCCCTATTTCTATCGTTGTAATAGTCAGATTTGTCTCTAGGTTGCGGGAGCCCCTTAGAGCCGGTTGGGCCCGGCGTTTGGTTGACTACAGGCCACGCCCTAGCGTTAAGCCGGCAGGACTGTGCCTAGAACGATTTTGATTTTAGCCCTTCGTGCCTAGGCATTACAGGTTAGAGAGTCATGCCGAGTTGGGCTAACGGATGCAGATCGGTCCTCGCTTAGAAAACTCCATGTTTAAAGCTCTTCTACCCGCGTTTTTCGAGTAGGGAATCATGGATCTCGATGCTAGTCGGCAAATGCGCAACGGTAGACAAGATGTGGGGGAAGAATAGGTTCACAGGGTATGGAACGGGGTAGACATTTGCCTGCTACCATTAATGATACTAGGGCTCGCGTGAGAAGGAACTTATATATAGGGTGTGCCCCAGACGGAGAACAACCTCGATGTTCCCTATCTAACATCGGTCCCTGACTATTTCCAAACGGTCTATGGGCCCTTTGTGGGCGCGACCAAACCTGGAGAGGCACCATTCCTCGCATAAACCAAGTCTGTCTTGCACGAGCCAACCTACGTCCCAAATACACCCTTGGTAACCACCCTTCCCGTATTAGGCCAGCCCCATGTTTGGAACATCCTTGCATTAATAGGTATACTAAGGTAAGAGTGCTCTTTTTCTTCTAGGGGCAAGATGGTTTGATTTAATATGGTCCCTATTATGCCAACCCTGATAGATTCAGAGTGGATAAGTACGCACTGTCGCCTGGCGCAAATATTACCTAGATTTATATGGTATATTTCCATGAAGCCTGATACCCAACTTCCAGATCTGTGATAGCGGAGTAGGGTTAAAAGTTGACTAACTCTCGCAAGAACCGCATAGTGTTTTTAGGCGACCTTGCGTTCCTTAATAACAAGGACTACAAACTTGGTAAGGCAGAGTTAACAGCCCGCGGCCAACAGGAGCTATTTAACAGTGGCTTGCTACACTTTTTAACTATGGGGAGATATACAATACTGTGTTGAAAATTATTGCTCATATAAAATAATAGTGAGAATGCTGCAGTCCACTAAGAACTTTCTTATCAGATCCTTCGGACCCGCCTGGACCAGCAACGCGAGGCTTGAGGTTATAATTAAGAGCAACGGATTCAACAACTCTCTCGCGGGGAACAAGATGTGCTAGAATGCCAATAATAACAATAGCGCAACAGGCAACGAGGCAATAGACACGCGGATAATGGTCTACTTATAAAACGCAACCGAGCGCTTCTAGAGACAGATTTCTGGATCCTTAAACCTTAACTGGACGGTCAAGGATATATACAATGCCTAGACAGTGTGCTTATATAAAACTATAGCCCTGGGCTACAGCTCCTTCTACACGCTCTTTACCTGGGAGGAGTGGGACGGATTTGCCTATATAACCAACCTAAAGCTATATAGGAACTATAGGATGGGCTCCCTAGTGGGCCAATTAATTAGGCTTGGATTTTTTAAAGAGCTAATTGCTTAATTAGAGCAACACTTCCTAGATCCACTGGAGGATTTAATTGCATTTAATTGGACGCTGGATAAGCAAACCTCGACTTTCCCCCTTAACTAGAGTATCTATTTTAATTTTAGCCATAATAATAAGACGTTCTCCATGTTAACGGCTCAGGGGCATATGTAGTTCGGCCAATTCCTACCTGCAATACACCCTTCGCCAAAAAGTGCACTGGTGGGGAGCCACATTATCCCCTTTATGGCTTGATTTATTATTATCAAGGTTATTCACGCACCAAGGCCCATCCGTGCGACAAGGACAAGAAATAGAAGAATGCTGGATAGTGTGTATAAGAACAGAGGTGGCGATATGACCTATATATATCTCCTTGTTAACCAGCGGACTGTGCCTCTTGGTCAGAGAATTGCCGCATGTGGGCGTCAGGATGACGGATGGTGTGATTTGGGCACTTTATCCAGGCCCAGAGGGATAACATTGAAAAGGAGAACTACGAGGCCAGCTGTTTTGTGAATTATAGTCTACCTGCATATGGGGAAATCAGGGATGGTGCCTTCCCGAGGAATGGCACACTATGAGCTGCGACATAGCGTTCGCGAAATTTACCTATCAGCCTTAGGATCAGGAGGCTGTGACGGTTATTCCTGTGCAATGTCCGTTTTGATATGTAGCTAGGGGGTTACTGTCTGCTTGGTTCATGGGCCACTCACTTTTAACTATTTATGTTTATTTTCTCACCTCACAAGCACATCGAATAGTTTAATTGAACCTGGATTTGGCCGCCCGTGGGTATTCACGGTTTCGCTAGCAAATACTATGGCGCTAATGATATGTAGTACTTTGCAATACTCCTGTCCACTCTGTTTCCCAACTCCAAATTCATAAATCGTCTATATGCGGGTTCGTAGGAACTGTGATATTTTGCTCCGCGGATGCAGACACGGACGTCATTTTTAATAGAGAAACGCTCCGCAAAAGCTGAGCACGACGAGCACGAGGGGACGAGGGGACGAAGGATGAATATCCTTGCAGGCGAGAAGCGTTTGTGGCACGTCCTAGGTCTCCGACCTCAACCTAGTCTATGGCATTAAATAGTTTGTTGCATGCAGTGCCCACACTTGGCTAGAACCCCCGGGCAGTGGGAAGACAAGACCCCCCAAAGCAATGTAATTAAGAACTGTATCTTTATGTTCCTGCTATATACGAGCTAGGGATGGCACAAACATCACGATGCCGCACTCAAACAACCCCAAGCCAGATTTGCACGAGCAGATGTTGGGGTAGCTGGATGATTATATTCTTGGGCACTCAGCTATGCGCGAGCAGAATGAGGAGCTCTATTGCGGGAGGTACGTATGTGACATGACACCCGCGAGGCATCGGGCAGTTTATGGCTACTTGCCCATGTTAACGCTCCAGTACATTGACTGTCCCATTTTTTGTACATTTCACATCGCTTTTTGAACCATCTTATATGCGCACGCGCTTGATACTTGCAGCTTTGCTGTTTCAGCGGTTGCGGTCTAGGCCTATACATATAAGGCCACCAGTCTGACGAATCTGACCAGAGACAAATCCCGCAATAGCCCACGGGGAAATACGATTGGAAAGACTCTTTCTAAGTCCTGCATGTCTTAGAAGCTGTTGATGAGGCTTGCGCTGTCCAACATCCCGCCAACAAACGTTCCGATACGAGATCTGACGTATCCACTGGGTGAAGTGGCATTGCTTAAGCGGCTGACACGGTCTCGAATCGATTGGTTCCAGCCACTCGAGCGAGTCAGTTTCTGGCCTAAAATTAGGCCTCCGTCGTAAGATCAAAGAGGAATAATCATGCGCTGAATTCGGGACCCTGGTGATTACGATTTAAGGCTAAATATCCTCCGATCGGTATAAATACGGCCGAATTCTAGCAGGGCCCAGTTGACATCCTCAGACTCAACCACCCAAACTCTATAGCAATCATGAAGACACTCGTGATCCTATCTCTCGGGCTCCTGAGCACCTTCCAAGCGGCCAGGGCCCAGGTGCAAGTTGTAGGTTTTCTCATCCCACCTTACGCTCCGCAGTGCTGACAAGGCTAGGAAATCAACGAAGTTATCTACACAGACGGACGTCCATCTCGACACGCCATCGTCGACCTCCCCTATATCGACGACTCGGTCCTTCCCAATCAGCAGCCATGTCCCGCGCTCCCTTTCGGGTAAGGCGAAAGCAGTACCCGACATTTGAAGATTCCCGACTAACACCAGCTTCAGATCTCGCAACGTTCGCCTTCTGACAGAGAACCTCACTGTTCCGACCTTTTGCTATCTTTATAGGCAGGTTATACTCTAGTGCCAGCGAAGTTGGCGTTACTAATACGTTCTGTAGCCAATATTGTCACGATGGCTTTGGCAGGATTGACGACGAGGAGCCGTTCGCTGACCACCCACCAGGCGCGGTCTGGAGTGTGAGGTGTTTTGTGGATGATGATGAGTAGAGTGTACGATAGTACAAATTCCGCTCTCAATATAGATCAGCGCTCTTGTAACGAGAGGGCAGACTATGCATTCATGTACGGCCATCCCCGTTAGTAAATACGAGCTGTCTCTCAGCCTCGACCGGTCGGCACTTAAGAGTGATTCCCCCGCCAGTGCGCAAGTCTTAGTGCTATCCCGTAAAAGGGCTAGCTAGTACCTGCATAGGCTGCACCTCTTCAGGCGCCCAAAAGTTCAGCTAGACAAACATCAAACTCAGCTTCATCGTACCATCCCACACGATGTATACATTCCTAGACCTTCCCATAGAAATCCAAAGCCTGATCATCACCGATGCCCTCTTCACCCCGCGCCCAGCGCCACGATGCCCGTCAACCAGGGACAGAGTCAGCCAAGATCTAAAATACACCCCCACCGCAGGCAGCAAGATCTACCATGAGGAACGCAGCACAAACGCGCACACTGTCTCAACGGACCTCTCCCTCCTCCTCACCTGCCGCAAAATCCACTCCGTAACAAAAGCAACCCTTCTCCGCCCACGGCCAATAAGTTACACCCTTGATCTAGTTATCCTACACAGCCAGGACATATACGCAACCTGGCTGTGCGTCCCCAAACTAGCAAACCGTGTCGATAGCCTGAACATCTCAATCCGCACCTTCGGCCGCATCGGGAACGAGAAAGTCCATCTCCCTAAAGACCTCGGTCTGACTACCGACAAGCCCATCGAAAACTTCGAGACCCTCTTTACCTGGTTCGAGGGAAACCCCTACCGCGAGAGCTGGTCGATCTACGGTCTCCTCCCGCGACTTCTATGGGCCGGTCCGCTGATCGGAACGGATACGCCAGAGGACGTCGGATCGGCATGGGCGGCACCCACGTACAAAGAACGGAAATTGGGTGTGCAGGCGCTTTCGCTTGATTTTTCGTCTCCATCGCGGGTTCTGGGATCATCGGACGATGCGCAGTTGGACCCCGCGCTAGAGCTGGAGTTCCCACCAGAAGAAGTTCGGTATGAGCATTGGTGGCTGTGGGTTCATGGGCGGCAGCTGCCCGGATTTGAACGTGTTGCAGGCGCAGAGCTAGACCTAGGGATGTATAAACCGCGCCCTGAATGGCTTGCGCGCCGTCTTCGGGACGAAATAGCGAACTTTCTGCAGTTTCCAGACGGGAAAGTAGGGTATGCGGTGTTGTTGCTTGTGCGCGTTGGCACGGTGAGGATCTTGGTTGAGGGGAAGGTGTTCTGGGAGGCGGATATAGGCGGCGCGATGAAGGAGGCGATCGAGACGTGCGAGGAGAAGAGGAGGTTCTGGGAGTATATTGCGAGAGTGAGGGAAAGGAATCTATGTTAATTATTGTGCTTGTGGACAGCAGTCGATGTTCTGACATTAGTGTTCGGGGGTTCAACTCCGGGGGTCTACGTGGTGTAGCAGAGGGTGTTATTAATATTTGCTGTTGTTTAACGGCAATGGAGAGATCATCTTCCAGCAAACCCCAAACTGTCTCTTTAGCCCTGTTTTGATTATCGGTCTACCTAGTTGCTGGAGGCAGTACCCACCCAACAAAGCGAGGATCAACCTTCTTCACTCCAGCCCTAGCCCATCTCACTGTTACTACGCGGTTGACACAGTGATCCACGAATGTACAGAGTGTAGCCGTGAAACACGAGTCATGACCAACTATTATCCAAGCTTAGCTTCGAAGCTTGTCGAGTCGGGTAGGGTGACATCTTGCCCTATCAGATAGCAACAGTCGATCCCCCACGCATGGGATACTCTGCATGCACATTCTTCGCCCCCAACATCGAGCGTCCACAGTCACATCCAGCCACCTTCATTCCCTCTCCCGGCCCCTTGCATACCGTTGCATGGCAAATTTCAGACGCACACATGTGAAGACCGCTGCTGCACATGGGTTGCTCGTGGGATTTTTTTTTTTTTTCCCAGTATGTTCGATGTAACGAGGCGCAAGCCCGGTCCTGACACAGCATTTGTGAACTGTTTGGAATGTATTCTCGAACCGCGCCAGAAAAGAGTTGCATCCAAAGTGGAAACCACACCCATGTGTTGAGGCTTTCTTTCATTCATTATTGGCGTCGTAACATTAGCTATTATTAACTCGTTATCCGCCGCATTCCAGGCCTGAATATGCCCAGCTAAAGCAAATGACGT
Source organism: Aspergillus baeticus (assembly GCA_027569055.1). Classification (NCBI taxonomy): domain Eukaryota; kingdom Fungi; phylum Ascomycota; class Eurotiomycetes; order Eurotiales; family Aspergillaceae; genus Aspergillus; species Aspergillus baeticus. The sequence continues at coordinate 279,575 of JAPDEI010000046.1, forward strand.
GTGTGCGTCTGTCTGTCTATCATAGAACTTTCACCCCCCCCTTGGGCTTCTTTCGGTCGAGCCTCCCTCCCCTGCTCCTCAAGTTCAATCGCAGCCTCATCCTGCACCTTGAACTGCATCGACCGAAAAATCCTTAACGCCCCATTCGCACTCCCACTTGCAGCCGCACCCCTCCCCGCCAGCCCCTCTAGATCATCCATATCTATATCAAGATCCATGGGCTGCGACGCACGCCGCGTACTATACGCGCGCGCATTATGCGAGTGCGACTGCGACTGCGAGGACGTATCCGTCGAAAGCCCCGTCTTCGATTTGTACCCAGACTGCCGTGACCCGTCTGTGTACGAGACCCCGTCCTTGTCCTCGTAGACGGCGATGATGAATTTCAGCGACGAGGTGACCTGGCAGATGACGCTGAGCGAGAGGTAGATTTCTGTTGCTGTGCTTGCGTAGGCGCCCAGGAGGGTCGGGGCGTCGCTTGTTAGTTGGATGTGGGTGTAGTGGAGGCGGAGGGCGGAGAGGGGGACGAGGCTATATGTCATTTACATGGATTAGCGAGTTCAAAGGTTCTTTCCCTTCCCATGGGAAAGCTTGGTTGATTGGTATGGGTGGCGTACACAATCCGACACCCCAGCGCCAGAATCACGAGCAGCTTCTTCTGCAGCGGGACCTTGACCTGGGACACGGCGAGCGCCGAGTAGACGAGCAGCGCGACTTCAGTGACGACATCGATGGCTGTGATCGCTTGCCAGCGAGGGAACTGGAGCGTTAGCCCAATACATTCACAGAAACAAAGGAATCGGGATTCTTACTAGGCTGCTGCATTGTGAGGAGCTGATGTCCGTCCAGGGGCGGCTGTCACATCGGATCGCGAGCAGGAATATCGACATTACCGTCCAGATTATTGTCACGATGAGGATCGATCGAATGAACCGGCGTTGCATTTGGTAGAAGAGGGCTTCGTAGAAGACACATGTTACGAGTTTCGAGGACGCGAGGGCCAAGATCGAGAGGATGTCGGCGGCGTAGCCGGTCTTCGGGTGGAAATGTTATCCAGGGTTTCGCATGGACGTGGGGGATCGGAGTAGGGTACCTTGAACATTCGATCTCGGTCTCGAGCTGGGATAAGCTCGATCCTTCGGCCCCATCCGTAGTGTACCTGAGCCAGTACCACCGAAGCCTGGGCAAATGCCAGGATCTTGCGGGCGACGTCAGCGGTTTGGCAGCCAAGAGAGGGAGAGGGCAGGGACCTACCACCAGGGCGGCAAAAACATAGTCATCCTTCTGAATCACCCGTTTGCGATGCGACGAGAAGAGACGGGCGGCGAGCGATGACAGTGTTAAGACGATGTAGAACGAAGTAATCACCACCACGAGCCCGCTATGGTCATGCTCATTATCTGTCGTCAACGGCGCTCTGACTTCCGAGGGGAGGAGCATCGCCAACGTCGCCCAAGAGGCCGTCGACATGGCGAGTCAGAGCAGCAGCCAAGAGAGTAGGTAACATCCGGGGAAGGGCGAGAGGCAGGGCTGGGCAGGGCAGGAGCTTTAATGCGCATGAGACGCGAGAACAGCAGCACCCGAGCCCCGATTGAGCTTACACCGCAGAGGCATGTCGATAACACCGCCCTTGCGATTGTAATAAGGATTAGGATTTGTTCTCACGGCTTGGGCTGAATCAAGGCTGAATCAAAACAATTCCCATCGTGCCCACACCACGTTTTGCAGCTGCCCCCCTTGCAATCACTGAATCCTATCGTCGGGGGGTTACACAAGCCTGGCCACGCAGCACGAATGCCTGTGACGTTGGGCAAAGCAAGGGCCAGTTACATGGCGAGGTGCGTGCTGACGGTGGGACGCGCGCGCAAGGGCTGCCTCCGCGCTTCTGTGTCTCTCAGCTTTGCGAGGGTGCCGATTCCACCCCTTGATACATCTCGCAATCTCATACTGCACCTAACCATGCTATTTCCCGCACTGAATAACCTTCAGCGGGATTCTTGGCCTGGGGTATTCGGAACAAACCCGTGGAGAACGCACCGCACCGGTCAACAAGGCCAGGATGATCTGCTGTCCCACATTCTTTGCTTTGTTTCCTTCGCCCGATCGCCACACACAGACTTTGGGCTAACGCAGCTGCGACCGTCTCTGTGCGACGTAAGCCTCCTTGGCAGACCACCGAGCCGACCATTTGCCCAATTCGAGCGCACGCCCAATTTCCAACCCCGGCCCAAATGCATCTCGTGGAGCCCGGGACCGTCGGGGTCGTATTCCAATCCTCTCTCGTGCGCCTGGATCGACCAGGGTCGGCACGACCAGCACCACGACGAGGGACTCCGGGTGGTATCCGGCGCATTACACCTTCTCATAACTCGCGTTTGCCGCCCCTTGCGTTCCCACTCGACGAGCAATCTCGGTTGCCGCGTTCTTACTTTGATTTTCACTTTTTTTCTTTGTTTGTTTCAGTCTCCTGTCTTCCCTTTAATTTCTGTCGCGCGCTCCCTATCGCGGTCGCCGACCCGTTCAATCGCAGTCTCAGTGCGCTGCGCCAAATCATCCGCTCACCCTCGTCCCCGTACTCCGTACTGGATCATGCAGACGAAGGCCCCTCGATCGGGGATGCTGGACGTCGAGGTCCACGCTACATTCCCTGGCCCCGGGGAGCCCGGCCAGGCGGGGAGTGTTCTCGATGACAATGATATGCACCGGATGGGCAAGGTGCAAGAGCTCAAAGTGAGACTAGCTATCGCGGCCTAGTATCCTGTCTCTGACCACATCCATAGAGAAACCTACGACCAGTCGCGGCCCTCAGTTTCGCCTCGGTCCTACAAGCGACATGGGAATTTGTTTTGATGTGTGTGACCTTTTTTTCCTATCACTAACTATCCTTCAATTTCCGATATCCGATCGGTAACAGTGTAGCAACCAGTAACTAACGTGCGTGTCCCAGCTCCAACTCCGAGGGCCTAGAGAATGGCGGCCTAGCGGGGATGTGTTGGTCAATGATCTGGACTTTTGTGGGCTTTGGGTTTATCATTGCCTCGTTGTCGGAGATGGCGTCTATGTATGTTGCCGACGGCTTCGTTGTTTGGATGTATGCTCATCCCGATTTAGGGCGCCGACGTCTGGCGGACAGTATCATTGGGTGTCCGAATTTTCATCGCCGCGATATCAGAAGTTTCTGAGCTACATCACAGGTTGACCTGGTCTGTCCTGTTCACTGTAGACAATGCATCTGACTCTCGCTAGGCTGGATGTCCGTCTTAGCATGGCAAGCAGGCTCAGCATCAGGATCCTTCCTAACCGGAACGATCATCCAGGGCCTGATATCCATTCGGAACCCGGACTACGAGCCTAAGGACTGGCAGGGGACGCTGTTCGTCTTCGCGATGATCCTCGTCATCTACATCTTCAACGTCTACGCCGCCGACGCAATGCCCGTGCTGAACAACCTGCTCATGATCTTCCACGTGCTCTCCTGGACCGTCATCATCATCGTCCTCTGGGCCATGGCGCCGCACCGCACCGCAAAATCTGTCTTCACCGAGTGGTCGAACCAAGGGGGTTGGTCGAATATGGGAGTTAGTGTCATGATCGGGCAGATTTCTGCCATCTACGGGTCTTTGAGTACATCCATCTTCATTGTCCATTTCTCTATATTTCATGCTAAAACTCTAGTAGGCTCCGACGCAACAGCCCACATGTCCGAAGAAGTCAGCAACGCCGGCCGCAACGTGCCGTTAGCAATCGCCTGGGGCTACTTCAGCAACGGAATCATGGCAATAATCCTACTCATCGCCTACCTCTTTTCGATCCCCTCCGTCGACGACGCACTCGACGACCCCACGGGCTTCCCGTTCCTCTACGTCTTCCGCAACGCCGTCTCAAACGCTGGCGTGAACGGCCTAACCGCCATAATCCTCATCCCCGTGATCTTCAGCAATATCTTCTTCAACGCCAGCACCTCGCGGCAAACTTTCGCCTTCGCGCGCGACCGCGGCCTCCCCTGCGCATCCTGGATCGCACGCGTGCACCCGCGCCGCCGCATCCCCGTCAACGCAATCGCGCTCTCCTGCGCGATTTCCGCACTCCTCAGCCTCATCAACATCGGCTCCGCGACAGCATTTAACGCCATCATCTCCCTCAACGTCGCCGCGCTGATGTACACGTACATAATCTCGATCTCGTGCGTGCTGTACCGCAAGATCTGGCACCCGGACACGCTGCCGGCGCGGCGATGGGATCTGGGTAGGTGGGGACTGCCGATTAATGTCATTGCCCTGGGGTATTCATGCTTCGCGCTGTTTTGGTCGCTCTGGCCGGGGGATAGCCATGTTACGGTTGATAATTTTAACTGGAGTGTGGTGATCTTCGGCGGGGTTTTTGTGCTTAGTCTGGTGATGTATGTGGTTAAGGGGAGGCGGGAGTACAATGGGCCTGTGGTTAGTGTGCAGGGGAGGTTGGATTGAATTTGTTTATGGGCAGCAGGCGGCAGTCGGTGCGGATGGGCTGGATGCGAGTGCTGTAGTATATAGTATGTATGTCCAAGAGGAAAATAAGATCTCAAGTCTGTGCAGTGGCGTTGATCGCTTCTCCTCCAGATTGATCTTTTGCCTTCAGGCGCTCTGGGTCATTCCCTCATGTGGCGCAGTGCGGGGTCTATATACACGTTTGATATGTAATCGGTAGTCCGACAGGGCTTGATTACCTCCAGATAACTGGATCCAGGCCCGTTGGCTGGAGGATCGCAGAGCGGAGCAGATCGGGGGATCCCTAGGCACATGGCGATGGGAATAGACTTGTAGCTCCAAATGCCTGTTATCACGTCTCTGCCAGGACCAGTTTCGCCCGCCTACATATACGCCCCATGAAGTTCGATTTTTCTCGCAACGGTTGGACAGCCACATGTCCCATGATGACACTATACATCTTAAGATCTACAATCCCTACCCCATATGTGGAATGTTTCTTGTGCCTAGCAGCCGGCGACGCGTTCAACCCGAATACACCGGCGTTCGTTCGGCATCATGCGCGAGTAGACCGAAGGGCCCATCAAGCGCGCCCTCATCTCCAAGTTGAGTTTACACCAAGAAATTCCTAGGTAGTTTCGTGGACTCGGGGAAGAAGCTTGCTGAGCTCGGCGTCCTGCATGCCACACTACACTGTACGGCAGGCATGTATTCTGCCAATGCAAACCGGATCTCTACGCTAGGGAGCGGCAGCGGCTTTCGCTCAGAGCACCGTCTTTCTCTTTCCGCAGTCATGACAGCAGATATGATCCGCTGTGGGTGAAATAAATCCTGCGAAAACAGTACAGAGGTCATGTTTGGTATGTCGTGGAATTCAAAGACACGGATAGCCAACGCTCTCTACATGCAAGGGTGAATGGACCTTGCACCAGTACGACAAGGGCCGATGGCCCAAAAGACAGAAGATATAAAATAAGGCGTGCAATGCCAACAAAGAATGGAGAATGGCACTGTCTTTGTTCTTTAACCTATATAACTACGTCCCTCTCTTTGGGCTAGGTCTAACATATCCACTATGCTAGCCACTGTCTCATCTTTCAAACAAACGTGCGTCTGAAAATGGATAAATTACCCAATCGCAACAGCCAATCTCACCAGCTCAACCTATCCAAGACACCGAGAAGCACCCCTCCCTCTAAACCCACGCTCCCGCGATCTCCCTTCCCCGGAACAGACTATCACATCGCCTGGATCTGCCCGACAAACCGCGACCTCAGGATCGCCCTCACCTTCCTGGACAAGACCTACGGCCCGCCGCTCGAAGACCGCGAACCCATAGACGCATGCAGCTACACCACAGGCATGATCAGCAGCCACAAGCTCATCCTCGTCTGCATGAACGCCGAAACCCCACACGCCTTCACAGCGAACACGGTAGTACACAACATGCGCTACACGTTCCCGAACCTGCGCTTCGCCATGCTCGTCGGCGGTGGCGCATCCGCGATCCCGCACTACGGATTGACGACCGTGCGCGATGTCCGTCTCGGCGACGTGGTCGTCGGCTCGCAGAGCCGGACTGGTGGGGTCGTCGTGTTCTAGGTACACAATGGCGCCGGGCCCGTGCAGACACGAGCGCTGGGCCGCAGGCCGAAATGCGTGCTTCAGGCGCTCGCGCGGCTTGAGGCGAGACGTGCGCACGTTGGGCGCGACATGAGCCTCATCCTCGCCGCCCGTGGGTATGTGCGTCCGCCAGCGTTGGCGGACTACCTTGCTAAACTCATGGACAAGGAAGCGCGGCGGATCCCCGAGCGCTCGAATACGGATGTTCCGGTCGTGCATTTCGGGACCGTTGCTACCGCGAAGAGGGGAGAGTTTCTGCCCGCAAAGCACGAGGCGCATTGTCTTGAGGGTGAGGCGTGTACTCTGCAGAGTGAGTGGCCGTGCCTGGTGATCCGGGGGGTTACGGATTACGCGGCGGATCCGTTGGGGATGGGGGTTTGGAGGGAGTATGGGAGTGCGGCGGCGGCGGCGTTTGCGGGGGAGTTTCTTGGGGTCTTGAGGAAGGATGAGCTGGAGAAGGATCTTATTGTTATCGAGGCATTGGCAATTGCCAGGGGGGTGAAGAAGGCGTAGTGTTCTTCCCCAAGAATATTAGAACTCGGCAGTAGCTATCTCGGAAGGGTTCTTAACTGTAGTAAAGTGCGGTATTCTAAGTGAGTAGATCATCCACGGCATTTTATTTTTTTTTTTTGGCTCTGCTAGGTGCATTCATGCATCTATCTACTTTTAGGTTGCCTCTAAATCCGTAACCTGTTTCAGGATTCCCTGGCAGAGGTCCGCCCATACGTATCCGATGGCAGGCCAAGCTGGATAGCGGCGATCTAACTGGGCCACCCCTCGTATTCAGGGCACACTAACTCGCGCTCGAGGCTCCAGCCTCCCTCACTTTCTTTGAACACAGATCACTCAACAACTACCCAAGGTTCTTTATGGATTGCGCGCGATAGAATCATGTAAGAAGACCCGAGTCCGTCAGTATTTTAGAAACAAAAAAAACTAACAAGAACAGGTCCAGGTCTCTCCTCTCCCTCCCAGCGGAGATTCTCACCCACATTTTCTCCTACTGCCTCCCGCGAAAAGATAATGGCGAGGTCAAGCTGTATTACTTCACTCTGGAGGAGGCGGACACCGACTTGCGTCTTGTCTGTCGTGCGTTAACAGGCCCCCTCCCCCGAAACACCAACTAGTCATACCCCTCACTCGGTATACATCGCTTCTTTTTTTCCTAACTGATGCATTCATTCATTCTAGATCTCTTTGACGCAGTCTGGTCGCGCAGCTTCGTCGCCGAATGCATCCGTACACCGCACAGGATGCCATCCGATACTTCATGGGACTGGCCTTTCGAGTCGGTCCTCTGGTTTGTTCGGACGGCGCTGCGGCTGCATTATGAGAAATTGCCAAGAGCGCAGCAGCCTGGGGCTTCGCTGGCGGAGAAGAAGAAGGAGAGTGGACAGGCTCATGCCAGTTCGCTGGAGTATATCTGTGCGATGGTGGACGCTTTATGCTCGCTTTTGACAACAGAAGGTAACGAACTGGGAATCGGAGCGGGCGTTGATAAGCGGAGCACTGTCGAAAGGGCGATTACAATCGTCGCCAGGACTCTGCTCTATAATAACGAGTACAACGATATCAAACCGTTCCTGGTCGTGCCTGGCCGCGAGACTGGCTCTTCCGATGCAGTGTCTGTCATGGAAGGCCTGAGCTCGAAGATAGCGGCGCAAGATCTCCTCCCGCTGCTAGTCCTGGACAGCACCGCCGAAGCCATCGGCCATTTCCTTTCGCAAGAAAAGAACCTAGACGTGAACAAGCGCAACCGCCTCTTCGGCGCACCCCTCTACAACGCCGCCATAACCAACAACTCCGCCGTCGTGCGCCTCCTCCTCTCCACGGGCGCAGACCCCAACCAAACCGGCGGCCGCTGGCACACGGCGCTGCACGCCTCACTCGCATCCACAACAACAACAACGAGCACGGGATCGCTCTCACTGCTCCTCGCCGCGGGCGCCGATATCAACGCCCAAGGCGGGCACTCGCGCAACGGCAACCGCACGCCCATAATGACCGCCTCGCACCACGGCAACACCGCGGCAGTCGAGCTCCTGTTGTCGCAGCCGGGCCTCGACATCACCCGCATGTGCTTTTACGAGGATTCGATCGTGAATTATATCGCGCGCGCCGGCGACGTCGACAACTTCCGCAGGCTGCTTGAGCTATATGAATCGTCGCTGGCGGGCAGCAGCAGCAGCAGCAGCAGCAGTCGTCGCGCAGATGTCGATATCAATGCGCTCTTGAGAAACGAAGGCCTCGACGGAACGGCGCTGCACTCAGCCATGAACCACTACCGCGACTCCCTCACGGACGGCCACGATGCCATTGTGGAGATTTTGCTTGCGCGCGGGATGTCGCCGTTGAGGATTGCTTCGGGGGCGGAAACGAGTGTTGTTGGGTGGGCAGAGGTGATGAGGGCCGAAGCTGAGGAGGAGGAAGAGGAATTCAGGGAAGACGAGCTTCCGGCGGCTGTGAAGAGGATTTTGCGCTGGTGGGAGCAGTGGGAGGAGTTGAGCTTGGAGGAGAGGAGGGCGAGGGTGAGGGGGATGGCGTAGCACACGTAGGGCAATGAGTGGACAGTATTTTGAAGTAGCATGGTTTTTTTATTAAGACATTGCTGAGCATTGTAAGTTATATCGGGAGTAAAGGCACATTATGGACCATAATTTGTCGACGGCCACCGGTCACAAAAGAGTTAGGCAAGGTACTCAGTGGCTCAATTTACTCCTCAACACCAAATGACGCTATATTGGATGTCGAAAAATGGCTATCTCAAAGTCCTCCTGGCAGACAATCAAGCATGTCTTTGGTATCTTCTCTCTTTGTTATCCGCTAGCAGCCGCTTGTACAAAAATAAAAGAATGGGGTTTCCACGTATTCCCGCCCCATTGACACCACCATAGCTGAACAAGGATCTGGAAACAGTATATGATACCTCCCATCTTGGTCGGAGCCCTAGATCCGAGAGAAGCCAACGCCTTGTAACCCATCAAGGCCGGCCAAATTGACATCCTTGCTGATTTCAGCGTCTTCGATACACTCATCAGCCATGCTTTCATCATCTTCTTCTTCATCTTCTTCTTCTTCAAAGCTCAAAGACTCAGCAATCCCCAGGACGCCCGTAACCCGCCGCTTGAGCTCCTGAGCCAGGAATGTTCTGAGAGTCGGTTCTGTTAAGTCTTTCAAGCGCTGAATCATACCGACCACCCCGCTTAGCTTCAAGCAAGTTTCTTTGAGCCCGAGTGCCGGGTCTAGCAGCTTTCGGAGTAGGGAATCGTACTCTTCGTCGTTGGCTGACTCAACGTCAAGGACAGGCATATCATCCCAGCCGAATCCGACCCCCTCTTCAGGCTGAATTAGGGCAATTTCGGGAACACCAATTGTATCAACAAGATGTTTCCACCTAAGCGCGGTGCTAAGTACCCTATCGATGTTCCGAATCCAGTCATCATCATCGTCGAACTCTTGATGCTCGTTCCTAGTCTCCTGTCCAGCTTCAAGAATCAACTTTCGAGACGCGAAATCTCGGGAACTTCTTTCGTCCATGCCATCTGATATGGCTTTTTGAAATGCATTTGTGTATTTTCTTCCGATTTCGACGAATTGAAGGCGTACGCTCAACCGATGAAAGAGTGCGTTGGCTTTATGATTACGATTCCGCATATACAAGAATGCAAGGACATTGGCGGACTCTGGCAGCGGCTGCTGGGTGCCGAAGTTCTCCCAGTTGGCTTCCATCAATTCATCGAAATAGACTGCACACTTTGGCTTGTTGAAGGACCTATCGTCCTGTTTTCCTGGCGGTATCTCCCATGAAAATCGACCTTCATTCACTCGCGCTTGACCTCCAGATTGATCTTGATTTGGCGGAACCGATACGAAGGCACCTACTAGGGGATTTTCATGCCATTGCCTCTCTTGATTTGCGGTCATACTGGGTGAACAAGCGTAATTGTACTTCGCACAGCGGTCGCATTTTTGGAGAGGCCATGTGCGATCGACAGGCAGACACTGTATTCAAATCCGTCAATTTCGATGGCACTCTTTGAAAATCAATTCTCAAAAGGGTGGTAAACCAAGAATTGGGGCGGGGATTGCACACCTTTTTCTTGTCATGCCGACACTTGGAGCACTTGGAATAATGCAATCGTGGAGGAATGGTCTCGCCGTGGGCACGATCCATGTCAGGGATAATGTTGATATGATAGAGTTTGAAAACAATGAATAGTTGGAAGGCCTCATGAAGACAAGGGGTTCAGACGCTTCTGAGTGAGCTGGGAAGGTAACTGGGGAGCTGTGGATGACCCGAACCAGGTGGAATTCGTGCCCCTTTTATAACAATTCAGTCCCCCTGAGGCCTGTTTCTCACTCCTCTTTGCTAGTCGCAGTCCTTCTAAGAATATCTATCTTGATTGAGGATTCTTCCCACGGTTACGCATAGATAGTCGCAGTCGCAGACCCGCAATGTTCCAATCGGGGTCGCATCACCTATTAACCAATGAAATGAGTAAAGAATGACCGGGGTGAGAGATTAAGGTGCTACCTGCAGGGATACCCTGGGATAGAATCCGCCAACACTAAACTAAACAAGACGCTGCTCATGCACTGATCAGAAAATGGAATGAAAAGGAAATGAATCCGAGATCAATTAGTAGCCGTTGTAGCGAATGAGAAGGTGGAAGAAAGTACTGGGAAAAAAGAATCATTTCTCCTACAGAATGGCAGATGATGGTTGCTCGGCCATTGACCTCGAGTAGAAAAGGGCGGGAGAATAGACAAGCATGTAATATCGGAACATTATTTCGTTCAAAATACTAGGCACGACTTTAGGCAGCAAAGCGCTTATCATGGGAGAAGGAAGGACAAAGAAAGAAACGTGACGCCGAAGCATCCGACGTTAGGGACCTGGGGAGGCTTAGTGTTGCGCAGTGAGCAGCTCAGGCGGACGTAGGGGCTCAGTCAGGCTGAGCTTTTTGGGGTGACAGTTGTTACCGTCACCTTTTTTACTACTGCGGGCTTATCGTAAGTGAGGTGCCCAAGCACAGGGCCATACAATACAGGGCAACTCGATCGCAATTAGTGCAAAGTCAACATCTTGGCTTGATTGCATTACTCATAAAATTCCGGCGCCCTTAACTAACTCTGCGGGTCCCCGTGTACAGCGCGTAATAATCGTCCAACTAAACCTTAGGCGCCGCCTTGAACCTCTTAGCCGTCCTCTCGCCGACAACCTTCTCATCCCAGATGAAGTTCACACTCTCCTGCGCAACAACTGCCTGCGCCCACTTGAGGAACTTGGGCGTGCGCTTCTCGAACAGCTCCGGCAGCTCCGGCGCCAGCAATCCATACTCGGGCTTATGCAGGGACAGCAGACGCAGCAGGAACGAGCCAGTCAACGCCTCGGCGAGTGTAAGCTTCTCCGCGCCGCGGAAGAAGGGTCCCGATCCTGACACTCCTTCGGGGTACAGCAGGGCCTCGACGTTGTTCTTCTCGATTGCCTCGACGAGGGCGAGGGTTGCGGCGCTGCGCTCGTCGTCGGTGGCTGCGCGGTGCGCCGTGAACGAATGGGGCAGCACTTTGGAGAAGAAGGTGTCGACGAAGAAGGAGATGTGTGCACGCTGGAGTGCTCCTGCTTCGGTATTGGAGGGGGGTACGAGGTGGGAGGGGTGTGCGTCGGCGAGGAGTTGGGTTACGATGGCAGATTCGGGGATGATGGTGCCATTGTATGAGATTGTGGGGACGAGGCCGCGCTGGGGGTAATTGTCAGACACGCTTTCTATTGGGATCATTTAGATTGGGGAGGGAACGTACCGGGTTAATCTCGAGATACCACGGATCGCGGGGTCGGTCAAGGTCAATGATGACTTCCTCGTACTCGAGGCCGAGCTCCTTCAGCGCAATGTGGGCGCGGTGGGCCCACGGGCACAGGTGGCTGGTGTAGAGGATGATCTTTGGAGCGGACATGTTGTTTGCTAATTACTTTCAGAGCTGGAAGAGAGGGAGTCAAGGTGAAGAGCGAAAGAGGGTTTATAAGTATTGTCGCACAGCAGGTGGATTTCTAAGCTGCGCGGCATTGTCTAAGCTAGAGTGCCGATGATGACATCTTGGGTGCTCCTGCCTCTAATCCAATCGCCTCCCCACTTCCCCTCTTTGTGGAGAGCTCGTCGGTTAGTAATCTCGGCTTGCAGATACGAATGGCTTATCCGTCGAATCGCGGCGTATTTGCGTGCTCGGCTTGTTATCTGATGCGACCCTGCGCTTATAAATTTCGTCTCTCTCATCAGCAGAAAGCTTATTCAGGTGAGTATCGAAGAGTATCATCCGTTTGACACCTCTTCCCTCGTGGCTAGGCCAACCTTCGCTCTCAGAGGAGTACGGGTCTCTTACCCAGTCAGCTAAAAGCCGGACTCCAGACCTTAGAAGTCGAACAGGAGATTATCGCTACATGTGCCATGGCATGGATCTGTATTTTCTGGGATACGTTTATGGAAATGCGCAGTACCTCTATTGCGGGATCAAATAGGTACAGCTCTCTAGTGCAGAATTGCGGAAGAGCGCGGGAGCATCCGATATGTACTATTCATCCAGCAAACGTCTCAGGAACTCCGTATTAATCAAGTCGGAAGGGTCGAACCGGATATATCGGTATGCTGTAGTTCACCTACTACTTACTAGCATGAGGATGCGAACGAGTAGAATACTTGAAACTACCTACTTGACTTATATCCCTTTCCCGAAGAATCAATCTGCTTAGCTCTTAGTAATCTCATCAAATCGTAGCTTTGTACCTGGCAGCACGTATTGCAGTATAAATCTCGCAGACGATGATTAAGAGGTGGCAAACTATCCTGCCGTATTGATTGACATCCGTGAAACATTTCGCTCATTTGCAAAGTCAGCAGCTAGATTGCCCAATGAAGATCAAAGTTGATCTTATACAATCTCTACTCTTTCCCCGAGCACAGCCCAGAGAACAGATTCGACCGAAAAATCGGGGTATGCGGAGAAGATACGGGGAAGAGTGCTAAGTCTGTCGATCACTGGGGAAATGCGTTTCAACCCGTAACCAAGGTGAGCTGGGTCACGTATCCGGTCGGGAAACAGTACGCAGATGAGCATTCCCCCTGCATGTTAGTCGCTGGTTCCGCAGATCTCGGATGTTGGCGCTGAGTGAGGCAAAACTTGTGTCGATGGACGACGTAACCCCTCGAGCTGGCTGAACCTTGGAACCGGATGTGCATCATTTTCAAAGAAGAGGTATAAGAACCTGCTCTTGTTTGGCAGAGTATTCACCATCATTAACACTTATCACGAATACCGAGTCAACCTCTATAATTCGTATCAAACTCATCATTGACCCTACTATCAAAATGAAACTCTCCGTCCTCCTCGCCGTGAGCATCGCCACCCTAGCCGCCTCGCAGGCCATCAACGATGTCCCCAAGTGTGCGATCCCCTGTCTCGACGACGCAATCAAGAGCAAAACCAGCTGCGGAGTCAAGGACTACAAGTGCGTGTGCAAGGAGGAGAACTTTAATAAGGTCCAGGGCGCGGCGACCAGCTGTGTCATTCAAAAGTGGTTCGGATGTTGCGCTGAGTGAGTCCTTCATTTGAATTGATTAAGTGTTGTGTGTGTGTGTTGCTAACTATACATCAATCGTAGATCAAGTTCTTCCTGCGACAAAGAAGATTTGTGCTGCGCAGTAAAGGGGTTGAAGATGGTGTATGTCTACCACATCATAAGCTCAATTTACTTTCGGCTACGCTTAACATATGGTCAGCGTCATTGCTTGCTATTCTTGACTTAAACACACATACATTCAACCTAGTCAACTCTTCCCCAGAACACTATATCGCTAGTAAATCGCACCTTACAACTTCCCCTCCCTTCCCTTGGCGCTGGCACCACCAAGCAACTCCAAATCCTGATGCGGCAGGTCCAGATAATCCCACATGTAATGAAACCGATCACTACCAAAGAACGGCTCTGCCTTGCCCTTTCCATCATGGACCCAGAACCATGGACACCCGAACGCGCCGAGCTCGCTAACCACCTTGCCCGTGATATCCGTCAGCGCCTGTTTCGTCTCGGGGGCACTCGCGCCGGCGAGGATGTCCTTGACTTGGGACTCATCGCTGAAGACCTTGCTAAGTGCGAGCGCGAGATTCTCCGGGACGGAGATGTCAATGTGTTCGTTCCACATCGTGTCGAAGCATGCCTGGTAGGAGGCTGCGTAGAGCGCGGCCGAGTAGGTTTTTTTGATGTACGTTAGGGCGCGTTGAGGCTGCAACTCGTTAGTCAGTGCCTTATATATAATCACGACGAGTGGATTCAGGGCACATACAAGAAGCGATAGGATCGGAAAGAACGACGGGACCTCAAAGTCATGGCCGAAGTAGCGCTGCGCGCGCTTGGCGTCGTACCCGCTGTATGCGGCTTTCGCGGGGAGAGTCCAAGGGGGTTTGTTCCCTATGTGTTTATTATCCCAAAATTAGATATACCCCACCCCACTCGAGTGTGCGACCCTGTTGGGCGATGAACGTGCTATGTATGGACGTACCACTGCCGACGTTGATGCCACCAAGGAAGACGGGGATGACGCTGGTTTGTGTTAGACTTGGCGATTCTTCCTGAGTCAGAAGTACATACTCAATCTCAACGCCTAATTTCTCCAGTGTCTCACGATTCTTCTGAAGATAGCTAAAGGCGTAGAAGCTGTAGGGCGACACTGGTCCATGTCAGCAGACATGTGATCGCGACGCGAGAGTGGCGACGTACCGCAGTCGATGTAGCACTCGATCTTCTTCTGTCCCATTTTGGCGTTCTTGGTCAAGTAGAGTTGGTTATGATAGTGTAATCCAGAGGGTGGTTATATAGCAATGACGCGAGCTTGGAGCTTGTTCACAGGTTGAAGCATCAGCCGCATCAGCGTCGGCTCTCGGATGTGGGGGGAAAGCCCGACCTCGGGAGTTCCCTTTTTTTGATTAGTCGTCGCCGAGCTTGACCTCCCCAGCCTGAGATGCCTCGACATCTGGATAGATTTGTCTGTATATCGCGCCCTCGGCCATGATGCGACGGCTCTCTTATTTACTGCGTACGTATTGGGATCTGAATTTTCGGCTTTTAGCTAGTATTTCTGCTTTTCTGCACTGAAATATATATCTGCGAGCCTCTCACCATATCCGCATGCTCAGAATACGTAGCTAGGCATTGATGATATGTTTTGTAATAAGCCGCATAGTTTCAACAAGATCTACGTAGGAATCCGGCGAGAAAGACTGAGCGCGTTGTCTGACAGTCTGGCGCCTCGAGTACATCGAACAGAGCAGAGAGCACTCCAGAGTACAGGAACATTAAAAGTCAATGTGCTACATTCATTGACCACTAATCAAGTATGCGAGCTCACTCTCTAAATACGCCTGTTCACACGAGCGAACGTTCTTACTTTTAAGTTAGGATGGTGTTTGGGAACAGCCTGCAAGAACGAGGCGAGCTGAAAAAAGAAACGACACCACGCCAAATCATACCCACAATTCACAACTAGGCCTGGAAGAGGGTAGCCTCGATTCTGATTCGATGCACGAACCAGTGTTCTTCGGCTCTCTTCCGAGCGTGCCGTGGGCTTTCCATGAGATCTTCTGGCAGAGGGATCACACAACCCCGCACTTGATTACGGACGGCGTCTGTATTTATCACAACCACCCAAGTATTTACACATGTCCAAGTCATCTCAGCGACAACTGCCTCAGCCAGCCCCTCGCACAACCAGCAGTAGCCAGCTGTCATTGTCTTCGTTTCAAATCCGGAACCCAGATTTGTCCAATTAGCAAATGCCGCTGCGATGATTGGGCGGTTTATCCCGCCAAGTTCTGCAGCGTGTGGCAGGCGCGATCGATAACGTCCTCAAATGGGGGAAGCGCGGAGGACGGAGGATGGAGGGCCCATACTTACAACACGACTCAAGATGAGAAGAGGCTGCCTGAAAATTTCACCCACTCCTCTCCAGCTATTCCCCCATCCATAGCTATGCAGCACTCCAGCCTCTGTTTTCGGATCTCGATTCGCTCTTCTGCTCGGGCTTGTCGAGAACCCCGCCTGTCACGACTGGACAAAGCGCGTTGGGCTGGCTTCAGCTGAGCTGCGTTGTTTGTCTTGTTGTGATCCCCACCGCGTAGTAACAGCATTTTCGCGCACAAGAACACTTTGCTCACCGGCCGGGAACATAAAATGGGGCCTGTCTGCCCCAGATGTAGAAAAAAAAACCACCTAGCGGCTGTCCTCCAGCGAGAGTGTCGATCTCAAAATGCCTTTCTCTATCAATTTGAACGAGGCAGATGAGTACATTGACAGATGGACAAAGAACATCACAGATATTCTAGACGAGCTGTACGCTCTAGAACCAAAGGTCGGCACTGCCGCTGAGCAGAGTGCCACGCAGGCCCTAGCAGCCATCACCGACGGACTCGGTGGCTTAAACAAACTGCTGGACTTCTGGCCAGACTACAAAGGCGATGACGCGACAAACGCCCGGCGCCTTGAGATTATACAGGCCGCCTCTGACCTCGTCGCCAAGGGCGCAACGACAGTCAAGGACACCGAGGATGACACCTCGGTACATGACCGGGTAACTTTTTTCCCCTAGAATAATAACATGGGTGCAAACTAAAAGCTAATTGCTGATATAGGTGGCCGCCCTGTCGGAGAAACTGACTGCGCTGAAGGCTCAATACACAGAAGAAGGCCAGGCCGAGCAGGCGGAGATGGACAAGCTCAAGGCAGAGTTGCAGCCGGCCGTTGCTAAGATGTACGAAGATGAAAAGGCGTACAAGGCTGCGCAAGGTGAGATCGGAGCTGCGGTGCAGAAGGTCAATGTGGAGGAGCATAACCAGGTCGGGCGCGAGCCTACGATTCAGGTACCTAAATTCACCCACCTCTTTTTTTGAGCATTCATCTGACACAGCGCAGGGTGGGATCCGATGGTACAAGGACTATCTCCGGCACCGCATCTCCGCAATCGCCCCGGAAACAGACATCGCAAACGTCGCGACCCAAACATACCTCGCCTCCGAGCAGGCCGTCGTCGACATCCAGGCCCGCTCAGCGCTCCTCAACCACATCCACAAGCGCCGCTTCGTAGTCTGGCGCGAGGTCAGCAGAGCCGAGATGGTGATCCGCGTGCTGAACATCATGATCGATGGCGTGAAGAGGGAGGACGACAAGATCCTCGCCGTGGTCAAGCTCATGAAGACGACGTTGGAGGAGCTGACGCATGTCGGCGATCCTCCATACCATCGGCCGAACCGGATCGTGGAGGATAAGCTCTGCACGGCGGTATTGGCCGTTCACCGGGAGTCTCTCGTTGATGCGTCGTTTGTGGAGAGTGCAAGGAATGCGGTCTCCCAGATTCAGGATTGGTTTGGGGACGATATGCCCAAGGCTACGCAGGCGGAGATTGATGCTATCGTGAGCAGTCCGCTGTATAAAGCATAAAAGGGCAAAGTAGCTTTTTGTTTGATCCTCTCCATAGTTTAAGCAGCCGGAATCTAAGCAACTTATTTGGAACATGAATTCATGAATCGTTAGACGAAGTAACTGGAACATGATTGCAAAACAGCCCTATAAAGACGCCATTACTCCGATGTGGCAAAGTTCCAGCCTTTGCCCCCATCCCCCTCCATCATCTTGCCCACGCCGCCGCTGCGTTCTACGCCATCTCCGGCACCCGACTGTCATGATACCTACCTCCGCCTCCCCCACTCCTTCCACCCCGATACCCAACCCCAGCCTCCTCATTATCCCTCCAATCCCTCCTCGTCCAAAACCCACACTGCCTCGTCGCACAACTAAAATACCACTCCCCATCCTTCGACACATCCAACCGGCTAGGAACATCACACTGGCAGAGTGGGTTCTGCTCATACACACCCTGAAGGTCCGCCCAGGCGCGGAATTCGCCGCACCGATCGCAGCGGTAGTAGGGGCGGCCTTTATTGCCCTTTTTGTTGTTGCGCACACGGTTGACCGTGAGTGTGGTATCGCATTCGCGGCAGGTGGGTCTTTGCTGGGTCTGGGGTGGGGAATGAGATTGGGATTGCGTGCGGAATCGAGGGGGTGAGGGGGTTGGTGTGGCGGTGGGTGCTGGCGAGGGGGAGTGGAATCGGGCAGGGGCAGGTGTTGTGAGGACCGGAGTCGAGCGGTTGTAGGCGTTTGCTAATGCGTGTGAGGGAGTGGTGTTGTACGACGCCTGAGAGCTCAGCTCGCTGCTGAACGCGCGAGATTGGCCCTGGTAATGGGTTGCGCTAGATGCCCGAGCATGCTGATGATGATGATGGCCTGTGGAGGGCGGGTTTGCGTAGCTCGTGCCCGTGTGGAGTGAGGAGATCGTGCTACTACCCCCGTTGTTGGGGGCCGCTTGCGTTCTCCCTACAAGAGTGAGATTAGTACTGTTCGGGACACGAAAGAGCGAGGCAGCGTACGATCTGGGGCTGTTGTGTAGGTTGAGAAACGGCCTTCAGAGCCGTAGCTTCGGGATCGGTTCTTCCGGAAGAGATCTTTAAATCCCATAATTGAAAGTCGTCAATGCTAAAGAGGCGAAGAAGTGTTCGATGGGTCGGTCTGTATGTTGGTGAGCGCCGGAGATTTAACAGCGGGAGCCTTTATTTATCTACCTAGCCCGAGTCAGCTCAGCCTCGCCGCGCGGCCTTGACAAGATGTTCCCGTCGATGTCGACTGCAGAAAGCGACGCGTTGAGATATTGCGCTTCACCGGGTTTTGGGCGCAGCACAGCCCGGTGCGAAATGTCTCAAGGCTCCTGCATGGCCCCTCCCGTCTCACGCATGGGTATCCGGAATCTTGGTATCTTTCGCCAAACAGTTCCTAATCGACAAGGGATCAACAACGTGAGGATGATGGGCGGGTAACGAGATGGTGTCAGTGGAAGGAGCGCTCGGCAAAAACTGCCAGAACTGTGAGTTCCCCGCTGATGGTGGCTTGGTCCGGCAGATAAAGACAGGAAGAGACACCTCGTGGCCGACAGCTAAGATATCAACGTGACCAGTGAGTAAACGGCTCGTAGCGCGCACCTGGCAATTTTGAAGGGTTTATGCGTGCTCCCTTCACGCCAAGGGCGGCTACACGGTGGGAACACGACAAGCGTGAAAAGCAGGTTGGACGGTCGCAACGGATGTGGCTGCGCTACTCAGGGGCTGATACGAGTGATGGAACGAGGAAATGGAGTTCTTCAGGTTCAGGTTCAAGTCGCAAGAACAAAACCGGTGGGATCATTTGCTACCCTGCAGTTGGCATGCATCTAGCAATTGATCTAGTTGCAGAACATGGCCAATGGAACAGGTCAAATACTGATGACTTGCTCGTGGCAGTATATTTCAAGGCGTCTAAGTCCTTAAGTGACGGAGTAAAGAAAAGTTCATGTATCATATTCACCTTGATTGACTATGGCGTTGCGATTCGGGCACAGATGCCTCCGGGAATACCAGGAATACCACGCTTGGTATAGGCGTTCGCTGTTGCCGCGATTTGCAGTCAATCTGGGCAATTCATCTTCCGTCCAAAATGCGATCTAGGCAACCCTTACCCATACAGCTAGAAACGGCGGTTGAAGTCCTCCAGCGTGAAAGTCAAGTGCTGGTATTGCCGCGCAAAACCGGTTCGCGATGAGATCGTCACACATACAATCCAAGTTTCAAATGGCGCCTCAGGCGACAGCATACAGCGTCGAGGCACCGTGAGACTTCGAATTTCCGTAACAGATCGCCATCATCCCCTCCAGCTGTAAGAAGGAGGCCCACTTCTATTGGTGGCGGACGGACAGTCGTGTCTATCTCGTTGGCGAATCCCTTCGGTTCGGACTTCAGAAGTTTCATCTTGATCTGCTGCAATGAACGCGTTCGCGATGTTTCAAGTAACAAAGCCACCATCTAGCCAATCCTCTGCTTCCGCCTCACCCAGACCTCCTTCTTCTCGGGATCAGAAGACCCATTCGCGTCGCGAAGCTGCACTTCCCAGATCTTGAGCCTGTAATTGCCTCGGTCTGCCTTGCCCGAGGTAATATCGAAGGACCAGCCATGTTTCGGACACGTAATGCCAGTGCTCAGAGTGATTCCAAAATCCTCAATGTCGAATAGATTCCCCTGCGAGAGAGGGAATGAGGAGTGTGGGCATTGCTGGGTCTCAATCAGGTCACACTCGCTTCCTGTATATTTTTTCCATGACTTACATGGTCAATGGCATGGACCTTTCCCTTGTATTTGAAAACAAGGACCTGGTCCTTTAGATCACCTGGTACATCAATGTTCGCTTCAACGATTTCCTCGCCTTTTGTTTTCGGGACGCGAAAGGCTTTGCAGCTCTGTGTTATGGTGCAACCTTCGGTGTCTTCGGAGATCTCGGAAAGCTCCGAGGTCACACCGACGCGATGCCAGGGATCGCCTGACTGGAAGACACGAAAGGGGTTCATGATTGCTGCTGAGGAGTAAGAGAGGTTGAATTTGTCTGCGGTTGAAGCGGAAATTTTTCTCCGCAACGCCCCACTTGGGCCAGTTCTTGGCATTCTAGTTCTGTACATACATAGCCCTGTAGTTTATATGTGACCTCATTTGGCGGACCCGGAATACCGTTTCATCAATCTCATCGCAAGACTCTCCTTCTTCTGGCTCTCTAGGCCGGTAGTTGTGTCATCTTGCTGCACCCCGGTGGCGCTCGACACAGAAGAAACAGAGTCTCCAGGCTCGGGGGTCTGAGCCGAGATGCTTAGTCGTGGACTGGCAGTGACCGAGGTAGGTAAAGTCGAAGTCCCTTATGTGGGCCTTGCTTCCTGATCATCGAGAGTGCTCCTACTTTGTGTAGCACTCGTGGCAAGGGGTTGATCCGTTTTCAACCCGCCGAACCCCGGTAGATGTCCAAAGACAACTGCACCGTCGTGAGGAAGCGTCGAAACGTCTATTGGGACCGATCCATGAGGAAGCGTCCATGATCTCCATAACTCCTTCCTGACCAAATACTGGACGGGATGAGAGTGGCCCTGCGCCGTAGTATTCTGGCCGGTCAAGCAGCTACAGTCTTCGAAAGGCTGACCGAGAGATGTCCACACTATGCGACTTGTTGTTTCGCCACCTTTACCGTGGTCTGTTCATCTCTCTGAACCTTCTCCTCGTACAGCATGCGCATCGTCGACACAGAGGCACCTAGATAGTCCAACCCGGTTGGGACAGTTTTCCAAAGATCGCATACCGCCCTTGGATGTTTGGGACGGACAAGGTCGCCGAAGCCATTCCCGAATATTATGGTAGACCCCAGGCATTGTGGCACATTGGCCCATCCTCGCCCTCTGGAGTTGAGGTGCTTTACCCTTGTGCTGATCGGTTATTATATTTAGTGCTTGCTTTGTATATTGTACCTCCGCAGTATCCATATACCAGCGGCTCACAAAATCGGGCGGCAGGTGGGCCTGGGCGTCAGGTGATCACTGATTGTAGTTAACGCGCGGGGTAAGTCATTTAAGGAACACGCGCCCAGCTGAGATGAGATCTCCAGCCTTCGAAAACTCAAATATACAGCCCACTAGCCAGCAATGCCTCCCATGCAGCCTGAAGAGTACCGCAGTCGGCACCGTCTCTCAGAAGAATTAGGAATCGACTTTCTTGGCCCCGTTGAGAGCACGCAATGGCCAGCGTCCTGGCCAGAGACGCGCCGGCGCCTATTCGACGATATCATACAGCTCGGGCGTTCGCAAATTGATAGTTTCAATGCTGGCGATTCAGTCCAAAAGCCCTGGAGAGCGCAGATTAAAAAGAGAGCTGCCAGGGTGGTGCACCTCGCTAAGAGGTGCCGCAAGGAGGGGAAGAACGAGAGCAGTTGGAGGGCCTCCTTGGAGCATGAGGTGTTTTATAGGCTTACAGTTGAGGTTTCTTGGTAAGACGGTGCCTCGTCTTTGTAGCATGATCAACTAAGAAGTATTGGATTCAGTCCAACCTGCCGCGATAGACTCTGGCGCTCGGAGATTGAGGCTGCCGTCGAGTCTCGCGATGCCCAGGCATTATCGCTAAATGAACGGCGCGAGCAGCGCGCGCCCTGTCGCTGCCCCATAGAGTCAGAAGAGAATCAGTATTGAACCCGCTCACGTAAATGCTTGTCCAACGTGATACAACTAACTCGCATTTCTAGGGACTTCCATGGGATCAATATGATCTTCTCGGATCGGGCAGGGACCTCGATTCATTACGACCCACCTCTGCCGATTCGGTCTAGCAGCAAACGTCACAAAAAGTATGAGCAGCCGGATAGGATCTATGGATTGATCGAGACACAGAATTTCAAAGCACTCCTGAACTCCACCGATAAGCGTGCTCCGCTCGACAGTGAAGAAAGATTATTGCGAGATACGCTTGAGGCTTCGCCATTTGAAGGCGACCGCGAGCCGTTGCTATTTCCTTTCCTGCTCATTGAGGCCAAGTCAGACGCGGTCGGGGACTCTGCTGGCGTGGAAATGCAGTCTGCCTTTGCTATCAGGCGACTGCTGACCGTCCAGCATGAACTTCGTGCTGCGACTGGGGCCGAAAGCAAGTGGCTGACAGGGCCACTTGTGTGGTTCTTCGGCTGGCATGGGCAGGACTGGTATGTTAAGGGCAGCTTTATGGATAGTGGCACCGATGAATCTTCTCCCAAATACGTAGGTAGTACATGGAGGTGACGACCGCTCTATCCGTTCCTGAACTGACCGTGAAGCATAGTGTATCCTCGATTTATGGCAAGGCAATGTCTGCTGGAAAAGCAGTGCATTGCAGCTTCTGCTCATTGTTGATTATATATTTGACTGGGCACGCGACGGATACAGACCATCCATCATACATGAACTGACGACATTAGCCGCTGGTGAAATGCAGTCTTTCGACCCGGACATATTTTCCACCCTCGCGCGAAGAGAATCACAACTTGGGTCGGATTTCCATGGCTTCTCCCAGGACTCACTGGGAACTCGCACGGTAGGGCTAGGTCCTACTGAGGATACGAAGCCAGACTCGCTCCACTCACCCTACATTGACACTCGTCTCTCCCTCGGCGTGGTTCGAGACGCTTCAGTGATTGAGTCTCAATTTTTGGCACTTTATGTCACTGAAGCAAATGTGGAGAATTTCTGGTCTTCCCTGACGACACTTGATGCTCCAAATTTTATTGCCCGGACCATGACACGGTACTTGGACAGTTCATGGCGGGTTACTCGAAACACCCTGTCTTACATTCAGGCTGCCTGGACTGGCTCGGATCATACCACAAGCAACAGCGGAGCGGACGAGACCTTCTATGTCATAATTTCTATCCTTTTTCATGTGGCAGACAACTGGAGTCTTGTCCGACAACTTACATACCTCGCAATATCCGAGGATGCTCTCCACCTACTCTTATCAAGAGCTAATTTGTACAGCGGCAACACCGGAAGGCTTGAAGCGCGTGTCCGTGCCGTTCCTGACGTCCAGCAGTCCAATATTGAACCCTTCATAAAATCCATCACACGGCAGTCAGCAGTGAGCAATCTAACCGCCGCTGTGGGTATGCTCTGCCTGGCTAGCTCATATCGTCGAGGATCCATCCGAATGCCGAAAGAGTGGCTTCTTAAGAGGTCGAAGAGCCTATCTGCTGGCTTCGTGTTGGATAGCTCACCACTGATATTGGAGCTTGTACATGGTGTTTACGACACACACAAAACCTTCGAGATAGGCACTATAGGTTCTCATGTTCGTTACTCGCGAAACAGAAGTTCACAGCTAACCCAAGACACCGAGCCTTGCTTGTGGCCACGTCTAGAACTCATACGACAGGACCAAAACGGATGCGCATTAGTCGAAGGCCTGAATCTGTCAGTGGATAGTGCAAGGTATTGCCTATATATTATATCTAGATATGATTATGGGGGCTCTGATACGGCTGATGCCGTTAAACGCTTGGCAGAATGTGGTCTGTACTACTCGACTCCACAGTTGGACTCTAGCCAGCGGTTGCGCAAGTGTTTCAGGTACCTGAATAGATCGACAGAGTCAGCCGCCTTTTGGCGAGACGCAGAGAGTCGAGACTCAGTGAACGACTGGGTAAAAGGCCTTGGGTCGCATCCACAGCGCACAGGGGTGCGAGGGGAATCGCCGAACTCTCCAATTATGATATCATCCGATGAAGAGTCTGACGAGGATCCAATGGAAGAGGACGATTGATATTGGGTGATATCCAAAAAAAAAAAAAAAAAAAAAGCGCCATACCCGCTTCAGGACGAGGCTCACCGAGCGCCTCTATACGACCCTAGCTGCGTTCGAGGCCGTGCAGCTAGAAGCATCAATCAAGTAGTCGATTGGTAAGCAGCATCCGACGGCCCCCTTTGCGTACTAGTTATCGGGGTGTTTATTCTGTGCCTGGAGTGAACGCCGCAGCAATACAAAGTTGCGTCTAGGCGCGGCAGATTCCACCTGGTGGGCAAAGGAGCTTCACAGCAAGGTTTCTCCCATCAACTTCCATCCATAGCTCATAGTGAATCTCGTAGAATTGACCCTCAGGGCCTGACCTGACTTCTAGTAAGCCATCGTTTTTCACCTGCTCTAAGTCAACCTGAAGTGTTCCTAAGACTTCGGCCCCTAGAGGCAACTTCATGTTAGCCATACGTAAGTCCACCGGCTCAGCAGTATGGTTAAGGTATGCTCTTACCTCTGTTTGGAGGGTCGTGGACCCTGTAGTGGTCACGAGCATTGTCAAAATCGGATACCCAGACCTTCTGATTGATCACGAGCTCTTCATTCAGCTTGAAGGTCTGCCAGTTACGCGTTCGGAAGTGCTGGCGCTTGTTTAAAACCAGGTCCTATGCCCGTTAAACGTC
The DNA here is from genome assembly GCA_027569055.1 of Aspergillus baeticus. Taxonomy (NCBI): domain Eukaryota; kingdom Fungi; phylum Ascomycota; class Eurotiomycetes; order Eurotiales; family Aspergillaceae; genus Aspergillus; species Aspergillus baeticus. The sequence goes on from JAPDEI010000046.1 coordinate 304,530, forward strand.
GTCTCTAGGGGAGAAGTCTGACACCGAAGAATATGGAGGTTATCAATACCTTTTTTATGACCCAATCCAGAACACTGTGCACGTATTCTCTGCCGTCAATCTCATTATACCTCGGACCCGCCTGTTGATGAGCGAGGAGCCTTCTGTTGTACTTCTCTATCTGGAGAAAGCCAAAATTTGACTGCACGATTCTTTTAGGCCCGTGGGACTTATTTAGCGCACGAAAAACGGCGCCGTGTGAGACGGTAACGTAGCTATCCCTATGTATGATAAGTCAGTGAAGGGCGCTTGTAAACATGCCTCGAAGAACAACTTACAGATCGAAAGGTGGGTACATGATTTTCAAAGAGGGGAACTCCGTTTGTATGTGAGTGCGCAGAATTGGGGCAGCTGAGAATCCTCCGACTAGCAGAACTTTCTATATCGAGAAGGTCAGCCGCTATCCGCACCAAGGTCGCCCCCTCGAACTGATGATTTGATGAGATATACTTCAACCGTCAGGCCCTTGGCTGCAGCTTCATTAATTTGCTGGCGAATAAGTTTGCTTATCGCGTCCAGGCTTGGTTTGAAAAGCCCAGCGATGTCTCGTCTGCGACTTCTATCAGCATGTGAGATCACGTTACGCCATTGTTATTTATTATGAGTATAGTAGACTGCGAATAGACAAACCTTGAGATACGCATTGTCGAATTCCCAAACCCTAATGTCTCGTTCTTTTTCAGTCCGTGTACGACCAGGACCTCGTTCCCGTCCAGTCCCTGTGCTGGATTGAAGCCTCTCTTATGCTCATACTCAAACTTGGTCATCACATCGTACTCAATGAGGTACTCAAACGAAGGTCCCCCTAGTGAGTTCAGCGAGGAATATCTTGTGCTTTTAATTCTTTCCGTGACCAGGCGTTTGAGAGCTTGATTTGCATAGCTGGAGCCGCAGTTGCCTCCTGAACGTCTAGTCAGACCAATTTCTCGAAGTTGGTGGGGTTCTAGTGTGTTGCTTCGTCCTACCTGTCGGAGCCACGACCTCATCCACTCGAAATGGTAGCTCTTCGCGGACCTTGTAGGTGATAGTGTCCTGATGTTTCTGTTATATTGCTGAATATCGGTCGAGCAATGGACGAGGCCTTACCACAGTTCCGCCTCCAGCGTCGCAAACCATGAACACTTCTCCTGTCTGTTATATATGCGGTAATGAGAAAACAAGTAATATGACTATTCTGTGTAGAGTCGGATACTTGCCGTCAATTTTTCGCTTTCCTTGTGCGCTTCAAGGAGATAAGCCGCAGCAGCCTCTGGCTCATTGAGGACAAATAAAGGGGCTAGAATTCCCAGCTTGATTTCCGGTGTTATATCCAGCAGTATCTCCTGCATGGTACGTATCGCCTTCGCTGGCCACCCGGCAGGGACGCAAAAGACCAGCTCGACCTCACAGTCCTCATCAAAGCCCTCTCTTTGTTGCAGAAATTGCTTGGTGTAATTCAACACCTCTCGAAGATAATCCTTGCTCACTTCCGTTTCATCCTTTCGAGCTCTCAACAAAGTTCTCCTCAGCTCCTCACGCGGGCCTTTTGTCTCCGCTCGGGTTCCCGGAAGAAGGAGCTTCGCATACTGAATAATGCGATTCTTATAGTTTAGATTATCATCCTCGATCCCAATGAGGGCTTGGCGAGCGCCGTATCCCCAATAGTACTCATTATCGAGATACCAACTCTCGCTCGGTACCTCTGGGATGTTGCGGGCCCGGTCCCCAGCACCAGGCCAAGCAGTGACCGACTTGATCTGCTCGCCGCGAAGCGTGCTGGGAGGATTGTCGGGGTCGAATTTAATGTAGGAGACGGAAGAGAAGGTGGTTCCATAGTCGAGGCCGATGATGAACTTGGTTCGTGGGTGGGATTCGACCGTGGAATCAATGGTCGGAGAAGTGGGACTAGAGGAGGAGGAGGAGGAGGTTCGTGGATCGGGCGCGGGTGTGGAAGTTCCCGTCGTGGAGGCTGTCTGCGTCGTCGATCGGCTGCGAACTTCCAGCATCACCACATCCCCATCGCGCTCTTCTCCGTCACTATCCGCAATGATAATGGTCGAGGCGCGGCGTCTCTTTCGTGGGTTCACCATTATGTTACGGAATGGAATAAAAAGAAGATAAATTCGGTCTCTCGAGGTGGGCAGCGGTTGCGATTTAAGACCTTTGGCGCCCGGGATCCCATCGCGACCAGCCACGCTGTATCAGCCCTTCAAGGCAGTCTCCTAAGAAACCCGACCCACCTAACTCTTTAGCGCCCTATCAGACAAGACAAAAGCCCACTGGAATGTTGGTTGGCGCCTGCACAATAGGTTGTCACAGGCATTAGCAGCAAAACCCCTGTCACGAAGAAAAGAGCTGGACCGACCTCTGCGCCCCTGAGGTGGCTGAGCTCCGATGTGACATCCATTTCGTCACGAGACCCCTTCATTCACCCATTCACATTTTGTCATCGCATCGTCCCTCGTTCCAGGCGACATTTCGAGTCAATTGCGAGCGAAATTCTCCCATCAAAGTCCTGTAGAGCATGTCGGTCAATACTCTTGATGATGCTGCGAGACGGGCCCCGCTCGAGGTGGTGGTCCCCGCCCACGGTAGGAGAAGCTGGCCAGGCTGGGTGATGCTGGCAGACGGCGAAACCAAGGAGCCAAAGCGTGATGTTGGAGATTCACGAATTCTGCCAGATCAAATACTCCCGACTGACCAGAAACGGATCCGGCGACGCAACGATAAGTTCGGCATCAACTACGAAACTTCTTCTTCAACCGCAGGGGGAAATGACATTACCCCTTCCGCACGATCATCACAAAACCTCCGCTCGCATGTTCTGCCTCGGCGTAGAAGGCAGAGGACTCGCTCCGATACGCAGAGTGAAGTTGAGATCAAGCGAAAAATGCGACGGCTAAAGATTGAGAACGACCTTCGGGCTCTTGCGGAGTCTCACGAGAATCAACAGCTCAAGGTTGAGGTGAAACGCCTACAGCACCTCAAAGCCGAACTGAACAGAACGGTCGGTCGGCTGACGTCCGACACTGCCCAGTTCGATCCATCAAGGATCTCAAATGTCAATGAAGATCTATTGCGCCGTAAGGAGGATATTATCGAGCGTCAGTCTTGCATGATCAGGGACCTCGAATCAAGCCTGAGTAAGACTTTTGAACATGAAACTCTCCGTTTCAAAGCTCGAGATGAAGATTTGCACGTAAGTGCAGCCGGCGTTGAGAACTTTATGAATTCTCTTAGGCTAGGCATTATTCAGACAGCAGACCTGTTATCCACCTGCTTATATCCTCCCCATCCGATGCTTCGCGCACTTCAGGGAAATCCAGATCTTCGGGGTCGCTTTGAGAGTATAGTCAAAGACAACAAAGTCCTCCAATTAACGCCAGAGGCGGCCCTTCGCGCAGTATTATTCTGTATTATCCGTGATCACATTATGTTCTCCGAGGCGTGGACAGTGTTGCACGCCGAAGGCTATATGCTGAGAGCCTACCAGAGGGCTCTCCAACAAACTGGTAAGCATTTCTTGCCACTTTATAGACATTCCCTCCTCCTGGGCTGGCTTTACCACTAACATTGGCACCCAACGCAATTAGCTGGTCTTGAATTCTTTGAAACATTCCACAAAGCCGCTCTTCTCGAAATGGTGCGCCACGACACAGACTTCGAGGCCTGCTTCCTCGGCGCCGAAGCAGAAGAGTTACAGCTTCACACCATGGATCTTTTAAACCCTCTGCTCGACCCCACCAAACTAGAAGTGAACCAAAAAGATCTTATACGATCAATGAACCAGCTCTTTTCGCAGGCCCTTTTATTTCGTGCCCAATGTCTCCCTCCAAAAGGTATACGCTATGAAGTCGTTCATTTTGAGCCAGGAGAGCCCTTCAACAGCGATCTTATGGAGGCACAGGATGTCACAGGGAATCGTGTATCAAGCCCACCGAGCGGCTCAAAGTGCTCAATCAAGCTCTGCATTCATGGCATTGTTGTGGCTCGTAAGGCTCAGGAGACAAGCACGCAAGACGGACTGCAGAAACTTAAGGCGTTGAGTCAGCCATTTTTCTCTTCAAGGAGTCGGTTACGTAATGGTGAGACAGACGGTGAACTTATCAGTGGCAAAGCGATCGTGATGATTGATTGAATTTATCAGAGTATAACAAAACATGGTGTCGTTCCGTTGGCGAGCCTCTGGAAAATGGGAGGTATGTTCTCACGGCCTCATGCTACAGTAAATGTTAATGTTACGGCGAAATTCTTCGTCATAAAAAATAGCATTCTGATACTTTTCCTAAACCTATATCTACCCTGACTACTTCTACCCACTTTATTCAAGCCCCTAACACTATCTACAAACCCACCTTCCAAGTCAATGCACCTCCTCCCCGGTCTACAGGGCCTTTGCGAATACAGACCGAGGGAGAAAATAATTAGGTGGAGGTCAAGGTTGAGGAGATTGCGGGGGTAGCCAGGGACGTGTAGAGGGATGACTTGCAGAAGCCGAATTTGAGGAAGGACCGTGTGTATGCTGGGACTAGGAGTGCTTATCAGCGGATATAGCCGCAGAGAGGGGTTGTTGATGATTAAGTGACGGATTGGAGGATTTTCCTTTGAGGTGTGGTGAATCATGGGTAGGGTGGATTAGTTCCTACTAATCTGTTGCTACTGTCAATCACTGTCTTCACAGGCTGCAGGCCTGCAAACTCCTCATGATCACGGATCAAGGTACATTGGGCTATGTGGGTACAATCTGGATGGCCCTGAATTACACTTTTTCCTCTCCAATCCAATCCAATCTCGGTTCCTTGTTTCCCTTCTCCTCTACTAAACATTACATAGATGCTCAATCCTCACACCGACACTTCCGATCATTCCACCTCCGACAATTCCTCGGCCGATCACAGCACTTACAATCCCTAAAGTCCCAGTTATGGCACCTGTCCGGCTTCGGGCACCGATCCCTGCAGCGGCAGTCCCTGAAATCCCAGTTCTGACAGTTCCTGGGCTTTGGACAATCGTTGTGGCGATCGTGGCACCTGCAGTTATTGAAGTCCCAGTCACGGCACCATCCAGGTTTAGGGCATCGGTCGCGACATTTGCAGTCTCTGAAGTCCCAGTCGCGGCAGTTGTTGGGTTTAGGACACTTGGGGCGATCGCGGCACTTGCACTCCCTAAAGTCCCAGTCGTGGCAGTTGTTGGGTTTAGGGCATTTGGGGTCTCGACACTTGCATTCCTTGAAGTCCCAATTGCGACAGTCATTAGGTTTGGGGCATTTCGGGTCCCTGCATTTGCAGTTCCTGAAGTCCCAGTCATGACAGTCATTCGGTTTGGGACATTTGGGGTCTCTGCATTTGCAGTCCTTGAAATCCCAATCACGACAGTCATTAGGCTTAGGACACTTCGGATCTCTGCATTTGCACTCCCTAAAGTCCCAGTCGTGGCAGTCGTTTGGCTTAGGACACTTCGGGTCGCGACACTTACACTCCCTAAAGTCCCAATCATGACAATCGTTGGGCTTCGGGCACTTGGGAGGCGGGGGGTCCTTGCATTTGCACTCCTTGAAGTCCCAGAACTTGCAGCTGCTGGGTTTGGGGCAGGTTTGTTTCTGCTGGTGGTCGTCTGGGGAGCGGACGTCGAATTCTGAAGTTAGGTCTTCGTTGGCGTCGAGGTCTCTCTCTGGGGATGAGTTAGGTCTGATACTGATATAATACGTTTCTGATAACTAGAAAGAGTATCTGCGTAAGTTGAGACAGCGTACGTACCTTCAATATCCTCCGTCTCTACCTCTTCAATGGGCGAACTAAGCGCCAGAGTAAACAGAAGTGCAAAGAGAAGAAGAACAGCAGTATGGACATTGACTTTCATGATGCGGGATGAGTATGAACTTGGATGGTGTTATCCAGGATAATGGATCCGATTTAGTACTGAGGCTCGGCTAGATGATTGCGGGTATATGAGCAATGGAGTCTCTCTCCCTCTAGTTTCGAGGGCCTTTTTATACCTTTCCCTTTTGCCTCTCCCTCCTCTATCTCTCATCTGATTCTCTCAACCAGATACACAGAAAGACAAACCGCATATTCACCAACCACCCAACCCTCTTCCAAAATCTAGACCACGAAATGTCTGTCTGTAAACAGGTTTTCCACGTCAAGACTCCCTGAAGACTCGTGCAAAACACCAGCATACCTCTCTCGCCAAGAGACATGACCCGCTCCGCTCGAAACTCTCCACGACCGCCAAGAAGATTGAAGACTGGGTAGTCCATAGACCAGGACTACATAAACGAACAAGAACGAACAAGCAAGAGAGTCGGTACTTGCGTCTAGAGCCGCCTGTGGAGAGGACCCGTATGTATCTAATTCCCGTGACCTTGTTGGCCAGACCTAGAAACGATGAGCGTGATAGGAGGACGGATACACCTCAACCCACTCTCTTCCCCGCAGAAACGCAGGAGGCAGAACACAAAAGTCACGGGTGGCTGTGTCTCAATGTCTCAGTCTCGGGAATCACACCACCCGTGCCAAGGAAACCCGTTCTTGTTGTTCTTTGGGGACCCTGATATTCAAGTTCATGACGTGGGATAGAGTCTCCAGTCTAGTGCTCGAGAACTCCGAAAAGAAAAACCTCAGGTCAGCTTCGTAGGACAAAGTCACCCTGCAACCCTTTGGACGGATGGTTTCAGCCGCTCCCCGGATTCGGCAGCCAGCCCTTGCCTCCAGAGCTTACTTAGCGCAAGTGCCGAACCAAAGATCGATGGTCCATGGCTACGGAATCAACACCCGATCAGGTGCGGCTCGTGGGCCTATTTTTAAATGTGAGCATCAGCGGCGCCGTTTCGGATCGCAGTAATTGGGGTTACAGTGTTTCACAAGGGTAGGGTTCCTGTGGCTCGTTGTCTGAGAGGTATTGCTATTGCCATCCAGTCGAGTTGCCCCTCGAGATTCGAGTCTAAGTCTCTGCTGCCGTTGCGGAGATGCGAGCCGGCGAATGGGGAGAAACGCTTCATCAAAAACAGGACATGTTTTGTGGAAAGTCATAATGTACATTATATCCAGTCGAGTCCAGTCCGATCCGATCAACCACGACCCGTCCAACCAAATCTAAAAGTATAGTGTATGCTAAATAAAGGTAGAAAGTATATGCATGTCCAATGCCAATCGATGATCTCCCACAGTCGACGCTCACCGTTCTTAGTCGGTCGACTCGTCGTTGAGGGAATCAAGGCGCTAAATCAAGAAAAAACTCTAATATTGCTCCATATTGTTCCAGTATAGCGTCCCGTGCTGCATCTCGCCGCGCGGGTTCAGCTCCCAGCCGAGCATCAGGTTCGTCCACTGCAGCAAGTGGCTGGCGATCTTGATGTGCCCGACGTCCGTGGGGTGGTTCTTGGGGTTGATGTCATTGTGGCCGAGGATGCCGTCCGTGTGGAAGAGGTAGACGAACCGCCACTTGCGGTCCTTGAAGTGCTCGTACACGCGCTGGATCTCTTCTTCGTAGACCACCGTCTGCTCGTACTCGTCGCCTTCTTGCTTCCAGACGCCCCATTGGGTCTGTTTCTCGTTAGTCAAATCTATTTCCTCACGGTTTGAGAGGGTAGAGTGCGTACCATAATGACAATCTCGGCGTCCGGCCAATGGTGGTGGATATCCTCGATCAGGTCGATGTATCCCTGGTAAAAGTTCTCTCCCGGGATCTCGTTCGGGTGGCGATGGTCATTACCGCCCATTTGGATGATGACGAGGTCAGCGGGTTGTTCAGCCGTCACGTCGTATTCTTCCGGCTCGCGGTCGTACATGGCGCGTGCGCGGGAGCCCGGGTCGGAGGCGCGGTGCCAGTACCAGATCATGCCGTGGGTGCCGCCGCCGTAGCACTGTAGGTCAACGAGACAGGCGCCGGGGTAGGCCTGTGATTGTTAACCGGGTTTACTATTGTAGAGGTGGAGGACGCGACTGACTGTGATGCCGAATTCAACGTTGCCAAGGCCCTGTGCGTAGACAAAGGCCCACGATGAGATCGTCTCATAGGTCGCGTATTGTCCACCCGTGAGTCTACCTCTATTAGCCGAGATCAACCATATTTTCGAAGAGCGACGTACGATCCTCCGATAATTTCCACCTTCTTCTTATATTGCGGTGGTTTTGTGAGCCGGGCGTCGACGTCGACGGATGCACCGGCGATCTGGACTGTGTGAAGGGTAAGCGACGAATGTGCGATCGAATCGATGTACTTATCCTATGCCCCAGTTTGTGACTATAAAAGTTAGCATCGCAAAGCGTGTCACCTAGGGTGGAAATGAGCGGCGGCGTACCTCGCATCTCAAAGACATTGTCTCCGTCAAGCGGCAACTCTTCGTATTCCGTCCCGGGTCCGACAAATTGATATGTCGCGTCGGCTGTGACGTTCGAGAAGCGCCAATCGAGTCGCCCGAGCCTGCAGAGTTGTAGCGGTTGTGATTGAACTTAAGCCAGGGTAGTAAATACCGGTACGCGACCAATGTGCCCTCGGAGGTGTGTTCGCCGAAACTTATCGCAAGCTATCCAACAGGTATTATTATTCATCGCTCAGTCGGAGGGGAGAGGATCACGGTCGTACCTTGCTTCCGGAGAATTGCAGCTTGATACCCGGTGCTCTGGACTCGTTAGTGACGGTTCGGAGGTGAGACGGAGGAAAAGGGGGACGCACGACCACCCTGCGACAAGTTAGCATCGACGAGAAAAGCGAAGCGGCAAAACAAGAGTAAAATCGTACAGGAAATGTGTTTACTGTCCCATCGTCCCTTATAAGAGATCTCAGGCGCATCGGCGTCGTAGTTCCTCCACGAGCTATCGAGGTCGATCGTGGACACTTGTCCCGGGTAAGGATCGTCTCTCGGCTGTCCGTTCTGGAGAATCGTGGCCGAGACGCTCAGCGACCATGACAGCAGGGCCGTGAGCAGGCGGGGAGCAGACCACATTCTTTCACAAAGCTGTGGGCAAAACGAGCGACATGAAGGTTCAATCGAGAAGTGGATGTCGCAGGTCCAGAGTCGACTGGGGAATAATTTTCAGACTGGCTGGTGCAACATGGCTTGAAGGGTCTCCAAGAGCCCAGCTCGGCGCTAGCGATGACGCGATACCGGGTTCAGGCTGCCCTACGAGATTGGTACCAATAGCATTGCTCAGCCGCGCGGTGGAAAAGGGGCGGCCAGCCTTACAGTGCGAGGTTCATTTCCCCGCCTCTATCGGGCGTGGTTCTGGTTCGCTGCGTTTCTCGACAGTTGAATCCACTCTTAGAATGTGGCGGCCTATTTTTGGCCTCTAATAAGTGCGACGATACCCCTGAATTTCTCGAGATGATATTGAAACTGATAAGAAATGAAAGAGAATGCACAAGACTCGTCTGGCAAACTGTCCTCAACAGCAGAAGACTCAGCATTTGTGTGTGAAGATCCCTTCCTCTTCCGCTCGTCCGGAACATCCTAAATCCGCCTGCCCAGCCCAGCCAGCTCACATCTTGGAAAACATCTGCTCCATCTGCGCCCGCACATCCAGCTCCTGCGTCCACGTACTCCGCGGTTGCGTATACAGCCACCAAAAGATCCCCGCCAAGTCGCTTGGCTGCATCAGATACAAGTCCTTCTCCTTCAACCGCTCCGTCTCCCCGGCCTTCTCCCACCGCCGCCGCACAAACCCGCCCACGATGTCACTCTCGACCGGCCCGTCGACGATAACATGCGCCGCATGGATCCCTTTAGCCTGAAACTCGCGCGTGATGATCTGGCTGAGCGACCGCAACCCAAACTTCCCTGGCGAAAACGAACTCAGCCCCGCGCTGCCGCGAATCGACCCCGTCGCGCCCGTGAATAACACCGTCCCGCTACCCTTCTCGAGCATACCGGGGAGGACACATTTCGCCGCGTAGAACGCCCCGAAGAGGTTGATTTTCGTGAAACTCTCGAATTCCTCCGAGCTCGTCTCGAGGATCGTCCGCGGTGTGAACCGCCGCGAGCCCGCGTTGTAGATCAGCACGTCGACGACACCGAGCTCGGACTTGATAGATGCAAAGGTGGACTGCAGGCTCTGCTCGCTGCGCGCGTCGGCGACGTAATACTTTGATACGGGGCTGCCGACCGAGGCGTTGATCGTGTTCTGGATCGTGGCGAGCTTAGACTCGGTGCGCGCGATGAGCGCGACGGCGAAGTTCTTGTGCGCGAAGTGGTGCGAGACGGCTTCGCCGATTCCGGGGCCGACGCCGATCACGGCAAGCACGGGCTTCTTGTCCGGGTTTAGTGACATTGTAGATGTAGATGTCTATATGGGGTGGGTAGTTTGTTGTAAGCTGTGACTTTGTCGCAGTCGCGGTAGCTGTAATTTGTAGGGATGTAGAGTGATCTAATTATGGGGATACGTTATTAAAAGGTAGGCAAAACCCGAGGTTTGATGATTAGTCGGCGATTGGTGATGAAATCAAATAATCTGGGGTTGAAGGTCGTTGTCGAGAGGAATAATCGAAGCTCCGACAATGATTAGTGATCGGAGTAGCCTCGGGTGCCGTGAGAGGGGTTGCCAACCAGAGAAACAAGCACATCAACTAAAGTCCTAGGGTTGAGAGGTGGCAATATCTCCAGAGTTGATGGAGTGTATTAGATCGATTAGACAATGTCTAACCCTAGAAGCGAAATACTCATCTCATGCTAGTTAGTCTCCTGTTATGACCGGATGATATCATCTACCATGACAAAATATATATTTCCCTGGAATGATACGTGACCTTCACCTAGCATAGACCTCCTATAACACAGATATATTATGAAAATGTTGATACTTCTCGACCAAGAAAAGCCCAAGTTTGAGAATATATCGGGGCTGTCAACTAGATTGATCTTCAACATATGTGCTGACAACCAGCCAAATCGCACTAGATTTGCAAACAATCATGACAATGCAAAAACCTTGTAGAGCAAAGAAATTAAAAACACTGCTAGACTACCATCGCCCCGGCAAAACAAGTGCAATCCTCGTAACCAGTAAAACAACAAGGAACTCAGCTATTCCCCGAACTTGGTCCCCCGAATTCACCTGTCGCGAGCCGATATACGGAGCTGATGCCGTGCCTGTCTGATTCCCATGCTGCTCGCTAATATTGGTACTTCCCAGACCATCTAGGTAGATGACGGGCGTTGGACGGATTGTTTGGCGGTAAACCTATGGTTGAAGAAGGGCAGGGAAGTGTAGTAGATACTAGCTCGCGTTGCAATATGGTTGCGTCCCAGACATGAGCTGGGCTTGATGCTGGGAGGAGGGTGGGTCCAGCATGTCTCCTCTTTCTTCAGTCCGCGGGACCCGAAGCACTGTGTTATGACCTGTGTTTCCACGCCCCTGGAGTGCTTGCGCAGTACCCCAGCCCTAAAAGAAGAAAAACCGAGAAGGTACTAAGCTTAGCACAAGGCACTTAGATCCTAATTGCTCATTTAATCGGCTGATTTCTTTAATTATTCATAATGGTGGATGAAGGGCTGACGCTTTCTTGGTCCACTGATGAGCAACAAATGCGCGGGGAAACGCACGAGAGCGTAAGAATGAAGCAAAAAATACATCATTTGTAATATGTGATACAGGGTATGTTCATGAATCTTGTATACCTTGAGTGTACTGCTCAGGGTGCTGTAGGAAGTCTTATTTATTTTTGGTGTCTTAACCTGGAAGCGGTCCTATGTTCCCAACGCAAGTACCAGCACTATGAGTAGCAGCGTGCCTGGAACGAACCTACTATCATCACCAAGGGCACGCATATAGTACATATTACACGGTCTCTCCATATAGCCTTGCTTTTCCTTTGGCCAGTCCGAGACTCCCATTAATAGCTGCTCTCTTGCTGCAGCTGATTTACTGGGTCTGAAAACAATAATGTAAGCTCTGGCCATTATTCTGGTCGAAGGAGTAACTTCCTACCTTGAGAGAACACATAGTATCCTGAAGTTCGTCTAAGATCGTTTCAAAGTGCTCGATGTTCCACTCAATTACCTCCGTTTCAACGTCCTCGGTCTTCGCTATACTATCTGTGTGGTTGTTTTGGGAATCCCTGGTGGCATTGGATGCCCGCCCCCTACCCAACATGGGTGGCGGGGACGTCGGTCGGTTGACAAGGATGAGGTTCGGCTCGCTGAGAAGTTCGGCTAAGAGATTGAGCTCTTGCTGGGTTATCGTTACATTCTCGAGAACTTGATTGAAAGGATTCACCGTAATTGAAGAAGCTGAGGGAAAAGAAAAATACAAAAAAAACTCCAAGAAGCCCTTGTATAGCAGGGAAAGGGAAACGGATGGGAAATCTTCAAGCGGATTCCAAGGCTGAACTCCAGGCAGCACAGGGTTTTACCTCTGGTCTAACAACTTAAATATCGCGGGAGAAGTAGGCGCCTAACCCCACAGACATTAGGGTAATCCCCAGCTGCGTCTTCTTCGGAACCTTGGAGCTTACGTGATCCAGTCTGACGACAAAGTTTCACTCCCTGGTGTATTTTTGAGAAAACTTCAAGTAGGCATCCTAATAATCTCCTGGCCTTTAAAATCGCCTGATCTTAACCTGATTAAATCTATATGGGATAATATGAAGGATTATGTTAATAAAAGGCTTCCTCCAGGTGGAGATCTCTTATATAAGCGCCTTAAGAGGCTTGTACAAGAGGCTTGGGACTCTATATTGGAGGATTACCTACGTGAGTTGCTTCAATCAATGCCAGCGAGGTGACAGGCCATTATTAAGGCAGATGGCGGCCCAATTCGCTTCTGAATAGCTTTACGTTTACTGTATAAAGCGATTTCATCATCTAAAGGATCTACAGCTCCACCGGCAGAATACTGCTTACTAAATCCTACTAAATCGCTTGGCCGACCTACGTGTAAAATTACTACGGTTGACCGTTGTACGCCTCCGCCTCCGCCTCCCCCGCAAACCTCGAGCGCTTCCTAATCCTCTCCCCATAGAAATAAAACACAAACGGCAACGGCGCACAAGCCAGACTCAAGAACGCCGGCACACAACTCGCCCAGTGGATTCCCAAATCACGAAACATATAGCCCGTGAAGAGCGGGAACACCGCCCCAAAGATTGACCGCAGCAACGTATTCGCCGCCAGCGCCGACGCCGCGTACAGCGTGTACGTGTCGATCAGGTAGTTGAACACGGGAAGGAAGACCATGACCATCCCAAAGCCGAAGGGGACGCCCGCGGCGATGGGGACGAGTGGGTGGATAGTGGGCGCATTCGTCCACGCGAACCAGAACAGACCCACGGGTAAACAGATCGCGGCGGGGAAACTGTCTGGTAGACGTTCTTCGGGCGGGAGACGGAGGAGCCCCCGCGCGCGTGTGAGGGCCGATTTGCGCTTGTATCGGAAGTATGCGGGGAATGCGTAGGCGATCGCGCAGGCTATTCCGACTAGTATACCTAGGAACGAGAGGCCACCGATTCCTTCGGACCAGCCGCGCACTTCCTGGAAGACGATTGGGTATGCGGCGAAGAGCATGTAGAGGATGCCGTAGACGACGGCGGCGTACGTGCACAGCAGGAAAACGATCGGCTCGCGGAAGAGCAGGGCCCAAGGGCGGGAGAGGGTGACGCCGAGCTTCTTGTGCAGCGGCAGGGGCTGCTGCTTCGCGTCATCCGAGGCGCTGCGGTAGACGTGACCTGTTATCTTTTGTAGGCGTGTTGCGCGCTGACGGAGGAGGACGGGCGCGTATGTCTCTGGGAAGAGGAAGACTACGAGGATAGTCAGGACTCCTGAGAAGAGGGCCAGCGCGCCTTGTACCCACCGCCAGCCGCCGCTTTCAGCGATAAACCCGCCGACGACGGGGCCGAGGATTGGGCCCAGAAAGGGCGACGATGCGTAGGCCATTGTCGCGAGGCCGCGGATTACGGGGTCGAAGAGGTCAGCGATGACGCCGCCGGGGATCGCCAAGGGCGCGGAACCCAGGCTTCCCGCGAGGAAGCGGAGGATCAGGAGGGTCTGGGTGTTCTTTGCGCCCGTCACGCCGGCCGTGAAGATGGTTAGGGCCGATATGCTAATGATGTAGATGGGGCGGCGGCCGTAGAGCTCGCTGAGGGGCGCCCAGAAGACAGGGCCGACGGCGAAGCCGAGCACATAGAGCGAGATCCCGACATATGCCACCTCTTCGCTGATGTCAAAGTACTCGAGGATCTCGTTTAGACTGCCTGAGTAGGCGGACGATATCAACGACACGGCTAGCGCGGCGAGCGAGGCGAGCACTGTGATCGCCCATTTCCGGGGCTCTGGTGATAATTGTGGATTGCGCGGGTCATTGGGGATCCAGGTTATCACGAAGGGGTCGCCTTCTGTGCCGGAGCCGGGGTAGCGGTGGTCGATGACTGCCTGTGTGACGGCCCCCTGGTCGAGCACGGCGCGCCAGAATGAGATTTTCGAGGGCGTCTGCCCTTGGCTCGGGGAAGCTGAAGACATATGAGTCTACACTATGGCTGGTGGTCTTATGGCAGCATTTCGCAGAGGCATTAAGAAATTCGAGAGTCGGAAAATCCTCGCACGGCCTTTATGATGACTATCTGCGCGCGAGGAATGATCGGCGTCAAAAGTACTTCTGATGACAAATCTGCGTCGCCACGATGGGTCTCACAAGCAGTGTTTTGCTTTTGGGAGGTTTGTTGACCAATGAGTTGTGGATAAATAATAGGTCGGGCTGCGGCCCGGGGTCAACCGAGGTAGCAAGCATACCATAGCGATATTCGCTGGATGCACGATCATCGCCCCTAGCGTGTTGACGCGCAAACAGGTATCTTGACGTTGGCGCGGGGAACATCGCTGAATTGAGTCATTGGCAAAGCAAACACGTAGATCGTGTGGGATAATATTCGACTTCAAAAGCCTAGTATCTGCCAAGGAGTTACTATAGATGTGGCACTCTCCAAGAATCAGGTGCCGTGACTCTCGAGTCGTGGTCGAGGCTTGCGCGAGTCAGTGATCATCTTGCAAGGGCCACACCCGGTCTTAGAGTTTGCAATTTCATGCCTGCTGTGGCTCTAAGCTCGATCCACTGCACTGCGTTCCCGCCAGTCCGTCAAATAATCGTGCCCACAAGTCTTCTAGCATGGAATGAAGGAAGTATAGAGGAGAACCACTAGGTTCGATCACCCGTGGGTTTGGCGTAGTTCATCCGTTGCTCATGATTCAGGGACCGTCCGAGATCTGATCTCATATGTAGAACATTGTATCTGATCCATTCTTGTCGCTCTTTCTTATCGCCTCCGCGCACCACACACACTAAACCATATCGCTAGATTTGAGTAGCGATTCGCCTATGCCCCCTCGCCTTTACATTCCACAGAACAAGCCACACCGTTGACTGTCAAGCCATCCGTAACTGGCACGTGCAAGAGGCAGCCAAGATATTCCCCTTGCAACTCCTTGTGCAAAAGTACATACCTTTCAACGAGCCGGATCCACAGTTGGGAGACGTCACCCTCCTAGCGGGGCCTCAGGGGCCGCATTGCCCAAGGTTAGTTATAGTTAGCCCATCACTTGGTACTCGGTAATTACTTTCAACTTGCGGGGAGTGGAGAATGACCATGAGCATCTGGTTAACGAACAAGAACGCCCTTCATATTTCTGCTCTCTGATAGGGGGTTTACGAACCTCTCTGAGAAGACCAGCTCGCGCGGGGCGCGTATAATTATGTATAGGAGTTAGCGGATTTGCAGAACGGCAAATATCGGACATTATTAACTAGCACCGGCGCGGTCTCGCGGTAACCCTGCCCATTCCAGTCTGATACCCTGAAAGGCTCATCTTCCTCTCTAACCTCATGAACCGGCGCCTCTCCTCGCATCGCAGATCCCCATAGAGCCCTTTGTGGGCAACGGACAGGGCTGCAGAGGCGACGAATGGATCGTCATCCGCGCAGCGCAAAGCAGAGTGATACCTGGTCGTTGCAGTGGAAGCGGTAAAAGACAAGTCAAAGACTTGTGAAGACCCGGGATCCGCGCGAGAGAAAGCTGCAACAGAGGCTGGGGAGAAGACTGAGTGAACGGAAGAGAGGGAAGCTCTCTTGGACAGTGCTGTGTCGTCGCTGGGAAGTCAGGAAAGGAGGTCGAGCCCCAAGTCAAAGCTCTAGTAGACACTGCCTTGACACTACAGGGAGCGCGGATTTCACTGAGAACATCACACACAGCAACAATATAAAGCAACAATGCAGATCGAGGGGCGAACATGAAAAAAACAAAGTATTAGTAATGTTCATTAAGTCTATTAGTATAGTCATGACAGGAGAATATCTATCTATAAATTATATCGAGCACACGAACGCCCGCTCCAGCCCAGAGCAACATTACCACCCATTTAACTCATATATGTAGCCCACCCCCCTCCACATCTCATTTAGATAGCCCAGTCATGACGCGGTAACCTCACTCTCCACATCTCCCTTAACACTCGTATTCTTCTCCGCGCGCAAGCCCTGCTTACTCTCCAACGCCCGATTCAAATCATACCCCTCAGTGAGGAAACTCAACAGCATCGCAACGCCCGCAACAGCGCAACAAACCGCATACACAATGCGCAGCGAATCCGTATACGCCGTCCGCAGCTGCGACTTCTCCTCACCGTCAGCCATCGCCTTAATCACCTCGACGAGCCCCGCCGCATCCTGCGAGAACGCGTCCGCCATAGGCGCGAGGGACGGGTACCGCAGCAGGTTGTGGTACATGCGGTTCTGGAAGACGACGCCGCCGATGGCGACGCCGACGGCTTGGCCCATGGCGCGGAAGAAGCTGAACATTGCCACGGCGATGGCGAGGGTATCGTTGGTGGCTGAGGCTTGCACGGCGAAGCCGATGGCCGGGAAGAGTAGGCCGAGCCCGATCCCGGGGACGATGTTGATGAAGATCCAGGCGGGGATGCTGGTCTCGACTTTCATGTAGGTGAGCAGGCCCAGGCCGAAGGTTGCTAGGATCCAGCCCGCCCAGACGGCCCAGCGGTAGCGGCCGAATTTTGTGACTAGGATGCCGACAACCGCGGCGCTGGGTGCGACGGTGAATGTGGCGGGGAAGAGGGCGACGCCGGCCATTATGGGTGTGTACCCCTTCACGGCTTCGTAGTAGAGCGGTTGGTAGTAGAGGATGCACCACAGGACGAGGCCCTGTAGGAAGCTGCCGGCGAAGGAGACGACGGCGGTGCGGTTCTGGAAGATCTTGGGGGGGATGATCGGGTCGGCTGCGTAGCGGTATTCGTAGAAGGAGAAGGCGAGGAGGCCGGCGACGCCGATGAGGAGGGGCACGAGCGTGCGCCAGCTGTCCCAGTCGTAGAGGATGCCGCCCCAGGTGAGTGGGATGAGGAAGGAAGAGAGGCTGCCGATGAAGATGACGGTGCCGATATAGTCGATTTGGCGGAGCTTCTCGGCGAGGGATGTCGGGAGGATGTTCAGTTTCAGGAAGAGGACGATCAACACGCCGCCGACGCCAATGAACGGGAAGTTGATATAGAAGATCCAGCGCTGCAAATATGACATTAGTACATCTTTCATTACATAGAAGTTTTGTAACAAGCATACCCAGGTAACTCCCTGAGAGAATCCACCACCAAGGATGGGCCCAGTCACGGAACCAACACTCCACATGGCCGAAAGGATACCAAAGTACTGGCCACGAAGCCGGAGGGGAACAAGATCAGTAACAATGACCTCGCTGAGCGCAATCAGACCTCCGCCGCCGACACCCTGTATCGAACGGCCAACAAGCATGTAAGTGAAGTTCTTGGCTACGGAGCAGACGACGGTTCCGACGAAGAAGAGCACCAGCCCGATGAGGATGAGAGGTCGTCGGCCGAAGATGTTGGATAGAGAGGCGAAGTTCGGTTGGAAGACTATAAAACAATCATTAGCGTGCCGGAACGCTTTTGGTGTATGGGCTTGGGGAAGTATACCTGTCGACGCCAAAAGGAATGAAGTTCCACTCCAGAATGCTTCAATAGCGGTACCATCGAGATCGCGCGTAATGATCTGCGATGCGATGCGTGAGCTTGGTTCCAGATGCGACAATGAGAATGCAATACTAACCGGCAAAGCAACCGATATGGAGGTCCCGTCGAGGGCAACCATGAGCGTCAACACGGCTAGGGTAACAAAAGCCAGTATCCCCCGCTTGCCCAGTGCAAAGTCCTCCATCTCCGGTGTCAGAGGCTTAGCGGGAGAGGCATCTGCGTCTGGGAGAGTAGTGGAGGAAGCCGCATCGGGCTCCGCGAGGACGCCCTCTTCTGCAAGTTTTGTCATTGCGCAGTTAGATAGGACAAAAAACCCTTGATTAGTAGTCAGTGTAAAGAGCTGAGAAGATAGCTGTGCGTCTAAAACAAGAATGTGATTATCAGAGTCTACTAGCAAAGATATATACATTCCTACCCAAATGTCAGAACCATTCAGCATTCAGCTTGAAGCAAATTTGTCCCACGGGGGAATATCAGGTCCGATGGAGGCAGGATCATGATATTGGTCATTCCGTACGGGCATAACGAGAGATTGGATGTTTTCCCACCATTAGATGCGGTGCGAGCGGAGGAAAGACTCGCCGAGCCTGTCAAGTTGTTCCGCGCGATCGCTCCCCTGTAGACCCCTGCTCACTGGCCGCCGGATGAATTGTTCAGCCGTCTTCACACGGGTTGGCCAATTGCAGCGCATACTATATTGAATGCAGCTAGTCAGTGGGCCCGGACCAGGACCCTGAGCGGACTCGGACTCGGACCAGGCGTTTTCTCGTTTATCTCGCTGCTGCACCCTTCGTCGTGTTGCGATCCTTTTTCAGGCTTCCAGATTAAGATTACATTATTACTAGTCTATCGGTCTATCGATGGTCATAATACATAACGGCGTGATGTTGGTACAGTGCATCCTCTTAAGATGAGTCACGTCAAAGCGCAGCCACCTGACCCTGCTCATTAAATGCGCGATCCATCTCATGCTGCCCATACGGCGGTGGTGCCTCATCACTCAGCTCACTCTCGACAAACACCGGCGGAGCAGCCGCGCCAGAAAAGGCCTCTCCCTCCCACACCCTATAATGCGGTGACAGGTAGATGAACACGGGAATGGAAAGGCGCAGCTAGGTAGACAAGATTGCGTCAGCAACTTTAGTGGACTCTTTCGGCCCGCGGATGTGAATACGAGCTGTACATACCTCGCTAAAGTGGCCGTCAGGATTCTGCATCCGAACGTGGATTTTGAGTTTGTGTTTAATCTCGATGCCCAGCGTGCTCGTGTCTTGGACGCACTGGCCCAGGCAGCGGGGGAGCTGCATGGAGCGGGAGAACTGCAGTCCGTCTGTGGACTTTGTTGTGTAGTGCGGAGTGCTCTCGTCGACTTCGTATCGATCGCTTGCGAGGACGGTTGTTGTGCTTGAATTGTTACGTCCTGAGACGAGAGCATCTTCGTTCAGCGTGAAGTCGTGGGTTTCGGTCAACTGCGACTCGATGTGTGCGATCTTGAGACCTGGGAGGATCGGGACGAAGTCGTAGTTGACGTCTATCGATGTCCCGAATGCGACGACTTTGCTGGGCATCTCGACCCGGTAGGCTATCTTTTGCGCCCACACTTCGTCGAGCGTCTACGCGCGTCAGCTCAATGTCCTGCTTGTCAGTCGGTCGAAGTACTTACCAGATCAACAATCTCCGGCTTCGGAGCGCGAATCACGCGAAGAGGTTTCCGATATGAGAGATTCCTTCCGTGTTTCCGACCGATATCGACGGTGAAGGCATACGTGATCGATGCGTCCTTGAGCCCTTCGAGACTCTCCGGCATGGTCCCCTCGAGGATGACATTGAACGGGTACTTGTAGTCGCCGGCCGGGAAGACCTCGGGAGCTGTCCGATAGGCGTCGTGGAAATCCCACGATTGCTTGTAGAACTCGGTTTCTCGTGATGGCCGCTTGAACCCTGCTGCGCGGGTGGGGAGACTATATCTACCGTTAGCATTGCGCTTCGATTGCAACAAGGTCAACTCACGTTACTCGACGCACGCCGCACAGGTTCAAGTGGATGTGCTTGATTGTGGTTGCTTCCTTGAGCCGGAAGACGAGATTCCCGCTCAGGTAGATGCCCATTGCCTCCTGTTCTGATCCGTGGAAGACCACATGGTCGCTGTCGAGTCTGTGAGAGTTAGCCTTATCCACCTGCAGGCCAGGACAAGGACCTACTGGACATCAACAAACTCCTTGCTGTTGACACCCTCGAGCTTGTGCCGATGGAGCGACATTGCTGGGTATAATTGTGGTGTAGATGGTAGTCGAAAGTAAAGTGTAGCGGGTTAGCGCGATCGAGCGCAAGGTAATGTTCTTTAACAAGTGTCCAAAAAGCTATAACGCAGGTTGTATAGCAGAGCGTCAGTCAGTGCAGCTGAAAAGTTAAAAAAAGAAGCTCTGAGGTAAACATAACGTAAGGCCACCCAAACCAAGCCCTGCGCTGGCAGTTGGCATCAGCCGCTCTACTTAAGGAAGCGGCGGAGGAACCCAACACTCCGCCGGCGTCCATCGCATGATAGAGTTTGCTGTCGTAGATCTTTTTTCGGCATATGATTTCACAATAAGTTAGCTGTTCCGGCGTAGGCTATGAATTTTTCCATGAGCAACTCGGCCCGATAGACCACTTGCACATGCAAATTTAATGGGCCGGCAACCCTTGTCTGCTGCCAAAACGCCATCATCGCCGATCGCCGCCTCGCAAGCTAGCCTCGATTGGGCCTAGACTCAGCCGCAAGGATGATGTGAGGAAGGCGCCAGTGGTGACGGTGTCCAGACGATGAGACCATCGGACGTGGCCGGCGCTTGCTGGGTCATTTCGGGTGCGACCTTGCGGCTTCAGCTTGCTATTTAGTCAAGTGACTAAGTGACAGTGGCATGTGCTGCCTCCATTGGGTTTTGATTGCTATTCCGCCGAAGAGAAATCGGGAGCTGAATGTTAATGTCAGAAGATGACTGACTGCGCCTGTTGCTGCCAAACGAGGCCAAACGAAGCCAAACGAAGCCAGACAGTCCAGACAGTCCAGACCCTGGCCTGAGGCCCACCCGTCAGCCCACTTCCTCTATTTAGCCTACACTGCCGGGATATTAACCACGATGCGCGCATGTGCTTGCACTATTTTCTTTTTATCCGAGTGTCTTTGGCATATCTAGGATCAATTGTTAATTTCCCACAGCGTCGAATGCCTGCCGAAACACCTTTCGCAACCCGACTATGTCCGTCGTCACGCTAATCATCTGAAACCCTCGCCTCGCATACTCGCTCCCCTGCTCCCCTGTGTCGCAATAGGTCCCCGTCGCTTTTCCAGCTGCCTCGGCTGCGTAAAATTGTATCAACGAGCTCCTGGCCATTGTTTTCCGGGCCGCGAATCGGATGCCCAATGTTCATCCCTAGATCAAATGGTCCGATGAACAGCACATCCACACCCGGAATCGCCGCAATCTCCTTAACATTCTCCATTGCGCCCTTGGTCTTGATTTGAATTGCGATAACAAGTGAGCTATCCGCTTGTTCTAGGTACTCCATCCCTGTCAGCTGTCACTCGCTCCCACCGTGCGGAGACTGCTCAACAAAATTTTCAACTGCGAGTAGGCTCTCGAATCCCCGATTTCCCAGCGGCGGGTACTTGGAGTATAGCATGACTTTCTTTGCATCTTCGACGGTTTCAATTACGGGTACCAGAATCCCGTGTGCGCCACTATCGAGCGCCCGCTTTATTATCCAGTGCTGGCCCTCGGGAACACGGACGATCGACGAGACACCGCACGCTGCAGCTGTAGCAATAATCTCGTGCATGGAGTCGTCAGAGGGGTTTCCGTGTTCGAGGTCCACGAGAAGCTAGTCGATGTGTGCAGAGGAGCGGCACATGGTGTGCGTCAGGTTGGTCCCTGGGAGCATCTGCCTCCCGCCGAATCCGGGTGAACCCGATTTTAGGGCTTTTTGCAGGCGGTTGGCGAATTGCATTTGCGGTTGCATATTCAGAACGGCGTAGCCTGGGCCAGATATATGTGGCTTGTTGGAATATGAGGTAGGCGTTATCTCCTGGGTGCATTTATGGGGATAGACAGGAGGGGTATGCGGTTGGTGTCTACGAGGACTACTACCCGATACTCTGGTACTAGATGCGACCCGAAGAGCTATCGTAAAGCGCTCCCGAAAGATGTCTGCAGATCAAGGCGAGAGTATAGATTCCAGGTGACTCTCCCTAGCTCGGATACAGAAGCCGAAAAGCTTCGCTCGGAGAGGGGCACCTTCACCTTCAAAGCTCGGGTCCCGCTTGCGACCCGAGTCCTTCCTCACTGGTCGGAGAGATATCCTTCACAGATTGACCCCGTAATAGGGTGTCATGCTGTTGCGTAGTTATGAGATGACCACAGCTAGTCGCGGCACCCTACCTTATCTTTGGAGTATTTCCAATCCCCATATACTATCCAACTAGCATTACTCAGTTCTAGTGACACCACATAGTCTCTGCCATCGTGGTCCCCTTCATTCCTCCTACAGTCAGCAGCTCACAAATCAAAAACACGAACCCTGTACCAGTGACAAGGTCTGTCTGGCGGTACCATCCCCTAGGTCGGTCCACGCTGTATTAACAAAATCATCAATCCAGATCGGGACAGGGGGCTCGCTTATATCATACGCCACTGTTCGGGTTGAGAGGGGTTCGGCTTGCGCGTGTGGGATAAGCGGCTCTGGGAAAATGCTGGGATGGTTTGGCGAAATATATATATGAATGGGCTAGGAGCGTTTGATTTGCTTTGGTGTTATTCCTCTTTTTTCCCTTGTCTTTCGGCTTCTGCCTTGATCCTCCGCGTGTCTCTCCATATTTCCATGATATATTACTCCTTCCTTTAAGATATACTTTTGCCTGCCCATTGCGGAATTAGCATGTTCATCTCCACTCGCGGCCGCGAGTGGGTGTTTTGTCCCAGCTTCCGTTTTGCATACTTACCGTTATGTACGTGACACGCATCCAGTAAGAGAAATATGTGATACACGGGGCTCTGTCAGCCGGTAGAAGGTCGTTAAGGTGCACAGTCTACTAGTTCAACTTTGTAACCTACTACAGAGGGGCGCCTCCGCAATTCCTGTGGAGTTTCCATCGGAGCTCAAAGGCCTAAGTGAGAGAAAGCGTGCTCTATGAAAGTTAGAAATTCGAATACGTTTCTGTCATATGGATGAGATCAATGCCTTCTTGCATCCTTTCCTGATGGGTTTCGCTGCGTATGTCGAGAGATTATAGCTACAGGGGGTTTGGTGCTTTGGCGCAGACGGAGAATGGTGTGCTATGATCAATTTAAAGGACAAAAAAGAATGCGACGGCTAATCGAAGAGTAAAGTCAACGCAAAAAACAAAAAAAAAAAAAATGCAAGTTCAATGTGAACATAAGCATAAAATCCCAAATGCTTACTCCAACCCCGCTTCTCCCTTACCTTACTTAGCTGCACCCCTATTCAACAAGATACATCTCCCTAAGCATCGAATCCAAAAACTCCCTCTGCTCCGTCATCCACCCCCTCGCCTTCACCACATCAAACCCCCTCCGCGCCTTCTCCCTCTCCCTTTCCCTCTTCATCATACTCCGCACCCTCCCCTCAAGCACCTCAAGCCGATACGCAAAATAATCTGGATACATCTCGTCTAGGTTACTGATCCCCCTTGTACCCACGAGAATCGTCTCGTCGCGCACATCCGGGTCCCGCGGCCGAAACGGCGTCACCATGCTGATCCGCTCGCGCCCGCCTAGCGCCTTTAGCGCCTGGTGCTCGAGATATCGGCCTTGCATCACGACCGCATATCCCTGCGCGGGGCCGCGCACTTTCTTGATCGTGCCACTGGGGAGTTTGATGGCTGTTTCGCCGCCGATCATCGATGTGCAGTCCGAGAGCATCGTTACGCAGACGAAGGGGAAGGAGTCGTAGTGCCAGGCGAAGGCGGGGACGTTGTCGTCGGCTGTCGATGGTTTAGCTGTGGTGGTGGCGGTGGTGGTAAAGTTGTCGTCGTCTTTCACGGCGACGTTGATGTTGGCGATCTCGAAGTCGAAGGCTGGGATTAGGTCGATGCCCGCTGCAGCGGAGACCTTGGCCAGGACTTCGGGGGACTTCCAGACGTCATAGATGAAGGGGGCGCGGCTGCAGCAGTATTCATATTAGGCTGCGATTTGATTTAATGAACGGAGAAGAGGAAGAGGAAACTTACGCAGGACCCATGCCCCGAATCATATTACTACAAAAGCTCGACGCATACTGGCAGTCGGCCAGGACCTCATCGCTGAAGATCTCAGCACGCATCTGGCCGATGGCCTTGGTGGTGAAGAGCGGGAAGGGCTCAGAGATGGCGTTGGGCGATATTCCAGCGCCCGCGAGACCAAAGTCGGCCATCTTGTGGATCTTGGCTGGGGGCTTGTAGGCGAGATGTTCGGCCGGGTTGAAGGTTGCTCGCTCATCCTTGGGGATTCGGGCGTTTTCGATTAGGGAGCGGGGCAGGATGCGGATTGGGCGTGTGGCTTTCTTCGTTGCTGGGCCGATTACTGTGGGTGCTTTGAAGGGGGGTGTTGTTGTGGTGGTGGTTGTAGCTTCTGCGGCGGGGGTGGGGAGGAGGGCTGCTGGGGCCATTGTGATGTGATGAGGTTGTGATAGAGAAGTATTGAGAATTGATGTGATGATTTGTATCCTTGAGACTGAAGAAGCTCGTTGTGGCGCTTGTTCAGTTATCAGATCTGGGTGCTCAAAGGGTTACTTATAGTTGTGATCCCACGGGCATCTCATGAACTCCGGGGCATGGTACCTCTCTGGGGCTATCCGTGATCGCTGATCATGCGAACATGGAGATAACGCGGCCACCGGTATCTCTTCCTTTGCGTTGTCCACTCCCTCCTGTGTCATAATGATAGGGGGTACCGATAGGCAGGGTCTAGAATCGGTATAACAGGCCAATGGCTGGCTATCGGGTCAGTCTCGCGAACTAAAGATAGACTCCCGAGGGTTCTATCTAGATAGTTGATCACCGGCTGCCTCGGTTTTCTCTCCCGACTGGGTGCCATCATTGCGACGGGTAGCCTGGAGCTGTTCAGTCTGTGAAGTTGTTAGTAGGCTTACGCAGGTTTGATCTCACATCCGGGATACACTGTCCCAATCAGGTTAAAAATGTCGCCATAGTTCAGATGTAGCAGGTACAGGTGAAAATAGCGGTGCAGCTCTATCGCTGCCTCTGACAGAAAGATCATGCCAACGCCCACCTACAACGTACAATTCCCAGAGCTGGTATTGATGTTCGCCTCGACAAGCCAGGCAGCTTCACCCGAGATAGTGATGGTCACAGACACCCTGCCAAGAGCGAAACCCTCAAGGGAAGTCAGGTGGGAACAAAGCAGAACGCTTATCTTGCAGGTGGATTTCCTCTCGGAAGAGGAAGCCGAGGGCGTGCAGCTCGAGAGGAGAACCCGAGAAACCCCCCCACAGACCCCCTCACGCGGTGATAGCAGGGTCCTAAAAGTTTCAAAACCCCTGGCTTTGACAAAATTTGGCAACAGACAATCCAGTTCTTCATTTTACCCGAATATACGCACAATGTCCTCACTGTCACTAAAAGACCCTTCCCTCTTCATCGAAGCCTCGTACATAAACGGCCGCTGGACCCCCTCGCACTCCGGCACCACCTTCGCAATCACAAACCCTGCAACTGAAGCACAGCTAGGAATATGCCCAGAGAGCGACCTCACAGATCTTAATGTCGCAATAAACGCAGCCTCCGCCGCATTCCCACGCTGGCGCTCCCTCCCAGGCCGAACGCGCGGCCGCTACCTCCGCAAGATCTTCGACCTGCTGGTCGAAAACAAAGAAGACCTGGGACGAATAATCACGGCAGAAAATGGAAAATCGAAAGGCGACGCGGAAGGCGAAGTCCTATTTTCCGCATCTTTCTTCGAGTGGTTCGCCGAAGAAGCGCCGAGGATTTATGGAGACGTTATACCCCACAGCAACTCGTCGAGTCGGACGCAGGTTATCAAGGAGCCCGTTGGTGTCTGCGGCTTGATTCTGCCTTGGAATTTCCCCATGGCTATGGGCGCAAGGAAGCTGGCGGCCGCGTTGGCAGCTGGCTGTACGGTGGTTATCAAGTCTGATGGGCTCACGCCGTTCTCGACAAACGCCTTGGTCCTTCTCGCTGAGCGCGCGGGGATCCCAGCTGGGGTGATTAATGTTGTCACAGCGTTGAACAATACGCCCCAGCTTGGCCTCGCTATGTGCGAGTCGGAGATTGTCAAGAAGATTTCTTTTACAGGCTCGACGAGGGTGGGCAAGTTGCTCATGAAGCAGTCGAGCGATACGCTGAAGAAGTTGAGTTTAGAACTCGGTGGCAATGCGCCATTTATCGTCTTTGACGATGCAGATGTGGAAGTCGCAGTCAGCAACGCGCTGGTGAGCAAGTTCAAAGTCACGGGGCAGACCTGTGTCTGCGCGAATCGGATTTACGTGCAATCAAAGATCTACGAGCGCTTCAGCGCACGCCTTGTTGAAGAAGTTGCCAAGTTCCGTGTTGGTAACGGGCTCGAAGACCCTTCTGTCACTCACGGACCGTTGACGACGGGGGCAGCCAAGGTGGAAGAGCACGTCCAGGATGCGGTGTCGAAAGGCGCTACGCTCCTCCTGGGCGGCAAGCGTCTTCCCTCTCTGGGTAAGAACTTCCACGAACTGACCATCCTCGCCGACGTCGACGATACCATGAAGGTGATGAGCGAAGAGACCTTTGGTCCCCTAGCGGCGCTGGCCAAGTTTGACACCGAAGAGGAAGTCATCCAGCGGGCGAACAAGTGCGACGTAGGACTCGCTTCTTACCTGACTACCACTGATCTCGCGCGGGCGCACCGGGTTTCTGAAAGTTTGCAATTTGGCATGGTGGCGATCAACACGGGCGTTATCTCAGACGCTGCAGCTCCGTATGTCCCCATCGACCTCCCTGTTTTTGTTTTTGTTCTTTTTTTTTTTGCCACCATGCAAATGTTCTTGAGAGATTGCATACTGACTGTAGTAGATTTGGCGGCGTCAAGCACTCTGGATTTGGGCGCGAAGGAAGCAAATATGGTGTGGAGGACTATATGACACTCAAGACGATCATCACAGGCGGGATCAACGCTGTCTACGCACATTTGTAATCTAAGTAGGAACCCGAAAAATTGATGCACCTCTGGAGTCTTCCAACTCTAGGCAAGCGAACTACTACACCTAACGTAATTCTCATCTTCCACTCTCCACCTCACACAATGCTGGCAGATTGGATGTCGAGCTGAGGTCGTGAGAGCGCTGCACTACTAAGTGATATCTGTTAAAAGACTGATAGAGAAAACTATCATAGATAATGGAAGAATTGCATCCAAGACTGATAGGTATGCACGCGCTGCTGAGCCGCTTGCTATCCCATCACCTCGCATCCCAACCTCGGGCACCTTGTGTCGATCTCGGTTTTGGAAGCCGAAAGAGGATCCATCGCCTTCGCTCTCTCTCTCTCTCTCTCGCTGCGGTGGCCACAGAAACCTAATCTGGTAGAACTGCGTAATAGCACTACTCCTGGAGATAGTATCTATATGACCAAGAGTCAACCGGTTGATGCTTGCGGTACTTCAATGACCGGGTTAGTTAATGGGTTTCCCGGAAGGGCTGCGAACATACGCATGTTTTGAAGGCTGTCTCTCTAGTCTAATTCTATAGATATCTAGAACGCCGCCATTTTATTAAAGATGTTCTAGCTGTCTCTCTTTCCCTTCGACTGCCCTACCCCAACGAGCGGGTGCTCCGCGTTCCGCTTCTCCATCCATGCAACCCCATTCTATTCTCTAACCCCTGACCACCCTCTCCTAACTAACCTCCACCATATCCCCACGCCCCCCCTCCCCCTTCACCCCAGTCTTCTCCCTGCGCACCCCGACCCAGCCCAAAAACTCGACCCAGAACCCCCTCGGCTCCGAAAGCGTGGAGCGTTCATAACCATCAACAATCGGCCGTTCCCAGACGAGATCCGCCTCGAGAGGTCCAATAAACCTCGTCCGCTTGACAATCTTCCAAAACGTAAACGTGAGCGGCGCAAGGAGCACCATCGTGTAATTAGTAAAGAACTCCGCAATATTCCACGGCTTGAAGCTCGCATACCCGTAGCACAGTACGATCACGCCCTCGCCTATCACCCCGATCCACCCGGCGTACGGCTGGAAGCGGCCGTAGTAGGGGAATGTTTTTCTGTCGATTCCCTGTGCCGCGCAGGCGCGGTAGAAGCAGATGTATGTGACCGACATGACGAAGTAGTTGATCAGACCGCCGGCCGTGAGGATGTTGGTGAGCCAGGTGAGGGCCTGCGAGGAGCCGTTGCCGAGTTGGAGCAGGGAGAGGAGTGGAAAGCACATTGTGACGAGCACGCAGTAGATAGGGACTCCCTGTTTCGTGCATTTCTTCAGGATCGTGGGTGCACGGCCTTCGAGGGAGAGGCCGTACAAGATCCGGCTTGCGCCGTACATGTAGGTATTTCCCGCGGAGAAAATGGTTGTGATTAGGAGAGCGTTCATGACGTGGGGGAGGCTTGTGATCTGCATGTTTCGCATTGCGATAATAAATGGTGAGCCTGAGGACTTGCTGCCTGTAGCCGTATTAGTGATAAAGGTTGCGATTAGGGCTGGGTCGTTGTACGGCACGAGGATGCCGACGCTGATGGCACCCATGATGAAGAAGAGCAGGAACCGCCAGTAGACCGTCTTGAACGCCTTCTTTACGTACGTGCGAGGATGCTGCGCCTCGCCCGCGATGAGCGTTACATACTCCGGACCAACGGTAGTGAAGCTGGCCATCTACAGCGAGCCGAGGAAGCCTTCAAATCGTCCGAGAGGACCGGTGCTGAGGAACTCGGCCATGGGGCCTGGGTCGTTCCAGTGGCGGAAGCCGTATACATCATACTCCGGGTTGCCGCCGACCATCGTCACAAAGGTGAATGCAAACAACATGTCGATAAGGAGCACTTTTCCGGATGAGCCCCAGAACTCGGCCTCGCCGTACACCTTGACAGCAAAGATGCCCAAGCAGCTAAACATGATTACTTAGTTCTGGCCTCGTTACGCTGGTGAGAGGGGGCGAAAAGCGGAGAAGGCAGGGAAGAAGGGCAGAAGAAAAAGGCGCGCTGAGCAAGACCATACGAATAACAGACGATGCACGCCGCACAAACAGCACCAGCCGGAATATCGTCCTTCCAAAAAGACAGACACATCGTCAGCGCGGTGATCTCAAATGGAACCGTGAGCGCCTCGTAAATGAAAAAATTCCATCCAGCCATGAAACCAAATGCATCGTCGACCCATTGACCGGCCATCCGAATGAAGCCTCCAGGGTGCGGATGGAGGACCGTCATCTCCGCGACGGAATTATTGACGCAGGATAAAATAAGCGAATACAGGATAAAGCCGAGCAGAAGGCTCAGGGGTCCGCCCTTTGCGAGACCGCCGCCGATATTGATGAATAAAGCGGTACCAATTGAGCCGCCCATCGCCATGATTTGGATTTGTCGATAGTTCAGGTGACGCTGCAGCTTACCGCTGTCTCGAGGCGGAGCGTCTACCTTCATAGCGACTTCGGTATCGGGGGTGTAGACACCGGGATCCTGGATGGGGTCGGTCACATCTTTGTCTTTGGCGTCCATTGTGGGGGAAAACGGGAAATGAATGAGATTATCGAACGGGAGTTGTGATCTGAAAGGGAAAGTACAATAAGGTTCAGTCCGGAGCCTTATATATACTTATTTTTTTCTCTCCAGAGGCAGCCATATTTGCCCCTTCCCTTACTCCGTGTGATTCCGGGACACCCCCTTGCAGTCTGTCGTGATGCTTCGGATCGTGTTTCCCAGCCGGGACACCCAGAACTGCGGGGAGCCCATATCTACCCCGGAGTCATGGTGGAGTCAGGATAGGGGGTAGATTTGATAGACATGCGTCGATGTGGAGCTGCCATGGAGACCGTGGTTACTGGAATCTTGACACCCGGATGAGAAATCTGATCTCGAGGTATGTGGATCGTGTCTACGTAAGGGGTCTGAGGGCCGACGTTGGAGCGAGATCTGCGGGGACAATCGTAATCCAACTCGTGGTAAGACTAAGACGGGCGGGGAAGTATTGTCCGGCGATCTGGCTCTTGCTATGCGCAATTTACGATGTCCTAACTATACATGTACTGCGTGAGGGGACGGGAATGATGCGGGCATATTATCCCTCCATCGCTCATCATCATCATAATCATTAAAGCCGCGCGAGCTGCTATTGCTAATCATGCTGTTCACTAATAAACAGATGAACAAGTACTAGCCTGTCCAGTCCTCTATATACATAACAACGCCCCTAAACCTAAGAACTCAGCTAGAGTGTCTCATCCCACGGCTGCAACCCCGGATCTAGGACATAACTCTCCGGATGCCCAATCTGATTGACGAGCGAAAAGAACTCATACGACGAAATCCCAATACTATCAAGGAAATCTACATTCGCCGCCTCCTGAGCCGCTAGCTCCGATGGCGAGCCCGGGTCAACAGCCATCGAGAGAGGTAGCGTCTCGGGCCCGTTGCTACTACTCGGATCACCGCCCGCCGCGATGGTATCAGGATCGCGCAAGTCTGCGCGTGCGGATTGCATCTGCGTCTGCTCCTGCGCACCAAGCCCCGCAGTAGGATCAGGCGGCAGCGGCAGCGGGAGCGGGGCAGGGAGGATGAGGGTCTCCATGCCGCGGCGCTCAATGCGGACGGCAAGTTCACGGAAGAGCGTCTCGAGCTGCACGAGCTCTGATTTCCGGGCTAAGGCGAGCTTGTTCCCCTTGTCGATCATCTGGTCGAGGACCAAATATGCGTCCTTGAGACTCGTCTGGCTCTCTGTGACATTCGGGAACAGCACGCCGGCCATTGCGATATGCAGCGCGGCCCCGTAGGTGAATTCCATGTCGAAGGGGAGGAACATTTCTACACCTTTGTGACGACGGTCAGCCAGTTTTTGGGGGTTTCGGGACGGGAAAGGGACAGCACAAACCAAGAAGACTATCCTCGTCCGTCAGGATCTGCAGGGTCTTTGCGGCGGATTTTATCCCTGCGGAGATCAGCGCGTTTGTGGGCGCTACGATGCTCTGCCAGTCTTCCGCACCGTGGCCGAGCCGTTCGAGGCGTTCTTTGAGGACAGAGAGGAGGAGAGGGCGGGTTGCGACGATTACGCACTGCAAGAAACAGATTAGAACAGACGTCTCCAAAAGGGCTGATATGGAAGGCGCAAACCTGGTGATAAAGCAACGTGATGTGCCGCGTCCCTTTCGGCATCGTATCGACTGAGTTCTGGAATTTGATCTGGATTATGCTCTCAATTTCGCGAGCGTGGCCTGCGAGCACATGCAGTATTGATCGGGTCGTCTCGAGAAACGTGCCGAGTTGCGTTTTTGTACCCCTGTAGATAGCTAGCGCAATACACAGTCAGCTCTCCAGAGCTACAGGAAAAGGAGAGTCTGGCGTAGTAGTCGACTCACATGAGAGTATATAGGATAACAGATGCGACAATCTAACCAAAAGCCCCAGGGTCGCATCGCTCTGCGACGATGTCGCGGGTGGGTCTAACAAGGTCGTAATATCGCTATCCTTCGGCGTCATTGATGCACCGACCGAGCTCGAGAAGTGCTGGTCGAGGATGTACAGCGTCCACCAGAGATTCCGACAGCGGGCTACCGTATCTGCGCCGAGTTCATCTTCGGGGAGCTGGGTGTGCATGCCGTCCATTTCGGCGATGCGGATTGCGTGGCCGATCTATGTCCGTTAGTAATGGCTAATAGAAACGTCGGTCTAGGAGCGTACGTACGTAAACGTTCGCGGACGAGCGATGGTCAATCGAATACAGGTATAGCCCTGTTAGCGAGAGAACCTCGATAGCCAAGATCCCGCCACGCGACAGCGCAGTATGATCCGGCATGAGCGACATAGCGCGGAGGAAGAACTTAGCACCCGGAGGATCCTTCGCACTCCTGCTGGGCAGCAAGAACGCGTTCCCGAATGCGAGGACGAGCAGGAACTGGACGAACCACAGCTGACACTCGTTTGCGTGCTTGATCGAGTCGCCGTAGTAGAAGCGGTGAATGTTCTCGACGAAGCCGGTTTCGTCGATGAGTAGGTGGTTGTGGCCCAGGTGGAACTTGACTGTGTTGAAGAGGTATAGCGCGTGGTCGATCGAGGGGAGGTTGCTGATGTCCGGGTGTTCGTTTGCGCGCACCGGCTGCCACTGGATCGGGTACAGGTCGCCGTCGAAGAGCTCGGGGCCGCTGTAGTGCGATTCAACGCGCAGGGTCTCGGCGATCATGAGTTTCAACCGCGCGGTGAAGGACCATGTTGACGTCGGGGCGAGCCAGGCTGGTCATGTTAGGGCGATCAGCAAGAGGGAAGGGGGGTTGTCTGGGGCTTACTCCAGTTGCGTTTCGTCTTGTGGTTCTTCTTTATGATTCGCGAGGGCAGTGTGAACGGGCTCGTCCAGATCGTCCGGGCAGAGTCGACGGCGAGTATATCATCTGGCTGCGACTCGGCGTTGTCTTTATAGCCTTAGTACCCCAACAAACACCAGATAGAGAGTAGGGCAGACATACCATCCTCCTCAACCTCAGACCCAAACGCCGACGTCGCAGTCCGCTTAACAGACGGCGACCTCTCATCCGCACTCTGCGGTTTCTCACGATGCACCTGTCGTTGGGTCTGCTGCTGTTGCTGGTGTATCTGCCGCAACGGCTCACCGGCCTTTCCCTGCAGTTCACGAAGATACCTTGTCACCATATATCGACTGGCTCCATAGAAGCGTGGGTCCTCCATCGCAGGTGGGCTTCAACGATGACGACGAACCTTTCCGGCACCATCACCTTGCTGACGCTCTCCAGGAAGCGGCACTCGATGCGACGCCGCTGGCAGTTGGCGCAGGGGTGCAAACCCGTGCATTTGATTTTGCTCTGACGGCAGGCGATGCATCTGGACGAGGAATATTGTTAACGAGCGACGTGGCAGGGTGCGAGAGGGTAGATTTGTGAGAGAGATAAGGGAGCGATCTCAGATGAGCTGGAGGGGATCTTACGCGTTGGATGTCCGTTTCGGTTTGCGCGGCGGGCCGGATCGCGGTTCCGCCATGGCAGCGATTATTGATTCGGTATACTAGGAGAGGAAAGCCATATAATCCTGAGGTCTGTGATGCAATGAAGTCGCTCGGAAGAGTGAGAATTGTTATCGCGGACCTTCTCCGACACCCCCGCACGTCTGGGCCCTTCGTGAGGAAACTCTTCCCTTTTTAGTGCAACAAGCCCGGTGACGGAGCTTCGACCTTCGGCAACCCGCCCCAATCATTGCAAAGTGTTTGTCAAGGGGAGATTTTTAAGCTTAAGGTGGCGTCACGACGATGGGTGATCAGCCCTCTCTCTCATCTTGGACGAGAAGGGCCTTGGAGTGTTGATTGCGACACGATGTGGGTCTTTATAGGCATGTGCCTGAAGGCCTCACGCCGTTGCTCTCTTCGACAGACTCATCCATAGTGAGCCCTTCGCGCGTCGAGCACTGGTGGGCGAGGCCAGGAAATGGTGCAGCTTATAAATACCTTGGTACGATGGTCATGCCACCCTCGTGTGCGTTATCAGTGTGCAGGGGCAAGAGGTTGCGGTGTGCCATGCAGCCCCTCGGATGGAGAACCCGAGAAGGTGGAGAACACCCGAGCGCTCGGCTTCTCCAACAGTTCCAACAAAATAAAAGAGCTCCTCATAGATCGACTGTCGATTTCATTGCGTCCCCAGTTCGTCCCATCTGACTCTCTTCCTCATTACATCGTCACCATTCCCCCTCATACTGTATCACAATGTTTGACGTGATCATAATCGGCGCTGGGCTCAGCGGCCTCCAAGCTGCGTACTCCGCGCAGCAAGCCGGGTTAAAGGTCGCAGTCCTCGAAAGCCGCGAGCGCGTGGGCGGAAAGATCTGGAGTGTGCCGCTGGCCTCGGGGCGGGGGTACGCTGATCTCGGCGGTGCCTGGGTGAACCTCACCCTGCAGCCGCGCGTAGGCGCATATGTAAAGCAGTTCGGGCTCGCTACGGAAGTACAACGGCTCGAGGGGAGGGCAATCATGCAGGAGAGCGCAAATGAGAGGTTTGAGTTTCCGTTTGGGGTTACGCCTGAGGTTAGTTTCATTCCTTTTCTCTCTGGGCCTCCTCTTCGCTTCTCGCTTGGGTTGTCAGGGTAGCCAGGGTAGCTAACAATAGCATCGCATAGTTCTCCCCCGAGGAAAAGAAGAACCTCGAATTCATCCGCGACCACATCCAGGCCGAGTCGCTGAAGCCCGGTCTACCGAGCGCCGAGGATGACAACGTCACGCTGGACCAGTACGTGCGGAACCTGGGCGCTCTGCCCAAGACGGCGAAGATGGTGAACCTCTGGGCGCAGGTGATGCACGGCTTTGAGTCGAGCGAGTACTCGGCCGCCTGGTTCATCGACTACTGCCGCCGAAATCGAGGCCTGCTGGCGATTCGCGCGGACCATGAGGGCGGCGGGCAGCATCTACGGTTCCAGGGAGGTGGGTGCACCTTCCATCCTCTTTTTACTCACTCCTGGTGCACCAACGTGTTAACTATCGTCAATAGGGTCACAATCCCTCGCCGAAAACCTCGCCAACCTCGTCGGCCACAGCAACATCCACCTCTCGACCCCAGTTCTCACAATTGATGACTCCAAAACCCACATCACCATCACCAGCACAACCGGCCAAAGCTTCATCGCCCGCAAAGCCATCCTCTCCATCCCCTCAACCATGTACAAAGAACTAAACATCCAGCCGAACCTCCCGCCCCGACTCCGCCAAGTCACCGACGCAACCCGGCTCGGCGACTACAACAAGGCCATCGTTTGCTACGACAGGCCCTGGTGGCGCGAGCGCGGGTTCAACGGCTACTTCGCGTCGTATGAGGGGCCCGTGATCTTAGCAAGGGATACGAGCGTCGAGGCCGCGCGCCACTACTCACTCACCTGCTTCGTGAACGGGGCCCCCGGCCGCGCGTGGGGCAAGCTAAGGCCGCATGAGCGGCGCGCCGTTGTACTCAAGCAACTCGCGAAGGTCTTTAACTCCACAGAAAATCCCGACGACGACGAGGTCTGGAAGCCCATCGAGGTCTTCGACCAGGTGTGGCAGCATGAGCGGTTCTCGCGGGGTGCGCTGGCGCCCGTTACGGCGCTGGGGCATCTGGTTGAGTTTGCGGATGTGTATGGGCGACCTGTAGGGAATTTGCATTTCGTGGGTACGGAGTATAGTACTGAGTGGAAGGGGTATATGGAGGGGGCGCTTTGTTCCGGTGAGAAGGGGGCTAGCGAGGTTGTGCAGGCGCTGGAGGGGAGGGGGAGGGCGAGTTTGTAAACTTACCTAGTCTTGGAGCTGCTCACTCTGTCTACGCGGGTAGCGTGCTTCGTGATTGGGTGTGAGTGCTCACTTTAGATGGTTAGATGAGATGGATTGCTGGGTCTGGAATGTTCTGATTACCGATCCTGGGGTTAATGTGCCTATGAATGAATGCATAAGAGTTTGTGCATCGTATGGTTTGTACATCTTATGAGTGTTGAGTCAAGGAACGCGAGTCATCTATCATGACACCTTCATACGATAGCGAGTTGTGTGCCTACCAGACCAATCTGGAGGGACAATTGAAACGTTTGTCTCTACGCGTAACCTATGTGGGAGTACTTGATGAGAGCAGAGGCAGTCCAAGGTAGATTCAGGTGGTATCAAATTATGCTTAAATACATGATCCATAACGTCAAAGTCACTCCACTGGACCGAAATAACCCTTAATTCAGCTAACCCTCAATATCCCTCCTTAATGACTGCGCATCCTCATATCACCCGTAAACCCTCTCTCCTTGAGTTTCGCCACCATGATTCTTCCCCGCTTCATGTAATACCGCTTAGGAAGGGATCGAATGAACTTGGGCGTCATCTTATACTGCATGATCATCAGCCTCCGGTTGAACCGGTCATACTTGGTCGTCGGCTTGAGCCCGTAGGTAAGCCTGATCTCCGGCGGGAGGTAGTCGACCGAGAAGATCTTGGTTAGGTAGAGCGCAAGCGGGATGAACGGCTTGAAGACCCACGGCAGATTCGGGTGCATGATGTGGTAGTAGACCTGCTCGCCCTCGGGGACGAGGCGCAGCTCGTTGTCGATGACGTGCTGGTAGTACTGGTCGAAGGCCGCGCGGTCCTTCGGCCACTTCTCACGCGGCACCTGCAGCGATGTCCCGAAGACCGCAAACTCCTGGTACACGCGCTCAGCGCGGTCCTCGGGCAACGGCCCGTACGCCATTTCGTACGATTTTACCCAGCCAATGTACAGCGTCGCGGCAACCCAGAGTTGAAGATCCGGGTCCTGCGCGAAATACGCGCTCTCACCATCGCCCCCCTTCACCCGCGCGTGCATGCGGTTCACCCATTCCTTGATGAAGTTCTTCTCCTCCTGCGTGCCGTAGACCATCATGTAGACGTAGATGGCTGTCTTCTCGGCGCGGTCAATCTGGCGGGTTGCAAACTCGCTGTGGTTGCCGACGCCGCGCGCGACGCCGGGGTGCGCGATCTGGAGGAGGAGGGCGCCGAAGCCGCCGAAGCCCGTGATGCTCTCTTTGAGGATCTCGGGGAGCTCGATGAGTTCCTCGTCATGGCGGATGCGGGTACCTTTCTCTAGGTCTTCATTGGAGCCGCTGGATTCGGAATGAGGCATCTTGAGATGTGTCTTTAGATAAATAGAGGGAAAGCTGGGGTAGAAACTGGAGATGCGAAGCTCTCCTAGCTCTACATAACCACGACGAAGAGGATTTTATATCCTGCCTCGCCAACGCCAACCCAAGGCCACACATGACGATACCCCGCGAGTGGCCTCATCCAGGATTGCACAGAGTTGGGATAACTCTATTCATTAAGCTTGCATTAGCATAGCATTAGGACCATTAATGTATTCTTAATACATAGTTCCTTCAGGGTCTGTTCCGGAAGGATTCACAGGGCTCGGCATCTGATCCGCGGCTGGCGGTCCTCGGACGGGCCAACGGCGTCTAGCGGCGATGCCACGAATCATCGCCGCTGATGAATAATAGGGGGGAGTCTGGATGAACCCTGGATTTGCAGGGAAATGTGCATGCTCGTGCGAGCGCTGTCTGGGGTTGTTCCCTGCTACCTATCTACCTTGTCCCAGGCCAGGGGTCACCGCGGTCCAGTTACCATGGTGCCATTTCTAACGGGACTCTGTTTGCCATGCGTGGTATATTCTGGATGCATTGCAGTATGTATGTATATATCATGCACTATTCGGACATGGTCGCTCATAAGATTAATCAGGCCCATATCTCACCCAAGGTCTGGGTGTTATGGAGTCCGGGGAAGAATCTCACATGCAGCAAAGAGCCGCATGGCGAAACGCGTAGTGTACACCAAGATCCAGGGGTTCAATCTTTGAAGCTGAGCTATTTTCAACTAATGTGAGAACAGTCAAGCCTAATCAGTGGGAGTTGGGTTCTGGTTCAAGAGCATTTCGTGTCCGACAGAACACCCACCAGCAAATAATCCCACAGAATAGATCCAATGCAAATTCAACCAACACACAAAGAAATATTTCATATCGATCCATCCAAGGCCATCGAAGAAACAAAGATTGATAACTGTAAAAATGACCACCGCAAATCAAATCTTTTGGATAACCCAGGGCTTGGGGGGGGGGGGGGGGGGGGGGGGGGGGGGGGGGGGGGGGGGGGGGGGGGGGGGGGGGGGGGGGGGGGGGGGGGGGGGGGGGGGGGGGGGGGGGGGGGGGGGGGGGGGGGGGGGGGGCGGGGGGGGG